>OX246749.1:37087779-37232779 GCA_945910005.1 Isoperla grammatica
CTAAAGGTACCATCTTTATAAAGAAATGTTATTTACAATAACAAAACACAAATCAGGCCCCGGAGAGTTTGTTACTGTGTAAAGAAGTTCCACTGTGCAAGTAAATAGGTTTTCAAGCTACATAATTGTGTCGAAGACTCAACAATAAAAATAATAATAATAACAGAAAATAAAAAACAAAAAATATATATAAATAGAAGTTAATTATCGGTTGACATTTTCCTAAAATAGCCTACAATTACAAGCCTGGTTACAACATCTGCGCTAGGCAGTGCACGTGTCCCTTACGGTGGAGATCTCCAGACAGTTCGGGACTGTCAGTTGCCAGGATATGGATGGGATGGATGGATGGAACGAGGATGTAGGTTATCACTGCGAGGACCGTCAGGATAGGTGACAGCAGACAGGAATCATCAACAGACGCTCATCTACAAAAGAAATACACAATAGCATTTAAACTCTGCCAAAAACCTTGCTAAGGAGGGCTTCAAGACGTCCAATGAAAGACTTCAAGAGTCCAAGACGAACCACAAACCGTGGCGAGACGAGGTGCTCAAAGGGCCGGACAAATCATGGACAAGAAAGGTGGCAACAGCGCAGTTCCGGTTGGCCACAGGACACGATGTCCTGCAGCACCACTTGAGTCGATTTCAAATAAGTAACAAAGGAACCAGCAACTTGCTAATTATGTACATCGATTGGGTTTTCAGGACAGAGCGCATCTCCTCAGCTGTGCCGCACTTAAATCTGACATTGACGCCCTGCCAAATAACCTGAGTGGGCCAGGGAAGGAAGCACATATTTATTAGATAGCTAGGAAGAAAAATGATTGAAAAATCAAACTTTTGGCATAGGATAAAAAAAAAATAGAATCACGTAGCCCAATAAGCCTACTTAGGATGTGGAAAGGTTTAAAAATTAAAACCAAATATTTTAAGATATAAAATCGTCGCAACGATCCATCATGATTTAACGGTGTTGGAATTAAATAGTCACAATTGGCCTGTTTATGATCGACGGTAGCGACGTAGGTAAGTACTCACCTGAAGCCGTAGTTGAGAGCGTCCTCGGCAGACACTATGCCGATGTCCTCCGTCCGCTGGACCCAGATCCTGTTGGTGGTCAGAACGTCCTCCACCTCGTCCAGACGCTCGGCAAACTTGCTGCTGAACTCGTAGATGTCGTCAAGGAGGCCGAGAGGGAGGTCCTGCGGAGGTCGGGAGGTCAACAAGGCAGTGTTAGGGCACTCGTCTGCTCGCGAGGGAAAACATGTCTCTTGCTTAACCTCTTGGAATACCATTAAAAATTTTTAAAAAAGGTTTAGAATTGGCCTACTATAATAATAATAATAATAATAATTTTGTATTATTATTATTATTATTATTATTATTATTATTATTATTATTATTATTATTATTATTATTATTATTAAGAGCGAAGAATACCTCTACCTAAAAAACCGCAGAAAATTTTCATTTTTTAATAAATTATTACAACAATTCTCAACAACATTCTCAACATTCAATTCTTGACAATAATTCTCAAGATTGAAACATAAAATCGAAAATCTGAGTCATCATCTTGCTGTGGTTTGGTAAGCCCTACACACTGAATGATAAATGTATTTAATGTTATAATCAGTATGACTGTGATTTTTGTTTGATTAAATTACTAAGGAAATAAGTATCACAGTCATACTGATTATAGTGTTAAATACATTTATCATTCAGTCTGTAGGGTTTACCAAACCACAGCATTTTGATTACTCAGATTTTCGATTTTGTGTTTCAATCTTGATATAATTTTAAAAAATGCAAATTTTCTGCGGTTTTTGACGTAGAGGTATCCTTCGCTCTTAAGGTATGATGATGTATTGGAGCTTACATTAGAAGACTATTTTGGTGATTTTTAGTGCTTTTTACGGCTAGTGCTGGGGGCAATTGCGATGCCTACGCCCAGGCCTACACCATTATCACTAGTACTCACTGTCACTACTAGACAACACATCATCCACTTCTGACTCAGATGAATGCAGTTCTTCACTTTCACAGTCTGTTGTCTCCTCACCACTTCCTACGTCACCACCCCTATCAATATTGTCATGTAAAAGTGGGTACTTTATAACTTTTACAAGTGTAATCTTCTTCTTGATGATTTATGGATATCTTGATTGTGTCAGTTTGTCATTAACAGTTTTCTTCCACAATTAAGGTATGCGCTGTGCTGGCTATTTCGTCAGCCCAGAGCGTTGGTTATTTCAATAATAATTGTTGCAGTATTGAGGGCAATGATTGCGGCAACTTTGCTGACTACTCGGTTTGGGAGGGCGCTGGTTCGGTGATGACGTCAGTAGAGCCTGGCCCCACTCATTTGTGATTGTTACGGGAGGGGGTCAAACCGAGTAGTCTGATTGGTAATTTATGACTTAGTACAGCCAGCGTAGGGCAGAGAGGGGGTGACTGGGGTATGACGTAGGAAAGTCTAGGTGCGAGGGAGCACGTGTATTATTCGGGGCATTCAATCATGGAACGAAAGAGGTAGACCTGTGCTAAGGTGGAACGGTGGAAGAAACGACGAAAGACCCAGAGGGAAGGACATGGAGGCCGATCGTGGACCTGGACGACGGAGCCAAACCACAACACGGGATCGGAGTCAGCCACCGGGAAGCCAAGGTATAGGGGTTACTACAGCTACCCTCTAGATAGGAAAGTTAAGTCCATCAGACCTGGAATGCCCATAGACAGATTCGCCATAACTCAGCCACGTAGGATAAATGTGTATAGTTTAATAAATTGCGGTTCCTCTATTGCTTGAACCAAAGTCTTGTCATTCCTAAACTGCCTGAACTGGTATGTCCCGATCCCAATGATGTGAGAACCACCCCTAGAGCTACGCCCCAGTACTTCTACGGGACCGTCGACTTTGGAGTCCGTGGGTTCGAGGCTGAGCCGGCGGAATTGGGTAGGTGTCATGGTAGGTTCTCACTATCTAACAATATCACTCTCAACATTACTAGCACAAAGGATATTACTAGCAATAATCTCACGCTCCGTCAACTGTTTCCCCCACTGTTAATCAGTCTTGTTACTGAGTGGGTAGACTATATAAATACAAATTTATTTTTATTTTATTTTTTGTTGTTAATGTTTTGGAGAGCCTATTTCCACAGCCACAGCTAGGCTAATAATTTTTTTATAAATTTAAAAAAACTCTTCTATAAACTATTCTAAATCTGTTTTATTTAACAATGGGAGTGGATAGAAAGGAAACCAACAGCTTACCTTGTTGCTGATGACCTTCGTAGTTGGTAGACACATATAAAGACTAGACAATAACCGTCGATAAGTTGTTTCGACCTGACGTGGCCTTGTTCACCCGACGAAGGTGGAGAGGAGACTCACACCACCAACTCCGAAGGTTGTCGGCAACAAGGTAAGCTGTTGGTTTCCTTCCTATCCACCCCTTAGACCAGTAATATAGGTAGACGGAGCAAGCCGATGCTAGCGACCGGCCGCGAGTGAGACCAACAATGAGACCACGTGATGCCCCACATCACGTGATGTGCACACACACAAGATGCACGAACGTATTTGCCGCGCACTTAACACCATCTAGCGGCAAACCTGCGAACTTCTCGCTAGCAATGCGGAGAAGGCTTTGTCCCCACATCACGTGGTTTCAATGATGGTCTCACTCACGATGACGTCATACTCCGTCTACCTATATTACTGGTCTAAGATCCACCCCCGTTGCTAAATATCCAAACCCGTTAGGCACTCGAAACACATCTACATTTTTATTTTTTATTTTATTTTTGTTTAATATGTTTTTGTGAGCCTATTTCCACAGTCACAGCTAATAATTTTTTATAAATTTTAACCTCGTTTATTTCATTTAGCTCTAATGTTAATCAGCGTCATAGGCTCACCTGGTTGACGCCGCCCGGCCGTATGTAGGCCGCGTGCATCCTGGCGCCCGACACTCGCTCGTAGAACTCCATCATCTTCTCACGCTCCTCGAACAGCCAGAAGAACGGGGTGAGCGCGCCGATGTCGAGCGCGTGCGTTCCCACAGCCATGATGTGGTTCAGGATGCGCGTTATCTCGGCAAACAGGGCTGGAACGTATTCGACATGATTTAATTATTTCATTAAATGTAAATTTCATTTTTGCATCAATGTAAAAAAAATGATTTTTTTAATAGCATTTTTTTTTTTTTTTTTTGTTAACAATATTGACCCAATTTTTGGCAAAATTTTGGATTTTAATAAAACCCAAATTTGAAATAAATATCCACATTTAAACTGTATCTAGAGTATTTATATCTATTTAGTCGTATTTATTTAGGCCTACAGGGCTGCAACCGAGCACACATTACGCAGCAAACGGTACCTCTAAATCAAAAACTGCACAACATTTACATGTTTAAATTATAGCTCACGCCTCTACTTTGAAATCGAAAATCTGAATAACAGCGCACTGTGGTTTGGTAAGCCCTACATACTGAATGCTCTAAATGTGTCTAACATTTTAACCAGCATGGTTTTTATTTGATTTAAATTTTATAACTAATAAATAATAATCGATTTAATAATCAAAATAACTAGGCCTATGTTAATGGTTCAAATATTTCATTGTCTGTACGGCTTACCAAAACACAACTGGTGTGCTGTTGACTTAGATTTTCGATTTAGAGTAGCATTCTTGAGATATACTTAATTAAAAAGTTAAAAATTTTTGCGGTTTTGGACCTAGAGGTATTTTTGACTCTCTTAACCTCAAAACTTGGTAACATATTTCTGATTTCCATCCCTGAGCATAGGTGGTATACTCGGTCCAAGATTACATTACACATGCTTTCATCACAGGCGAGGCACTCGTATAGCCAACCAGCGAACCGCCCGAGACACACCCGCGCAATTACCGATCGCTGATTGGCTACGAACCCGTCGCCTGTGACGAAAACAGGTGTAAGGTAGTCTTGGGATAACTAAACTGGGTCCATGGCAAAGCTGAGAACGCCACAGGGCCTTTTTCCACTGCATTTATTATATGTTGTTTGTACAGCCCTAGTGCGACCGCAGTTTCCTCGAAATTGTTGAGTCCGAACTGTCAAAAACTAATCAAATGTAATCGTTTGTTTGTTGTGTGGACGCCCATATTATTTGACTAGATGTTGGGTTTTCACGAAATGTGCGCATGGTTGAACTTCTGTTATGGCTTCCGGTAATGAATTCGGGGATTTCGTCTCGTTTGAGCTAGTCAGGTAGGCCTATAGTGAGGGGTGTACATTATTTGTGAAATGCCAAGTTTGACGAAAGATCGACTGATTTCCTTGTTCTCAACTAAGCCACGGACCCACTGTATTCGGCACTAAATGTTGCAGATATGATCTCTGGCGGCGAAATCGTGAAGTAATAGCTAGAGGGCAACAGAGCCGCTGGATGTCATTTGTCAGTGTCATTTGTCAGTGTTTATATGAGAATGGCAACGATTCCAAAGAAACATACGCGATATTGTTGCGTCAGTGAATATAGCTTTGCTGGATATTTGCTGGTTGCGTTTTGTATCCAATATGCCTTTGATATTATGGGGATTTTGGATCAGGGGACACACCAAGTATCCGAAGGTCCGAAGTTCATGTTCTGATCATAATGTTAATTAACCACATGCAATTAAAAAGCCACCGATTAACACTGCCTCTCTTTCATTGAGGTTCCTTTGGGCTCTATTTGCTTTCAAATATATATGTATATTTCAGAATAAAGTTAAAAACTTACTTTGCGCAATAACATGTTTAGGCGGATCCATGATCTCCTGTCAGTTTGTTACCCTCTAACTGTCAGCCATGTTGTGCAGCAGTGGTGCTATCTCTTGACACATTGAGTGTCGAATACTCACTTCTGATGTACTTGGCGCGTCGCGGCACGTCTATGTTGAGCAGCTTCTCTACGGCCAGCGAGTAGCACTGCTCGTTGCACATCATGGAGACGTAGTCCAGCGCCTGCGTGTAAGACTGGACCTAGCGTAGTAGGTGGGCGTGTCTACTCACTTCTGATGTACTTGGCACGGCTATGTTGAGCAGCTTCTCCACGGCCAGCGAGTAGCACTGCTCGTTGCACATCATGGAGACGTAGTCCAGCGCCTGCGTGTAAGACTGGACCTAGCGTAGTAGGTGGGCGTGTCTACTCACTTCTGATGTACTTGGCGCGTCGCGGCACGTCTATGTTGAGCAGCTTCTCCACGGCCAGCGAGTAGCACTGCTCGTTGCACATCATGGAGACGTAGTCCAGCGCCTGCGTGTAAGACTGGACCTAGCGAAGTAGGTGGGCGTGTCTACTCACTTCTGATGTACTTGGCACGGCTATGTTGAGCAGCTTCTCCACGGCCAGCGAGTAGCACTGCTCGTTGCACATCATGGAGACGTAGCCCAGCGCCTGCGTGTAAGACTGGACCTAGCGTAGTAGGTGGGCGTGTCTACTCACTTCTGATGTACTTGGCGCGTCGCGGCACGTCTATGTTGAGCAGCTTCTCCACGGCCAGCGAGTAGCACTGCTCGTTGCACATCATGGAGACGTAGTCCAGCGCCTGCGTGTAAGACTGGACCTAGCGTAGTAGGTGGGCGTGTCTACTCACTTCTGATGTACTTGGCGCGTCGCGGCACGTCTATGTTGAGCAGCTTCTCTACGGCCAGCGAGTAGCACTGCTCGTTACACATCATGGAGACGTAGCCCAGCGCCTGCGTGTAAGACTGGACCTAGCGTAGTAGGTGGGCGTGTCTACTCACTTCTGATGTACTTGGCGCGTCGCGGCACGTCTATGTTGAGCAGCTTCTCCACGGCCAGCGAGTAGCACTGCTCGTTGCACATCATGGAGACGTAGTCCAGCGCCTGCGTGTAAGACTGGACCTAGCGTAGTAGGTGGGCGTGTCTACTCACTTCTGATGTACTTGGCGCGTCGCGGCACGTCTATGTTGAGCAGCTTCTCTACGGCCAGCGAGTAGCACTGCTCGTTACACATCATGGAGACGTAGTCCAGCGCCTGCGTGTAAGACTGGACCTAGCGTAGTAGGTGGGCGTGTCTACTCACTTCTGATGTACTTGGCGCGTCGCGGCACGTCTATGTTGAGCAGCTTCTCCACGGCCAGCGAGTAGCACTGCTCGTTGCACATCATGGAGACGTAGCCCAGCGCCTGCGTGTAAGACTGGACCTAGCGTAGTAGGTGGGCGTGTCTACTCACTTCTGATGTACTTGGCGCGTCGCGGCACGTCTATGTTGAGCAGCTTCTCCACGGCCAGCAAGTAGCACTGCTCGTTGCACATCATGGAGACGTAGTCCAGCGCCTGCGTGTAAGACTGGACCTAGCGTAGTAGGTGGGCGTGTCTACTACCTTCTGATGTACTTGGCGCGTCGCGGCACGTCTATGTTGAGCAGCTTCTCTACGGCCAGCGAGTAGCACTGCTCGTTGCACATCATGGAGACGTAGCCCAGCGCCTGCGTGTAAGACTGGACCTAGCGTAGTAGGTGGGCGTGTCTACTCACTTCTGATGTACTTGGCGCGTCGCGGCACGTCTATGTTGAGCAGCTTCTCCACGGCCAGCGAGTAGCACTGCTCGTTGCACATCATGGAGACGTAGCCCAGCGCCTGCGTGTAAGACTGGACCTAGCGTAGTAGGTGGGCGTGTCTACTCACTTCTGATGTACTTGGCGCGTCGCGGCACGTCTATGTTGAGCAGCTTCTCCACGGCCAGCGAGTAGCACTGCTCGTTGCACATCATGGAGACGTAGTCCAGCGCCTGCGTGTAAGACTGGACCTAGCGTAGTAGGTGGGCGTGTCTACTCACTTCTGATGTACTTGGCGCGTCGCGGCACGTCTATGTTGAGCAGCTTCTCCACGGCCAGCGAGTAGCACTGCTCGTTGCACATCATGGAGACGTAGCCCAGCGCCTGCGTGTAAGACTGGACCTAGCGTAGTAGGTGGGCGTGTCTACTCACTTCTGATGTACTTGGCACGTCTATGTTGAGCAGCTTCTCCACGGCCAGCGAGTAGCACTGCTCGTTGCACATCATGGAGACGTAGCCCAGCGCCTGCGTGTAAGACTGGACCTAGCGTAGTAGGTGGGCGTGTCTACTCACTTCTGATGTACTTGGCGCGTCGCGGCACGTCTATGTTGAGCAGCTTCTCTACGGCCAGCGAGTAGCACTGCTCGTTACACATCATGGAGACGTAGTCCAGCGCCTGCGTGTAAGACTGGACCTAGCGTAGTAGGTGGGCGTGTCTACTCACTTCTGATGTACTTGGCGCGTCGCGGCACGTCTATGTTGAGCAGCTTCTCTACGGCCAGCGAGTAGCACTGCTCGTTACACATCATGGAGACGTAGTCCAGCGCCTGCGTGTAAGACTGGACCTAGCGTAGTAGGTGGGCGTGTCTACTCACTTCTGATGTACTTGGCGCGTCTATGTTGAGCAGCTTCTCTACGGCCAGCGAGTAGCACTGCTCGTTGCACATCATGGAGACGTAGTCCAGCGCCTGCGTGTAAGACTGGACCTAGCGTAGTAGGTGGGCGTGTCTACTCACTTCTGATGTACTTGGCGCGTCGCGGCACGTCTATGTTGAGCAGCTTCTCCACGGCCAGCGAGTAGCACTGCTCGTTGCACATCATGGAGACGTAGCCCAGCGCCTGCGTGTAAGACTGGACCTAGCGTAGTAGGTGGGCGTGTCTACTCACTTCTGATGTACTTGGCGCGTCGCGGCACGTCTATGTTGAGCAGCTTCTCTACGGCCAGCGAGTAGCACTGCTCGTTACACATCATGGAGACGTAGTCCAGCGCCTGCGTGTAAGACTGGACCTAGCGTAGTAGGTGGGCGTGTCTACTCACTTCTGATGTACTTGGCGCGTCGCGGCACGTCTATGTTGAGCAGCTTCTCCACGGCCAGCGAGTAGCACTGCTCGTTGCACATCATGGAGACGTAGCCCAGCGCCTGCGTGTAAGACTGGACCTAGCGTAGTAGGTGGGCGTGTCTACTCACTTCTGATGTACTTGGCGCGTCGCGGCACGTCTATGTTGAGCAGCTTCTCCACGGCCAGCGAGTAGCACTGCTCGTTGCACATCATGGAGACGTAGTCCAGCGCCTGCGTGTAAGACTGGACCTAGCGTAGTAGGTGGGCGTGTCTACTCACTTCTGATGTACTTGGCACGTCTATGTTGAGCAGCTTCTCCACGGCCAGCGAGTAGCACTGCTCGTTGCACATCATGGAGACGTAGTCCAGCGCCTGCGTGTAAGACTGGACCTAGCGTAGTAGGTGGGCGTGTCTACTCACTTCTGATGTACTTGGCACGTCTATGTTGAGCAGCTTCTCCACGGCCAGCGAGTAGCACTGCTCGTTGCACATCATGGAGACGTAGCCCAGCGCCTGCGTGTAAGACTGGACCTAGCGTAGTAGGTGGGCGTGTCTACTCACTTCTGATGTACTTGGCACGTCTATGTTGAGCAGCTTCTCCACGGCCAGCGAGTAGCACTGCTCGTTGCACATCATGGAGACGTAGTCCAGCGCCTGCGTGTAAGACTGGACCTAGCGTAGTAGGTGGGCGTGTCTACTCACTTCTGATGTACTTGGCGCGTCGCGGCACGTCTATGTTGAGCAGCTTCTCCACGGCCAGCGAGTAGCACTGCTCGTTGCACATCATGGAGACGTAGTCCAGCGCCTGCGTGTAAGACTGGACCTAGCGTAGTAGGTGGGCGTGTCTACTCACTTCTGATGTACTTGGCACGTCTATGTTGAGCAGCTTCTCCACGGCCAGCGAGTAGCACTGCTCGTTGCACATCATGGAGACGTAGCCCAGCGCCTGCGTGTAAGACTGGACCTAGCGTAGTAGGTGGGCGTGTCTACTCACTTCTGATGTACTTGGCGCGTCGCGGCACGTCTATGTTGAGCAGCTTCTCCACGGCCAGCGAGTAGCACTGCTCGTTGCACATCATGGAGACGTAGTCCAGCGCCTGCGTGTAAGACTGGACCTAGCGTAGTAGGTGGGCGTGTCTACTCACTTCTGATGTACTTGGCACGTCTATGTTGAGCAGCTTCTCCACGGCCAGCGAGTAGCACTGCTCATTGCACATCATGGAGACGTAGTCCAGCGCCTGCGTGTAAGACTGGACCTAGCGTAGTAGGTGGGCGTGTCTACTCACTTCTGATGTACTTGGCGCGTCGCGGCACGTCTATGTTGAGCAGCTTCTCTACGGCCAGCGAGTAGCACTGCTCGTTGCACATCATGGAGACGTAGCCCAGCGCCTGCGTGTAAGACTGGACCTAGCGTAGTAGGTGGGCGTGTCTACTCACTTCTGATGTACTTGGCGCGTCGCGGCACGTCTATGTTGAGCAGCTTCTCCACGGCCAGCGAGTAGCACTGCTCGTTGCACATCATGGAGACGTAGTCCAGCGCCTGCGTGTAAGACTGGACCTAGCGTAGTAGGTGGGCGTGTCTACTCACTTCTGATGTACTTGGCGCGTCGCGGCACGTCTATGTTGAGCAGCTTCTCCACGGCCAGCGAGTAGCACTGCTCGTTGCACATCATGGAGACGTAGTCCAGCGCCTGCGTGTAAGACTGGACCTAGCGTAGTAGGTGGGCGTGTCTACTCACTTCTGATGTACTTGGCGCGTCGCGGCACGTCTATGTTGAGCAGCTTCTCCACGGCCAGCGAGTAGCACTGCTCGTTGCACATCATGGAGACGTAGTCCAGCGCCTGCGTGTAAGACTGGACCTAGCGTAGTAGGTGGGCGTGTCTACTCACTTCTGATGTACTTGGCACGTCTATGTTGAGCAGCTTCTCCACGGCCAGCGAGTAGCACTGCTCGTTGCACATCATGGAGACGTAGCCCAGCGCCTGCGTGTAAGACTGGACCTAGCGTAGTAGGTGGGCGTGTCTACTCACTTCTGATGTACTTGGCACGTCTATGTTGAGCAGCTTCTCCACGGCCAGCGAGTAGCACTGCTCGTTGCACATCATGGAGACGTAGTCCAGCGCCTGCGTGTAAGACTGGACCTAGCGTAGTAGGTGGGCGTGTCTACTCACTTCTGATGTACTTGGCACGTCTATGTTGAGCAGCTTCTCCACGGCCAGCGAGTAGCACTGCTCGTTGCACATCATGGAGACGTAGCCCAGCGCCTGCGTGTAAGACTGGACCTAGCGTAGTAGGTGGGCGTGTCTACTCACTTCTGATGTACTTGGCACGTCTATGTTGAGCAGCTTCTCCACGGCCAGCGAGTAGCACTGCTCGTTGCACATCATGGAGACGTAGCCCAGCGCCTGCGTGTAAGACTGGACCTAGCGTAGTAGGTGGGCGTGTCTACTCACTTCTGATGTACTTGGCACGTCTATGTTGAGCAGCTTCTCCACGGCCAGCGAGTAGCACTGCTCGTTGCACATCATGGAGACGTAGCCCAGCGCCTGCGTGTAAGACTGGACCTAGCGTAGTAGGTGGGCGTGTCTACTCACTTCTGATGTACTTGGCGCGTCGCGGCACGTCTATGTTGAGCAGCTTCTCCACGGCCAGCGAGTAGCACTGCTCGTTGCACATCATGGAGACGTAGCCCAGCGCCTGCGTGTAAGACTGGACCTAGCGTAGTAGGTGGGCGTGTCTACTCACTTCTGATGTACTTGGCACGTCTATGTTGAGCAGCTTCTCCACGGCCAGCGAGTAGCACTGCTCGTTGCACATCATGGAGACGTAGCCCAGCGCCTGCGTGTAAGACTGGACCTAGCGTAGTAGGTGGGCGTGTCTACTCACTTCTGATGTACTTGGCACGTCGCGGCACGTCTTTGTTGAGCAGCTTCTCCACGGCCAGCGAGTAGCACTGCTCGTTGCACATCATGGAGACGTAGCCCAGCGCCTGCGTGTAAGACTGGACCTAGCGTAGTAGGTGGGCGTGTCTACTCACTTCTGATGTACTTGGCGCGTCGCGGCACGTCTATGTTGAGCAGCTTCTCCACGGCCAGCGAGTAGCACTGCTCGTTGCACATCATGGAGACGTAGTCCAGCGCCTGCGTGTAAGACTGGACCTAGCGTAGTAGGTGGGCGTGTCTACTCACTTCTGATGTACTTGGCACGTCTATGTTGAGCAGCTTCTCCACGGCCAGCGAGTAGCACTGCTCGTTGCACATCATGGAGACGTAGCCCAGCGCCTGCGTGTAAGACTGGACCTAGCGTAGTAGGTGGGCGTGTCTACTCACTTCTGATGTACTTGGCACGTCGCGGCACGTCTTTGTTGAGCAGCTTCTCCACGGCCAGCGAGTAGCACTGCTCGTTGCACATCATGGAGACGTAGCCCAGCGCCTGCGTGTAAGACTGGACCTAGCGTAGTAGGTGGGCGTGTCTACTCACTTCTGATGTACTTGGCGCGTCGCGGCACGTCTATGTTGAGCAGCTTCTCCACGGCCAGCGAGTAGCACTGCTCGTTGCACATCATGGAGACGTAGTCCAGCGCCTGCGTGTAAGACTGGACCTAGCGTAGTAGGTGGGCGTGTCTACTCACTTCTGATGTACTTGGCGCGTCGCGGCACGTCTATGTTGAGCAGCTTCTCCACGGCCAGCGAGTAGCACTGCTCGTTGCACATCATGGAGACGTAGCCCAGCGCCTGCGTGTAAGACTGGACCTAGCGTAGTAGGTGGGCGTGTCTACTCACTTCTGATGTACTTGGCGCGTCGCGGCACGTCTATGTTGAGCAGCTTCTCCACGGCCAGCGAGTAGCACTGCTCGTTGCACATCATGGAGACGTAGCCCAGCGCCTGCGTGTAAGACTGGACCTAGCGTAGTAGGTGGGCGTGTCTACTCACTTCTGATGTACTTGGCGCGTCGCGGCACGTCTATGTTGAGCAGCTTCTCCACGGCCAGCGAGTAGCACTGCTCGTTGCACATCATGGAGACGTAGTCCAGCGCCTGCGTGTAAGACTGGACCTAGCGTAGTAGGTGGGCGTGTCTACTCACTTCTGATGTACTTGGCACGTCTATGTTGAGCAGCTTCTCCACGGCCAGCGAGTAGCACTGCTCGTTGCACATCATGGAGACGTAGTCCAGCGCCTGCGTGTAAGACTGGACCTAGCGTAGTAGGTGGGCGTGTCTACTCACTTCTGATGTACTTGGCGCGTCGCGGCACGTCTATGTTGAGCAGCTTCTCTACGGCCAGCGAGTAGCACTGCTCGTTGCACATCATGGAGACGTAGCCCAGCGCCTGCGTGTAAGACTGGACCTAGCGTAGTAGGTGGGCGTGTCTACTCACTTCTGATGTACTTGGCGCGTCGCGGCACGTCTATGTTGAGCAGCTTCTCCACGGCCAGCGAGTAGCACTGCTCGTTACACATCATGGAGACGTAGTCCAGCGCCTGCGTGTAAGACTGGACCTAGCGTAGTAGGTGGGCGTGTCTACTCACTTCTGATGTACTTGGCACGTCTATGTTGAGCAGCTTCTCTACGGCCAGCGAGTAGCACTGCTCGTTACACATCATGGAGACATAGTCCAGGCGGTCGAAGTAGGGCAGCGCCTGCGTGTAGGTCTTGTACTCGATGAGCTTCTCGGTGCCGCGGTGGAGGAGGCCGATGTGCGGGTCGGAGCGCATCACCGTCTGAAATGATCGCGTCACGTCGGTCAGAGTTTTACAGGGCGGACAATTATTTTTTTTTTTTTTTAAGAGGACGGAAAGAGAAAGATTGCCGAGGAGATAGCTAGAACTGGAGATTCCAGGTAGAAGAACGAGAGGAAGACCACGACAAAGATGGCACGACAAAGTGAGGGAGGATGTGGAAATGCGAGGAGGGGACTGGAATGTAGTTGAGGGGGAAGGGTGGTGGCAGGATAGAAGAAGATGGAGAGGCTTATCTTCAATGCCGCCCCAACGCATAGTTGGATGTGGCAACAGATGATGATGATGATTGTATTATAGGAGGGGACTGGAATGTAGTTGAGGGGGAAGAGTGGTGGCAGGATAGAAGAAGATGGAGAGGCTTATCTTCAATGCCGCCCCAACGCATAGTTGGATGTGGCAACAGATGATGATGATGATTGTATTATAGGAGGGGACTGGAATGTAGTTGAGGGAGAAGAGTGGTGGCAGGATAGAAGAAGATGGAGAGGCTTATCTTCAATGCCGATCCAATGCAGAGTTGGACGTGGCAACAGATGATGATGATTGTATTATAGGAGGGGACTGGAATGTAGTTGAGGGGGAAGAGTGGTGGCAGGATAGAAGAAGATGGAGAGGCTTATCTTCAATGCCGACCCAACGCAGAGTTGGACGTGGCAACAGATGATGATGATGATTGTATTATAGGAGGGGACTGGAATGTAGTTGAGGGGGAAGAGTGGTGGCAGGATAGAAGAAGATAGAGAGGCTTATCTTCAACGCCGACCCAACGCAGAGTTGGACGTGGCAACAGATGATGATGATGATTGTATTATAGGAGGGGACTGGAATGTAGTTGAGGGGGAAGAGTGGTGGCAGGATAGAAGAAGATGGAGAGGCTTATCTTCAATGCCGACCCAACGCAGAGTTGGACGTGGCAACAGATGATGATGATGATGATGACTATTATTATTATTATTATTTATTCTTTCATAATTGTGTGTCCAGTTATAAGGATATAAATTACAAAGGATACTGAATATCCACCATATGTAAATGTTTTCAAGTATCTGTCTGCTGTGACGGGGGGAGGGGGGGTTCATTTAAAAACGTGGCCTGGGCCCCTACAAACCTCGCTATTTATTTAATGTCTATTAGGGCTGGGAGAAAATGGTTTATTTTGTAAACGTTTATTTTTCCGAATTTTTCGCGTTTAAACGTTTAAACGTAACACCCCTCCAGTTCACAAAATGAGAGCAAAAAAGTGAGTTATAATGTTGCGAAAAAAAATGTTCAACGAAACAACACGGTTGATTTATTATAATATTCACTGTTGATTATATTCCCCACCGTTGTGTCCAACTGTCCACAGCCATTTTGACTCCACACACTAAGCTATGCCATGACGGCTCCTCGAAGAACTATTACATCGGAAAAATCTGTGAATTGGGTTTTGACACGGTTAAACGTGTATGAATGTTTGTACACGTTTATTTTCTCGCGGGCGTTTACACGTTTAAACGTTTACACGACTCAGCCCTAATGTCTATCCTATTCCACCGCACGTTCCCACCGTAAAGAATCTGCGCGGTCTCCGTTCTCTCAGACGGACGCGACGTTCTCGCCGTGGATGCATCTCTTGTGGGTCGCCAAGTTGCGCGCGCAAGAGAACCTCGCGTGACACAGCTCGCAGAAGAAAGACGTCCGTTCCTCATGCGACCTCTCGTGCCTCACCAGACTGGACCTCATGCCGAACTTCGCCCCGCACACTTCGCAGACGTTCGTCTTCTCCCGCGTGTGCGTCAGTCTGTGTTTCGTGAGGCCGCCATTCAGCGAGAATCTCGCGCCGCAAAGGTCGCAGGAATACGGCCTCTCTCCCGTGTGCGTACGTATGTGCGAGGTGAGGCCGCTTCTTTTCAAGAACTTTGCGTCGCATATCTGACACGCGTACGGCTTGCTGCCCGCGTGCGTTCGGCCGTGTTCCAACAGGCTCGCCTTCCTCGTGAAACGTTTGCGACATATCTCGCAGCTGAACGGTTTCTCCTTACTAGGCGGTGGATTGTCGGTGGATAAGTTCCCCTTCGATTTACATGAATACGGTTTCTCCTCAGTAGGCGTTGGATCGTGAGAGGATACGTTCCCCTTTGTAAAGTCACTCGCTTCACACGAATACGGTTTCTCTCCACTACGCGTTAGATCGTGAGTGGATAAGTTCCCCTTTGTAAAGTCACTCGATTCACACGAATACGGTTTCTCCTCAGTAGGTGTTGGATCGTGAGAGGATACGTTCCCCTTTGTAAAGTCACTCGCTTCACATGAATACGGTTTCTCCTCAGTAGGTGGTGGATTGTGAGTCAAGAAATCCTTTGTAGAGTCACTCGCTTCACACGAATACGATTTCTCCTCGGTAGGTGGTGGATCGTGAGTGGATAAGTTCCCTTTTGTAGAACCACTGGCTTCACACAAATAGGGTTTCTCTCCAGTAGGCATTGGATTGTGAGTGGATAAGTTTCCCTTTGTAAAGTCACTTGCTACACATGAATATAGTTTCTCTTCAGTAGGCGGTGGATTGTCGGTGGATAAGTTCCCCTTTGTAGAATCACTCGCTTCACACGAATACGGTTTCTCTCCACTAGGCGTTACATCGCGAGTGGATAAGTTCCCCAAGTTCGTAGAGAACTTTGCCTCGCCGGCGTGCATTCTCATGTGAGCGGTAAGATTCGACATTTTATAAAACTTTGCCCTGCACACGTGACAGTAATAAGGTCTGCTGCCCGCATGCGTAAGTTCGTGCTCCACGAGACGTCGCCTTCTCGTGAAACGTTTGCTACACACTTCACACGAAAACGGCTTGCTTCCGGCGTCGTGCGTTAGCCTGTGCTCCACGAGACACTGCCTCCTGGCGAAGAGTTTCCGACAGACGTCGCAGCGGAACCGTTTCTCTGCCGAATGCGTTCTGACGTGTCCGATCAGCGCCGTCTTCGAGGTGAACTCTGCCGAACAATTGTCGCAGCCGTACCGAGCGACCGCCGAGTGCGTCCGTCTGTGACCGGACAGCGCCTCGTTCGTTGAGAAGCGCTCCTCGCAGACGTCGCACCAGTACGGCCGATCACTCGCGTGCTTCCTCACGAACTTGGCCAGGTCGACCTCCGTCGCGAACCTCGACGGACACGCGTGACAGCCGTGCGGTCCCGCCTCCGTATGCGTTAGTTTGACGTGTCTCGAAAGGTGCCAACTCGACGAGAAGTTTGCGTCGCATTTGTCGCAGGAAAACGGTTTCTCGCCCGTGTGCGTTCTCGTGTGCCTAGCTAGATGACCCTTGGAGGCGAACTTGGTCTAGCATACGCGACAGGCGAACGGTTTAACTCCGGTGTGCGTGAGTTTGTGTCTGGTGAGGCTGCCGCCTATGGTGAAGCGTGCGTCGCAAACGTCACAGCGATAGGGTTTCTCGCCCGTGTGCGATCGCATGTGGATGCCGAGACTCGAATTTTTCGGAAACGTCATTCCGCACACCTCGCACGACAGAGATCTCGCTTCCGAACGTGTCGTCTCGTGAGTCAAGAGCACCTCTGTCGTCGTGAGCCGTTTTTTGCCGCCGTGCGTTTTCGCGCTGGCTGCCAGACTCTTCTCTTCGGAGAACGTCTCCACGCACGTCTCGGCACGCGCAAGCGACTTCTCTTTCGCGTGCTTGCGCGAGTGCACACTCAGGTACGAGTTGCGCGTGAACCTCTTGTCGCAGATACCGCAGACAAACGGCCGGTCGCCGGCGTGCGTACGCGAGTGCAGACTCAGGTACGAGTTGCGCACGAACCTCGCGTCGCAGATCACGCAGGCAAACGGCCTGTCGTCGGAGTGCGTACTCGCGTGCACGTTCAGTTGCCGCTTGGTGGTGAACCTCGCCGCGCACCGTTCCACGTCGCAAACAAACGGCCTCTCGCCGGTGTGCGTTCTCCTGTGATTCGCGAGGAACCACCTGCCGGCGAACCTCGCCGGGCAGAGGTCGCAACGATGGCGCTTCTCGCCCGTGTGCGTGCTCGCGTGTTTCGTCAGGAGTTGCCGCTTGGAGAACGTCGCCGGGCAGACGTCGCAAGCGTGGGACTTACTTCCCGCGGGCGTTCTTGTGCGTCTACCCAGGTCGTCCCCGCGAGTAGACGCCGTCGGAACTCCCCCGCGAGGAAAACCTTCTAGACTCGCGTCGTCGCTCGGGTTTTCCGCCCCGTTACGAGGAAAACCTTCTAGACTCGCGTCGCTCGGGTTTTCCGCCCCGTTACGAGGAAACCCTTCTAGACTCGCGTCGCTCGGGTTTTCCGCCCCGTTACGAGGAAACCCTTCTAGACTCGTGTCGTCGCTCGGGTTTTTCGCGCCGTTACGAGGAAACCCTTCTAGACTCGTGTCGTCGCTCGGGTTTTTCGCGCCGTTACGAGGAAACCCTTCTAGACTCGTGTCGTCGCTCGGGTTTTCCGCCCCGTTACGAGGAAACCCTTCTAGACTTGCGTCGCTCGGGTTTTCCGCCCCGTTACGAGGAAAACCTCCTAGACTCGTGTCGTCGCTCAGGTTTTCCACACCGTTTCGAGGAAAACCTCCTAGACTCGCGTCGCTGGGGTTTTCCGCCCCGTTACGAGGAAACCCTTCTAGACTTGCGTCGCTCGGGTTTTCCGCCCCGTTACGAGGAAAACCTCCTAGACTCGCGTCGTCGCTCAGGTTTTCCACACTGTTACGAGGAAACCCTTCTAGACTCGTGTCGTCGCTCGGGTTTTCCGCGCCGTTACGAGGAAAACCCTCTCGACTCGCGTCGCTCGGGTTTTCCGCCCCGTTCCGAGGAAAACCTTCTAGACTCGCGTCGCTCGGGTTTTCCGCGCCATGTATTCTCATGTGGGCCGTACGCGACCGTTCCGTGGTGAACATTGCGCGGCAGACGTGGCAGTCGAGCTGCGTCTCGCCCGTGTGTCGCAACACGTGACTGGCGAGGTCCGACACGCACGGGAATATACCCCGACACACGAAACAGACGTGAGGTTTCTCGTCGGCGGGCGCGGAGTCTTCTGTGTCGCCGTCAGAGATCGCCGACGGCAGAGGATACGACCCTGGAAACAACATCTCTTTTCAGTTTGTCGGTTCGCTGGCAATGTTAGTATATTACTATAAAAGGCCTATATATATATATATATAAAGTAAGAAAACATTTTTTGGTAAAAACCAATCCAAAATTTTTATTTAAAAGAATGAGTCAACGTTTCAACGACTTTAGCGTCGTCCTTTTCAAGACATTATACAAAAACAAATAAAAAACCACAACAACCAAAAAACACTTGCATATAAAAACGAAAACACTGCCACAGGGATACATCACTGGGTAGCTCTAGCAAGCGCTTTGTATTTGCTTCTGGTCATGTTTTCTTACTTTACATTTTGCAACCAACAAAATCTAAGAAATCAAATATATAATAAATATACATATATATATAGTGTAGAGGCAAAATGGATGAGTTTATTGGAACTCAGAACAAGATAAAACATGTTCTAGTGAGGGGAAAGGTAAAGAAGGATGACAGCTTACCTGAGAAAGTAGATAGGCCGCTTAGAGAAACATATAGATGAGAAGACAAATAAACTGGGACGTTTCGGCCAACTAGTGGTCTTGATCACTCAGCGAGAGTAGAAGAACTAAACTAAACTTAAACTAGGGTGGATTTGTCTTAACTCATCTATATGTTTCTCAAAGTGATGTATCTACTTTGTCAGGTTCAAGCTGTCGTCCTTCTGTACCTTTCCCCTCACTAGAACATGTTTTATCTTGTTCTGAGTTCCAATTATATATGTTATTGTCGTGCAGGGATTGCCGAACGGAGAACAACGCGTTGTGGTGCGGTAAGCTTTAAGTTTAAACCACCTACTCATTTTATATCGTGTGACGATACCCAGAAAATTGTGAACAATAACATTACTTATGTCTGCGAAAATTTAAAATTTACGTATATACACATATTATGCATATATTTATATATATATATATTAATATGATATCTTAGATTTTGTTGGCTGCAAAATGTAAAGTAAGAAAACATTTTTCGGTTTAACCAATCCAAATTGTATTTAAAATAAAATAAATCAACGTTTCAACGACTTAAGCGTCGTCTTTTTCAAGACATACAAACATACAAAAATGACCAGAAGCAAATTCAAAGAGCTTACTAGAGCTACCCAGTGATGTATCGCTGCGGCAGTGTTTTCGATTTTATATGCAAGTGTTTTTTGGTTGTTGTGGTTTTTTTATTTGTTTTTGTATGTTTGTATGTCTTGAAAAAGACGACGCTAAAGTCGTTGAAACGTTGATTTATTTTATTTTAAATACAATTTGGATTGGTTAAACCGAAAAATGTTTTCTTACTTTATATATATGTATATTTGTATTAAATAGTAGTAACAGTAGCTATATTAACAATAGAATACTATCATATTAGTATATTATTACTATATTATTATATGATAAAAGTCATATTGATAATAGCTTTAAAAAAATATCGCGATACTATCGTAGGCATTTATAATCACCACGATACGATATTTTTTATGTGGTGCAAATATCGTCATATACATCGTGACAAAAAATGCTGTGCGTAGATATGTTGGGCTTTGTAAATCATTTTGGAAACAAAATGTTAAGTTATGTGTGTCCGTCTTATGTGTGTCCGTCTTTGCCTAATAGATAGTAAAATTGCTTAAATGGTTGCCCTATCTGTTATCAATTTCTTTGAATCCCAAATCTTTCAAAGTGCTACATGTTTTGGAACATAAGTACGCCTAGCAGGAGCGGATTTAAGAAAAAGGGCCCGGTCAGCATTTTACCAAAGGGGCCCCGTCAGTTTGGCATATTTTTTTAACAAACTAACAAATATATGTATATAGCATAATACACTAATTCATTACTCACCAAAGCTCTGAAAATGACACCCCCTTCTCGAGTTTTTCCAGGCAAAAGCTCCAACAGTTGAGATAAGTCCGAATTCTCGACAGTTTTTTCCGGTTCATATCCGCAAGACAATAAGCCGTGTTTGTTTCATAGTGTATATAGGATTCATAGTTCGTTGGTAGAATTTATTTTGAAATAATAAAAGGACGAAAAACTACGATTGCCGTCGTCTTTAAGATATATTAAATATGGCATGCCACTTCCAATGGGTTGAAAAAGCTTTTTAACAATAAGAATGTCAAGTTGATCATTTGAAATAACTGATCCACAGAACAGAGCTTTATCAGTCAAGAAAAGTTTGCTCAAACATGTTAGATTGGTCTGCAATTTTTTTACTTTGGTGCAGGACACGTAGTTTTGAGACAACGCAAAATCTACACTTTCCTTACATTATAGGTCTTTGTGATTCCACTTGAACTTCTGCATTCACTGTATCGTCATTATTAGAGGAAATGGGTTTTGCGCTGTTTTGAGGGGTGTTACTACAAGGTTATGGTTTTCTGTTATATGTGTGTAATGAGGTTTGATTTTCGATTTCCAAAGGGGTTTGAATTTCACTCGAATTTTTGACGTGTTTAATTGATGTTCAGCGCCAATTGACACACGCGAATTATTGCCAACACAAAAACTTAATATTCTTTGTTTAGGGTCATTGCCGGTAGTTACAAGAAGTGCGTGCTCTTTATCTTTTCGCTTTTATGCTTATTTTGTCTGTTCACTCATCTTTAACAAACGTATACCACACTCACATTTTACTTTCGTTTAAATTAAATTAAAATAACACAGTTGTCACACGAACTAAGTTGCACTGGACTGTTTCACACGAGACACAGACACCAACTGATACTGAGTAGAGGAGAGGTTGGGTGTTTCAAAGCAAGTAATTGTCATTTTAAAGACATATAGACAGTTATTGGGTTGTAAATATAAACCCTCATATTTGCCGAATATTTCCAGGTTCTTCTATAAATTAGCGTGACTCAACGTAAAGCGGCAGGATTAAAGTTCCATTGTTGAACTGTGGGGTTGTTTCCGCCGCTGTGTACCGTCAAACAAGTGGGCGAAGGCTTTATTGAGCCCTATAAACGGAATCATTCTTTTTGAAACATTCTTTTTGAAATATAATTTTATTGGTAGTATTTGCTATAATGGGTTTCGACAATGCCTATGGTGAATGGATCTCAGCTCGTATGTTTTTGAGTGGGTCGCTAAGGGGCGGGGGGCCCGGATTGGCCGGGGCCCGGTCAGCATCCGCTGACCCGGCTGACCGTTAAATCCGCTACTGACGCCTAGTTTCTTTCCCCGACTCCCTTTAAGGCAATCAAGCCACCATCATTTAACATGTGATTTTCTGCAATGTAAGGAACATTTTACGCCGTAACTATCATCCCCTACATACAGACTTAACATTTTTAGAGGTCTTAGATATCTGTGTTTTTGAGTAAAATGACCTACAGTGATGTTTGTATTTGTACCATACATACTTTATGTTCAACTATTTTTTTTTGTAAATTCATAATTTTAATGAACATTTTTTTGACATTTCTATTCGTTTCATATTTAATAAAAATTAAACTCTTCATTTTATGACTGTAATTATAGGTCATATTATAATAAACATAATAATACTTGTTTTTTGAAAGCTTCACATCAATATCTTTAGTAGTTCCTGAGATATACGAGGTGTGGCAATTAAATACCAGGACTGGTGCTACAAAACTTTTTATTGGTCACCAATTACATTAGAAAGTTTATCGCCTTCAATGTACTCTCCTTGCCGATCCCTAGAACGCCCCATACGAATTTTCAATTGTTGAAAGCAGTACTGGAGGTCCGCTTCTGTCAGCTTGTTGAGAACCTCCGTCGCTTTTGCACTCACCGCTTCCACACTGTCAAATCTTGTCCCCTTAAGGTCCGATTTGACTTTCGGAAATAAAAAAATATCACAGGGGGCCAGGTCGGGCGAGTACGGTGGATGGTCCAACACTGTGATGCCGTGTTTCGCAAAGAACGCCTTCACGGACAAGGCGGATTGGGCTGGCGCATTGTCTTGGTGAAGCATCCAGGACTTGCTCTTCCACAAATCGGGTCTTCGTCTCCTCACTCGTTCACGAAGGGCAGTCAGAACCTCGATGTTAATTCCCGAGATATCAGCAAGAGCTCGGACACTCAGACGACGATCTTCGCGGATCAATTTACCAATTTTCTGGATGTTGTCGTCCGTTTTTGATGTTGAGGGTCGTCCATGGCGCTGACCGTCTTCAGTGGTTTCACGTCCCTCCTTAAACCTTTTAAACCACTCAAAAACTGGTGTGCGCGATACACATTCACTTCCGTAAACTTCCTTTAACATGGCATGAGCTTCTGTAGCAGTTTTTCCCAGTTTCACAAGAAACTTGAGGTTCACTCGTTGTTGCTCAATCTGAACACTTAGCATTTTTCCGACGAGCCCCTAGCGCAAGGACTTGAACGGACGGCTGCTACAGCGAGACAAAGCGACGTACAACCTTGCCCATCATGTTCAGGGTGGGGGAAGCATCAACAGGGACAGACATGTTCAAACCTGCCACGGCGCGCTCGCTGTTTGCTGATAGCAGCACCAGTCCTGGTATTTAATTGCCACACCTCGTATGTTCCTATAACTATCAAAAATTAATACATTCCCAGGAAAATCAGTCTAAAGATTAAATAGCCTAGGCCTAGGTCTACACATTGTCATTAGGGATGTCAATACCCGGAAATATTTGTACCCGGGTACCCTCGCGCCGTACCCGGACTATCCGGGTAGTAAATAATACAAAATACGCGTTTTATCGTCATGGGTGTCAAATGATTCGCAAAGTTGTGGAAAGAGACATTATGTTGTTAAACGGTATCAGGTTGCATTGTCTTCGATGCAAAACGATCGCGGAGGTATTCAACAAAGCTTCAAAGCTGGTGTCTCCGCTAAGGTAGGCGGTGGTCGGCCGCGTCAAAGCGATGACGTCATAGTCCGAGCTCGAACACGAGAACATGATCGCGGTAAAGCTACGACGGGCGGCGGGTGCGCTCCCTCGGACTCGCAACCGTTCCGCAGCATTCTTCCATAGGCCTACTGAAGATGACACTAATTGGGCTTTACGTCTCATTCGTCAGCGGCGCTGTTTAGGGGGGGGGGGGGGGGGGTCAAGTTAAATGCCGGCACATTGAAAAGAGCGGCTCGTACGCTCGCACAAAGAGGCCAGTAGGGAAATATCACAATCTTGAATTAATTTCGTTTTGAACAGAAGAAGGGAACGGGTAGTACCGGGTAACGGGTATTGAAAAGTTGGAACCGTACTCGTGTGTACCGGGCGAGTAACGGGTACCCGAGTACCCGTTGACATCCCTAGTTGTTTGTAATTCACTGCGTGCCGCGGTAAATATCGCTTTGAATCACGTCAGAAATTAATGACGAATTAATAATCGACTGTTTTGTAGCAATGAATGACAAGACCTAAATTATCTCCTTATTTGACTTAATTACTAGTTACTACTCGACAATATCCCACCCGATACTCACGAGAAGTCGAGAGCTCGACTCGATACTCGACTCAAACCAAAAACCACTACTCGCACAGTCGTGCCCGTAGGCCTACACAACAATACCAGAATAGTTACCTTTTAGAACGTTTTTTCAAGTTGAGGTTTTTCTTCTTGACGGCATCGAGACCGCAGCAAACACTGTGCGTACACACGGCTGTTTACACCGACCTTACTACACTTCACTATAATGACCGGAGCAAACACTGTGCGTACACACGACTGTTTACACCGACCTTACTACACTTCACTACAATGACCGCAGCAAACACTGTGCGTACACACGACTGTTTACACCGACCTTACCACACTTCACTACAATGACCGGAGCAAACACTGTGCGTACACACGAATATGCACGCTTCTACAATTTAATTCTAAGATTTACTCTAAAAATAGGGTTTAATTTGAAACAAGCTTAAACTGAAGGTCTGTAGGCTTCCGCGGCCCGAATCACTATGATCTCTTAGCTGTCGGAATACGCTGCGTTGATTGTCATAATTTGGAACCTGAATTATAACTGGACATTTTGGCAGTTCGGCACAGCCCAGAGATTAGTAAACCTACTAACACTAGGCCTATAGATATTCGAATTTGAATCTTCGAGTACTCGCACTCGCACAGCCTACAAAGTGTCAAACGTTAATTTCCGACATCTGAAACGTTCTTGATATGTTCCGACAGTAGGGTTCCCAACCGTCCCGGTTTTGCCGGGACGGACCAGGAATTAAAGGTCTCCACCTAGTTGTTATTAAACTGATTCCGGGACGGCAAATGTCCCGGAATTACATGAAAGTGTCTTGCTTCTGCCGCGACCCCGCGCCACCCGAAACGTGAGCTCGAAACGAGCAGTGAGAATGGATAATAAATTAATGTGAGCATAGTTTCCAAAGTTGACTTTTCAAATGCACTAAGTTTCAATAAAAATAGGTTTAAAGTATATATACCTTATTAATATTGTTATGGCAACACAATAATTAATAAAATCACAATCTCAGACAGGCACGTGAACTCCTAATTTCGAGAATTCTTGTTTTCTCGACAAGCAGTAAAAACATGTTTTTCGAACGTAAATCATGAAAAAAAAGGTCCCAAAAAATTTTGCCTTCGGCGAGAGGCCTCCGGCAGTATCACGTGAGCCATTCCCTTTTCATGTGCTATTTGTCCCGGAATGTTATTTTGCAGAGTTGGAAACCCTACCCGACAGATGCAATTCAACTCCAAAGATCGGAGTTCACTCCCCCCCGGCTCGTTGGTCCAGTGGTTAGCATCCCTGCTTCCAATGCAGAAGGTCCCGGGTTCAAATCCCGCTTCAGGCAGAAGTTTTTTAACTTGTAATGTGGATTCAATTCCATTACTTCTTGGCTTAGGAATAAGTAAACGGTGACTTTGGAGCCGTCCTAGCAACGAAGCACTCAATAAATTCAAAGTTGTTCTGAATGGGCCTTGTTGATTCTGGCATTTGTCCGCAGGTGTTCGCACTGTCCAATCACCGATTCATATGTTTCGTATTTGAAATATCGATCTTTGATTGGTTATCGCTCACTCGTCGACGGTGTTCGAAGCCTACAGGGTTGGTTTAGTCGCTTTAAATTAAAGTCCTCCACTGCAAATCAGTTTAGTTACTGAGTGGGTAGACTCTAAATGTGAATTTATTTATTTATTTAATGACCGCGGGCGTGGGCGTGGGCGTATGGTCGACTCCCTACCTGGGTCGCAGTCCGGCGTCTCGATCTCGACGCTTTCCTCCGGCTCACGTTTCACTTCGACGAAGAGGATTTCCGGGGGTCGGCCTGACCGGGGGTCATCGCCTGCAACACGTGCATTATAAGTATTAGCTGGTGAAATAAATAAAGATACAAACAAACACACACACACAAATAGCCTTTAAATAAACAAAAATAAATAAATTCATTCGTATTTAGAGAAAGAAATAAAACGAATTCTGTGGATAATACGAATTTTGGGGTTTTACATGAAATAGAAACATTTAAAGTCTCAATGCAAAAAATGAAATAAAATGAAAACAATCACTGTCAATCATTTAATGGTTTATCAAATAATAGATGTTTGCTCGACAACTTTTGACTGTAGTAGCAGGGGCGGATACATGGGGGCGGGGGGGGGCGACCGCTCCCCCCCCCCATGACCCCAAAAAAATGGAAATTTTGAATAATTATTATTTTGGAGTCGTTACCGAACTTAAAGTTGCCAGCTTTGTGTAACTAATCGAGCCTGTATCTGCCCTTGCCGACGTATGCGCATGCTATACTCAGGTTCTCTTACAAATCGCTACTATGTATGTTACGCAGGTATGTTTATATGTGGTTAAACAAGATCTAATTGAGATTTATTGGCAGGAATCAAATTAAATTAATATACTCTGGTTCTCTTAAGCGCTCGTTACACTGGGAAGTGAAACGAAAAAGTGAAAAGAAAAAGTCACTTTTCTAAAGTAGAGATAGCATCTTCCTTATGGGACTTTCCGGTCGCTGTCACACGGGGAAGTCGAAAAGCAAAAAGTAAAAACTTTCCGCACTAGTCGAGCTCGGTTCAACAACTGAAAAGCGAAAAGCGAAATAACCTTGAACAGTTGGTCGTGATTGGCTGGTAATGTTGCCATGGACTACAAGTTCGGGAATAAGTCGACAGTCATTTGGGACGTCCTGTTAACTTTCCCAGAGATGTGTGTAAGCAAGGCGGTGGTGTTACACGTACGTACAAGACGGGAGAAATCAATCGCCATACCTAGTTAGTTACCACTCTTGCCGCACAGCGCCCGATAGTGTTGCACGTAGGTCGAGAGATGGAGCCACACGCACACTGTTTCTTTTCCTCGAGAAGTGTCCCGTGTAACAACTTCGGAAAGTCTTTTTACTTTCCACTTTTTGCTTCTCACTCTTTTCACTTCCCCGTGTAATGAGCGCTTTACAAATCGCTACTGTGTGTGACATAAGATAATTTTCCACTGACAGCCCGTTAAACTTCAGTAATCATCTCAAAATCTGTGGTATGTCAAACACGTTTGTTTAAACTAGATATATACCCTTAAAGTAGATGTAAATGAGATTAATAAAAAGGAATCAAATTAAATGAATATCCTCAGGTTCACTTACAAATCGATACTAAGGACGTGTCCGAATTCCTCTTTATCATTGCTAGCTCTAGGTCTAAGTCTAAATTTGACGTCATCAATCATCGGTGACGTATGAAGTACTGTCCGAAATCGTTAAGTCTAGGTCTAAATCGAAGTTTAGACCTAGCAATCGAAAGTGCACGCTCGTTATAAGTCTAAATAATGGCGGACGAAAAAAAGCAGTTGCGAGAAGACGAAGACGGAAAATTGAAATGTAAGTTAAGTATATTATTAGTATTATTCTATCCTCTAGTATTATTTTATAATGTAAACAGTGATAGGCCCACTCTAGAGCCTAAAACCTGCATCAATACTGGAAAATAAATACTTTTACATTTCCTAACCTCCAAAGGCGTCGGTACAGACCGCGGATTGACCCGTCGAGAAGGCTGTGAACCAATGCTTCAACTCTAGGTCAAATTTCTCCAATAGGTGGCTCTGCAATAGGTTAAGTACTGTCCGAAATCTACTAAGAATTAGAATTAGAACATGCTAAATAATTTAAACCTAGACTTAGACCTAGACTTAGACTTAGACCTTAGACTTTTAATTCAGACACGTCCTTAAGCCTGTATTACACGGTCAAACTTTTTCATCCAACTCCTTGAATTCAAGAACAAAAGCGCATCAATAAATAATTCCTATTGTTGTATTTGACTACATACTGACTGTTTTTTATGCGCTTTTGTTCTTGAATTCAAGGAGTTGGATGAAAACGTTTGACCGTGTAATACAGGCTTTAGGGCCGGTTTCACCAGCATTGACTTTTGTCGAGTTCAGCTTGAACCTGAATGTTACCAATTTGACAAAAATAATAACTTGTACCTATTTAATTTCTCATATATCTCGCATTTTTGTTGTTTTGGATACTTAAGTATTGTCACTGCATGTTTATTGTTTACAGAGAGATGGAAATAATTTCTCACAATGCCACTTATTGCCTTTTGTAATACCATGAAGTTTAAAATAATCCATGTAAAGATTGGTATACATGTTTGTTTACTCATGGTACAGATGTATTTTGATGTAAAAATGATTAAACAAAAACTGCAAATGCATTGTTGCATAGAACCCTCAATGCCCACCATTCAGATTTGTGATGATAATCTCCAAAGCAGTTCTGTCACTGCCTTCTGTACGTATTATGCACAAGCAGAGTACAAGTTATCCAGTAGGCAAAGGCTAAACAATTGACTGTACATATCTTTGACATTTATTACCAATCTGAGAAAATCTTTCTTCAATAGGGAATGCAAGTGCGCCAAAAAGTATCTACTTCCGGTTCAAGCTTGTTTTCACGGGATAGGAAAATAACGTGTGAAATAGAAATGTTGGCCTAGAATATGCTCCCATTTATTCCCTATGTTTTATTTCCCAAAAATAATGGTATCGGATTAACCGTGAATTATTTGTTTCTTTATGATAATTTTTGTAAGAACCAGTATTTGATACAATTTAAACTGTAGCAAGTTATCTGAATGTCTACGCAATGCTGCTTGCAACATCTACACAAATTGAGCCAACCGAGCTATGCTGAAGTTGGCTGAAGCTAGCGCTAACACGAAGTTAGACAACGTTGTACGAAGACGGGCAGGCGATGGCTGTACTATGTTGCCAAGCGTATCGCACAGCCTTCACGGCACATATAGGTGGCGTTCGCAATGTTTACTTCGCACTGACATTCTGTGTATTGCTAGGATACTTGACGTGTTTCTTCGTCAGTTGATGGTCAGTTGTCTTTATTGCCGTTTCGTGTTTGACAGATGTTTGACAGAAGTTAATTTCACGTGTAGGAAATATAGCGGCGTTCTATCTGACGCTCTGGTACGACTGATTTAGCTTGTAATATTATTTATGAACACCTATTACCGATATCAAGAGACATTGACACTGAAACATTACTAAGAGATCTTTCAGAGTAGTAATATGTGTTCCCTATGCCTTTAGAGTATGATAATATGCAGACAGACAAGGGTAGGTCGTCCGTAGCCTAGGCCTATGAGCAGATGACTAGGGTCCTAGGGCTAACCTAACCAACCTCGAGTTTGGCACACACTTTGTGAATGGAGAGTAATAATTTCGTAAAAGCTTAGTTTGTAAGATCCAGCTATTATCGGAACACTCTTCGTTGCCCCTCAATTACTTGCTCGATCCAAACTGCAACCAAACGTGATACCTCGAAGTGTCAGCTGTCTGTTGTTGACATTTTCAAGTGGCCTGCGGTAGGCGGGACTAACCTAACCTATAACTTCGCGGGAAATTAAAAGTATTTCAAACGGTAAATGGTTGTAATACGTTTTTGCTAAGTATTTATATATAAATTTAGCCTTCAATTTGGAACACACTTGTACTAAATGTTTCAATTAATTATTTTAAATCTGAAGAAGCACGGGTCCGCCATGTTGAATAAATCCCAGTCCGCAGCCTGCTACTGCTACTTGATCTTGTCACGGACAAGACTGTGAAGTGCACTATGTGGCAACGCCGCCTCGGTTTGCAGAAGTTTCGATAACACCAAATAATTTAAAAAGTGTCACACTTTTAAATTCACAAAAATTTAGAGTGTATTTTGAACAATCAGTGTTCACAACGGCATAACTTTGAAACTAACCATTTGAACAGGAAAGATGGCATACACGTTCAAACTTCAGCGCCCATGCTAATCTTATGGACCTAAAATATGAGTTTGAACCGGAAGTAGATACTTTTTGGCGCACTTGCATTCCCTATATCCTTCATATTTGCCATGAACAGGATACAATTGCATGCAAATGGGATTTAAATGTGTATCTTGTTTCACATCATTACTGAAACTATCTGTAAATCGACGTATAAAGCAACACATTATCAATAGGGCTGAGTCGTGTAAACGTTTAAACGTGTAAACGCCCGCGCGAAAATATACGTGTACAAATATTCATACACGTTTAACCGTCATCCTATACTCTCCCAACCAATCCCCCTCCCCCAAAACCTAAATTCGCAGATTTTTGCGATGGGGCGAGTTCAGGGACCGGGCGACGAGCAACGAGGCATTGCTTAGTGTGTGGGGTCCAAATAACTGTAGACAGTTGGACAATTTCATGGTGAGTAATAAGATGCCTCCCCCCCCTCCACCCCCCCCCCCATGCACAACACCGCGTACACGTAACACGACCAACCCAAACGCGCAATTTTTTCCCTGTCCCCCTCCCTTGTTTTTGACCCGAAAAAACAAAGCACGCATTGGTGAACTATTGTTTTATTTTCATTTGCCTGACTCAACAAGCAAACAAAGACGGTTCGTTGTCGCATTCTCAATAATCTTAATCCGAACGCTCTCCCTCCCCTCCTCACACCACGATCCGCTCAACACAAACCGCGGCGCACCAGCCATGTGTCCACGAGAGACGGTAACAGGCCACCGATGATTGTCACTTGGGCTGCGTACCAACTATGACTGGCAGTCACTGCAGTCACTGAGATCCGTACTAACTTGACTCGCAGTCAAGCTGCAGTCACTGCTTTTTGCGTACCAGTTTACCTCGCAGCTACCCCTCAAGTCACTGCGATGACTGGGCCGAAAAGATCCAGCTATCGCAGTTAAGGGGGGCGTGGCTAATAATTTTACCGCGAATTTTGAATTTATAGACAATATTATATGGTTTAAATAGTAAGTGACATCACAACACCATAAAATCTCAACTTAGAAGTCCCATAAGCGTTAAATTATTGATGTTATGTTGTAAGGTTAATTAGCAGATGGCAAATGTTGCTTTTATGAATGACAATTTCTTCTGTTGTCTGCTTTCGCTGTGACTGTGACTGCAGCCCGTACCAGCTGCTGGGTTAACTGCGTTAACTGGGTTACCCCCACCACCAGTCACAGCCACAGTGAACGCAGTCAAAGTTGGTATGCAGCCATGAATGGACTAGGCCTATTGGGGTGAGGGGGAGGGAGCGGCGAGTTCGAGCCATACCAGACGACGAGACATAGTTTGTTGTGTGGAATCAAAATAGTGGTCTGGACAGTTGGGACATAAAAGATCTGTGCTATTTCGTTGACTTTTTTTGTGAAAATTAGAACTTGATTCTTTTATCGTTTTGTGAACTGGACAGGTGTTACGTTTTAACGTTTAAACGCGAAAATTTAGGGATACTAAACGTTTACAAAATTAAACGCATTCTCCCAGCCCTAATTATCAATAAAACATTTCACTCTTCATGCAGTGGATTTTTCAGTTAAAAGTTGGTGTTAGTGTCGTTCAACTGAACTTGGCCAAAGAAATTAAGTTATTTCCGAATGACACCCCTGAAACTTCCGTAATTATCTCAAAATCCCAAAAATATGGCGTGTGTTGTTCGTTTATACGTCAACATTAGTGACAACTATGTTATTGCTTCACCCAAAATGTATTGACTGAAGTAAGGTATGTTTTGAAAATGTGATTGATTAAATAAAACATAATGTACATTACTTATTTATACAAATATAACAGCGTGCACGCAACTGGCAGTTGAGAAAAAGAATGTAATATGACGGCATGAGTTTAAGTATCTGATTGCTTTAGTAAAAACAGCGTGCACGCAACTGGCAGTTGAGAAAAAGAATGTAATATGATGGCATAAGTTTAGGTATCTGATTGCTTTAGTTAAAACAGCGTGCACGCAACTGCCAGTTGAGAAAAATAAGGTAATATGACGGCATGAGTTTAGGTATCTGACTGCTTCCGTAAAAACAGCGTGCACGCAACTGGCAGTTGAGAAAAAGAATGTAATATGACGGCATGAGTTTAGGTATCTGATTGCTTTAGTTACAACAGCGTGCACGCAACTGGCAGATGAATATAAGAATGTAATATGACGGCATGAGTTCAGGTATCTGTTTACTTTAGTTGAAACAGCGTGTACACGATTGGCGGTTGAGTATAAGCAGGGCTTAATTTTTAATTAAAAAGCAACCGGAACGCATAGTTTGTTCGCATTCCATAATTTTGAACAAACCCCGCCAACCACCTTTATACAGTGCTTGTAGTAATGCACACACACGTATATAAATATATATTCTACCACAAGCACTTTATATGAGTGGACAAAGGAAGCTTCGTAGATAATTTCCTTAGTATTGCGGTCTGATTACCTGGGGGACACTCATCAGTGAAAAACTCGCATTCATACAAGTGAATGAATATTTTGCAATTTTCAAAGACAAGTTCCGTTCCCCGTGTACATAACGGGAATTCACAAATTTTAAAATCATGAGGAAAACGGTGTGTGAGATTTAAAATAATAGCGGAACGCGCATTCCCGTTTCAGAAAAGGAACCGGAAGTGTGTTCCGGTGCATACCGGCTCAAATTAAGCCCTGAATATAAGAATGTAATGTCAGCATGAGTATAGGTCTCTGATTTCTTTAGTTAAAACAGCGTGCACGCAACTGGCAGTTGAGTATAAGAATGGCATATGTCAGCATGAGTATAGGTACCTGTTTACTTTAGTTAAATCAGCGTGACCGCGTGACGCAACTGGCAGTTGAGTATAAGAATAAAATATAACAGCATGAGTGTAGGTATCTGTTTACTTTAGTTGCATCAGCGTGATGCAACTGGCGGTTGAGTATAAGAATGTAATATGACAGCATGAGTGTAGGTACCTGTTTACTTTAGTTAAAACAGCTTGCACACGATTAGCGGTTGAGTATAAGAATGTAATATAACAGCATGAGTATAGGTATCTGTTTACTTTAGTAGAATCAGAGTGACGCGACTAACGATTGAGTATAAGAATGTAATATGACAGCATGATTGTAGGTATCTGTTGACTTTAGTTGAAACAGCATGTACGCAACTGGCGGTTCAGTGTAAGAATGTAATATGACAGCATGAGTGTAGGTATCTGTTTACTTTAGTTGAATCAGCGTGAGGCAAATAGCAGTTGAGTATAAGAATGCTATATGGCAGCATGAGTGTAGGTATCTGTTTACTCTAGTTGAATAAGCGTGACGCAACTGGCGGTTAAGTATAAGAATGTAATATGACAGCATGAGTGTAGGTATCTGTTTACTTTAGTTGAATCAGCGTGACGCAACTGGCGGTTAAGTTTAAAAATGTAAAATGACAGCAGTAGTGTAGGTATCTGTTTACTTTAGTTGAATCAGCGTGACGCAACTAGCAGTTATATATAAGAATGTAATATGACGGTATGAGTGAAGGTATCTGTTAACTTTAGTTAAATCAGCGTGACGCAACTGGCGGTTAAGTACAAGAATGTTATATGACGGCATGAGTGTAGGAATTTGTTAACTTTAGTTGAATCAGTGTGACGAAACTGGCGGTTAAGTTTAAAAATGTAATATGACAGCATGAGTGTAGGTATCTGTTTACTTTAGTAAAATCAGCGTGACGCAACTGGCGGTTAAGTATAAGAATGTAATATGACTGCATGAGTGTAGGTATCTGTTAACTTTAGTTGAATCAGCGTGACGCAACTGGCGGTTTAGTATTAGAGTGCAATATGACTGCATGAGTGTAGGTATCTGTTTACTTAAGGTGAATCAGTGTGAGGCAACTGGCGGTTAAGTATAAGAATGTAATATGACAGCATGAGTGTAGGTATCTGTTGACTTTAGTTGAATCAGAGTGACGCAACTGGCGGTAAAGTATAAGAATGTAATATGACGGCATGAGTGTAGGTATCTGTTTACTTTAGTTGAAACGGCATATACGCAACTGGCGGTTAAGTATTAGAATGTCATATGACAGCATGAGTTTAGGTATCTGTTTACTTTAGTTGTAACAGCATGTACGCAACTGGCGGTTGAGTATAAGAATGTAATATGACAGCATGAGTGTAGGTATTTGTTTACTTTAGTTGAAACAGCATGTACGCTACTGGCGGTTGAGTATAAGTTGTAAAGTGACAGCATGAGTGTAGGTTTTTGTTTTCTTTAGTTGAATCAGCGTGACGCAACTGGCGGTTAAGTATAAGAATGTAATATGACAGCATGAGTGTAGGTATCTGTTGACTTTAGTTGAAAAAGCGTGCACACGATTAGCGGTTGAGTATAAGAATGTAATCCGAGAGCATGAGTGTAGGTATCTGTTTCCTTTAGTTGTAACAGCATGTACACAACTGGCGGTTGAGTATAAGAATGTAATATGACAGCATGAGTGTAGGTATTTGTTTACTTTAGTTGAATTAGCGTGACGCAACTGGCAGTTGAGTATAAGAATGCTATATGGCAGCATGAGTGTAGGTATCTGTTTACTTTAGTTCAATCAGCGTGACGAAACTAGCAGTTGAGTATAAGAATGTATTACGACAGCATGAGTATAGGTATCTGTTTACTTTAGTTAAATCAGCCTGACCGCGTGACGCAACTGGCAGTTGAGTATAAGAATAAAATATAACAGCATGAGTGTAGGTATCTGTTTACTTCATTTAAATCAGCGTGACGCAACTGGCGGTTGAGTATAAAAATGTAATATGACAGCATGAGTTCAGGTATCTGTTTACTGTAGTTGAAACAGCGTGCACACGATTAGGGGTTGAGTATAAGAATGTAATATGACAGCATGAGTGTAGGTATCTGTTTACTTTAGTTGCATCAGCGTGATGCAACTGGCGGTTAAGTATAAGAATGTAATATGACAGCATGAGTGTAGGTATCTGTTTACTTTAGTTGAAACAGCTCTTACACGATTAGCGGCTGAGTATAAGAATGTTATATGACAGCATGAGTATAGGTATCTGTTTACTTTAGTAGAATCAGCGTGACGCAACTAACGGTTAATGTAATATGACAGCATGAGTGTAGGTGTCTGTTGACTTTAGTTGAAAAGCCTGCACGCGATAAGCGGTTGGGTATCAGAATGTAATATGACAGCACGAGTGTAGGTATCTGTTTACTTTAGTTGAAACACATTGTATGCAACTGGCGGTTGAGTATAAGAATGTAATATGACAGCATGAGTGCAGGTATCTGTTTACTTTAGTTGAATCAGTGTGACGCAACTGGCGGTTTAGTATAAGAATGTAATATGACAGCATGAGTGTAGGTATCTGTTTACTTAAGTTGAAACAGCATGTACGCAGCTGGCTGTTGAGTATAAGAATGTAATATGACAGCATGAGTGTAGGTATCTGTTTACTTAAGTTGAAACAGCATGTACGCAGCTGGCTGTTGAGTATAAGAATGTAATATGACAGCATGAGTGCAGGTATCTGTTTACTTTAGTTGAATCAGCGTGACGCAACTAGCAGTTAAGTATAAGAATGTAAGATGACAGCATGAGTGTAGGTATCTGTTTACTTAAGTTGAAACAGCGTGCACACGATTAGCGGTTGAGTATTAGAATGTTATATGACAGCACGAGTGTAGGTATCTGTTTACTTTAGTTCAATCAGCGTGACGCAACTGGCGGTTAAGTATAAAAATGTATTAAACAGCATAAGGGTGGGTATCTGTTTACTTTAGTTGAAACCGCATGTACGCAACTGATGGTTGAGTATAGGAATGTCATATGACAGCATTAGTGTAGGTATCTGTTTACTTTAGTTGAAACAGCATGTACGCAACAGGCGGTTGGGTATAAGAATGTAATATGACAGCATGAGCGTAGGTATCTGTTTACTTTAGTTAAATCAGCGGGACTCACCTGACGGTTGGGTATAAGAATGTTATATGACAGTACGAGTGTAGGTATCTGTTTACTTTAGTTGAAACCGCATGTACGCAACTGGCGGTTGAGTAAAAGAATGTAATATGATATCATGAATGTAGGTATCTGTTTACTTTAGTTGAAACAGCATGTACGCAACTGGCGGTTGAGTATGAGAATGTAATTTGACAGCATGAGTGTAGGTATCTGTTTACTTTAGTTGTTACAGCATGTACGCAACTGGCGGTTGAGTATAAGTATGTAATATGACAGCATGAGTGTAGGTATCTGTTTACTGTAGTTGAATCAGCGTGACGCAACTGGCGGTTAAGTTTAAGAATGTAATATGACAGCATGAGTGTAGGTGTCTGTTTACTTTAGTTGAATGAGCGTGACGCAACTGGCGGTTGAGTATAAGAACGTAATATGACAGCATGAGTTTAGGTATTTGTTTACTTTAGTTGAATCAGCGTGACACAACTGGTGGTTGAGTATAAGAATGTAATATGACAGCATGAGTGTAGGTATCTGTTTACTTTAGTTGAATCAGCGTGACACAACTGGCGGTTAAGTATAAGAATGTAATATGACAGCATGAGTGTAGGTATCTGTTTACTTTAGTTGAATCAGCGTGACACAACTGGCGGTTAAGTATAAGAATGTAATATGACAGCATGAGTGTAGGTATCTGTTTACTTTAGTTGAATCAGCGTGACACAACTGGCGGTTAAGTATAAGAATGTAATATGACAGCATGAGTGTAGGTATCTGTTTACTTTAGTTGAATCAGCGTGACACAACTGGCGGTTAAGTATAAGAATGTAATATGACAGCATGAGTGTAGGTATCTGTTTACTTTAGTTGAATCAGCGTGACACAACTGGCGGTTAAGTATAAGAATGTAATATGACAGCATGAGTGTAGGTATCTGTTTACTTTAGTTGAATCAGCGTGACACAACTGGCGGTTAAGTAAAAGAATGTAATATGACAGCATGAGTGTAGGTATCTGTTTACTTTAGTTGAATCAGCGTGACACAACTGGCGGTTAAGTATAAGAATGTAATATGACAGCATGAGTGTAGGTATCTGTTTACTTTAGTTGAATCAGCGTGACACAACTGGCGGTTAAGTATAAGAATGTAATATGACAGCATGAGTGTAGGTATCTGTTTACTTTCCATGAAACTGCCCCCCCCATAAATCAAGGCTAGATCTGCCTCTGTGTAGTAGCCTATAATGATTTAATGATTGCATCTGATACTGTTAATACCAATCGTTGGCTATATTCTAGTCCCAACAAAAGTATTTGCATACCGATCTAAGGTCATTGTCTACTGCCCCTTTCAACCGCGCCAGTTGAAAGAAACTCAACACATATACTAGTCCCAACGAAAGTATTTGCATACCGATCTCAGGTCATTGTCTGCTGCCTCTTTCAACCGCGCCAATTGAAAGAAAATCAATAGTTACCTGACGTTCTTTTACACATTCATAAATGCATGGTTCAGCTTAGTCGAGTGCACGGGCGGTTTGGCCACACCCACTATTACAGGTAACCAACAGGGTTGAGAAAACCCTTTTTTTTTTTTAAACCCAACCCAGGCGGGGTTTTCAGGGTTTTTTGGGGTTTTGGGGGTTTTTGGAAATTTCAAAGATTATATGTGTGCAACAGAATCCTTTGTCTATTTTTTTTCTTTTACCCTTGGTAATGTTTATATTTTATTTATTTACAATTTATTCATTTTTTATCATTTTTATTTATTTACAATAGTTTACATACTGATTATCACTTAGAAGCAAAAGGGGAACGTGCAAGCATCCCTTTCTTATTTTTTACTAGGTACAATGTTATTTTATGTATGTAGGTATAGTACCTAGGCCTACCTACCTATTACCTAACATATTGTAAACTAGCGCAATGTAAAGTTAACAAATAGGCTACATGTAAATAAATAAATACCAGTTCTATGCAGTATTATGCAGTTTGTATGTATAGCCTAATTCATTTTGGAAAGTGTGTTGTACTGACTAGTTTTTTTTTTCCTCTTATGCAATGATGACTTTTCACTTTCAGCCATTCATTTTTCTTGCTATCCAGTATAAATTAGCTTCTTGATAGTTATTACTATCAAGAAGGTTAGGCCTTTGGAAAGAACATCCTTGGACAAGCCTCGCCCTGAAGAGGATACAAACAATGATGCCATCCTCAACTTGTCCAAACACGACCTCACGAACGACGAAAAGGATGTTCTTTCCAAAGGCCTAACCTTTGTCCTCACCCCCAAGTTTGACCATTTTGCTTTGGTAAAGGATACCATAGCTTTCACCCGAAATTTGAAAATAAAACACCATTTCAAGGAAAACCCTTTCACAGCCAAAAGACAACAAACTCTAGACCCTGCTTTAACCAAATTTAGGCCTAAATCGGACTGGGAGCCAGACCCCCTACCACCTGATCACCCGCTTGAAGTTTTTACTCATCACCTTCTGGCCAAAGTATCCTCCCCGGACTTTGCAGATAGGCTACCCACCAGCACTAACCTCACGCCTACGCATCGCAAAGCCATCAACTCCTTACGTAACAACAGGGAGATCATCATTACTCCAGCGGACAAAGGCTCCACGATCGTCGTCCAGGATGTCGCAGCTTATATCACTGAGGCTGACCGGCAACTGTCGGATACTACAACCTACCGACTGCTCAAGGAGGACCTTACCAACTTGCACCTCAAGAAAGTCTCCGACTTCCTAACCACCCACGTAACACATCAAGGCCTTAACGACAAGACAATCAAAGCCCTCACACCGGATACCATACGGACACCTGTATTCTACTTGCTTCCGAAGATCCACAAACAAGGGAATCCAGGCCGACCCATAGTCTCCAGTTATAGTTCACCAACTGAGAGGATTTCCGCTTTTGTTGACTACCATCTCCAGCCGCTTGTTGCCAACCTTGACTCGCACATCAAGGACACTTACGACTTCCTCGAGAAACTCCACCAACTCGACACGCCACTACCACCAGGCTCGCTATTGGTCACCATTGATGTCACGTCATTATACACTAATATCCCGACCACACAGGGATTAGCCGCCCTAGAACACTTCCTTAGAACCCGGCCACCCGGCACCAAACCAGACGCCCCGTTTCTCACAGAACTTGCGCACATGGTCCTCCGCCTCAACAACTTTCGGTTCATGGAGCGCCACTACCTGCAAACGAAAGGCACAGCCATGGGCACCAGAATGGCCCCTTCGTATGCCAACCTCTTCATGGGCAAACTAGAGAAGCAGTTCCTAGCAACCCGTGACCATCTGCCCTTGTGTTTCTTCCGTTTTATTGATGACATCTTTATGGTATGGCCCCACGGCCAAGCACTACTAGACGTCTTCCTCACGGACCTCAACAATGCCAGTGTGTTACGCTTCACTTGGGAATCGTCATCATTGCACGTCGCATTCCTTGATGTGGATGTCTATTAAGAATCGGGCCGGCTGAGGACTGATGTTCACTTCAAACCCACCAACAAGCAGCTGTACCTTCATCACGACAGCTGTCACCCTACATATACCAAACGAGCACTACCCTACTCCCTAGCAGTGAGAGGCCAACGTATCTGCTCAGATGGTAATGATCTTGCCAAGTATTGCGAACGCATTACCAACGCCTTTGTGGCTCGAGGCTACGACAAGACCACCGTCCAACAACGCATCAATAGACCAGCGAGGCAGGCCATCCCGCCGCCCAATGATGTTATACCTCTAGTCACACAGTGGCACCCTGGACTACAGGCACTCAATGGTATAATGAAAAGTGGCCTTCACATTTTAACATCCTCCACTAAGACCCAAGATCTTGTAAAATCCTTGCCTAGAGTAGCCTTCAGACGCCCCCCGAACATTGCGGACCTAGTGGTCAGGAGAGACTGCCGCATCAGGGACGCTCCTGAAAATGAACCAGCAGGTTCCTACCCTTGCCAAGGAGGTAACGGTTGCTTGACGTGCCCAATTCATCAACCCTCCACCACGTTCAGTGCCCAGGCCACCGGCAAGACATACCCAATAAGGCAACACAACACCTGCCAAACCACCAATGTAGTCTACCAACTGAACTGCAACCACTGCCCTGCCGAATATGTTGGCCTAACTAAGAACTCGCTTAGGTCACGGATGAATGGGCACAGGCAAGACACAAAAAACCTGACCATGGACAAACCGGTGGCTCAACATGCGGCATCCCATAACCTGGCATTCAATGGATGTTTCAACACCAGAGTGATAAAATCCCTCCCAGCCAGCTGCAACCCAGGCGAACTAAGACGGTGGGAGTTGGCCCACCAGTGGATCACTAAATCTAGGTTGGCTCCCAACCTAAACATCCGTTAGTGATAGCCCTCTCCCCCTCTCACCTCCCTGCCACCACACCCCCCAACAGCGCCTTGTAAATATTGTACATAGGCCTATATATATATATTTTAGTCTAGTTTATTATAGTTGTTTAGTTGACTAGAGTAGTTGCAGTAGCCATTCTTCTCTCGAGTGAGCAAGACCTCGGTCGAAACGTCTCGTTATATTTTGTATTATGTCTTTATGTGTACTTCAAACTCGCAAATCCGTCATCTTACTACACGAAGGTAAGCTGTTGGATCCTTTCCTCACTTAATATACCATTCCAGCCGATTGGCACCTACTTTCATAACCAAAGAGCGAAATAACACGAAATCTCGATTGTTTTTAATTTATTATAAACATTTTTAAAAAATTTAAATTTATTATTACAGTCAAACGTCATTACAACATAATCGTGGGGACCTGATATTTTTTCATTATAATGATGATTTTGTTAAGAAGATCAACGATTTATTTTGGTTGAAATTCGTCGTCAAGCAGAGCAAACGAGTTCAATTCTGAGGGATTTTACGTGACGGACAAGAAGATTCTTATGTGTTGTGACTGCCGCCTTTAATTCGACCGTAAAGACACACTAGACAAACACAGGTAATGGTAATGTTAATACACTTTGTATTAACTAGTACTAGTTTGTACATACAATTCAAATAAATTAAATTACATTAAAATTTATTTTTTATTTCAACATGTTTCTGGTGAAATTTACAATAGAAAATCTCCCAAAAACCAAAACACCGCCATAACATCGAAATTATTAAATCCATAAACGAAATTTATGAAAACATAACACCATTTACAAACACCTCTACCTATGGACGTGTTTAGATTAGTGATGACATCGGTTAGTAAAATTACTAACCGGTTAACCGAATTCAAAACCGGTTTAAAACCGGTTTTCAAAAAAAAAAAACTTTCCAAAAATAAACATCAACGAGGGAGGTGAGCAAAAAGCCAGTCCGTTCTGCCTGCTTTGTCAGCATATGAGGACATAGGATCGGGACAGTGAAAGGGGACGACCTTGCGACTTTGGCTGTCTGCCAACTCGGGTAATTATGTAAAGGGGGATTGTGCGGGGGGGGGGGAGGGGGGCTCTCCTATTGAAATACAGTGTTACGTTTTCGAGGGACCCGAGACAAAAACGGGAAAAACGCGCTCTTGTTGACATAACATCTCCTCCCCCCCCCCCCCCCCCCCCCCCCCACCCCGACACCATGCTTATCTGAGAAGGGTCGTAAGCGAGGCCCGGCGACCAAGGTCACGCAGCTAGGCTAGGCTGTGATGACGTAACCCAACATTTTTCGAGGTGGTTCATAAAAAAAACTCTAGTGGGTAAAAATATTGCTTTCAATACTCAGGAAAATACGTGAGAGTTGCCGAAGTGCGATGGCAATGTTTAATTATAACTCTGTAGTTTGACAAAAGCCTTTTGTAAAGAGAAGAGGACCACTGGAGGAGGGTCTCAGGGTTTGTTATTTATGGTAAGCAGGTAAAGAGCCTCAGTGCCGGCAGCCGAGATCGTAGATAAAACGACCTTTTCAGAGACCCCCCCCCCCCCCCCTCCCACGCGGAACGAGAAGATACAGCTGGTCAAGGTCAAGTCACTCACTGGCAGCTGGGTTGCATTGTGTTGAGCAATGAGGGGGGGGGGGGGGGGGGGGGGGGCGCTTTGCAGAACTGGGATGAATGACTAACGTGGTTGCGCTTGAACAATAACAACTTGGAATTCGGTTCACTGGCTGGCCGGAAAAAAACGGTTATGAGAACAAAGAAAAAGAAAACGTCTATTGGATCAAATTTCCCTGACGGACTGATTTTTGGAACGCATTCACGTAAGAAACGTAGAAAAGCGAAACGTACAAAGGCGGTTTTACTGTATAATACAGCTGCTAATTAGTCCACACAAACAAGGAGATCCCAGGAAAGAAGACGAAATCTGAGTAGTCGACAGGTGGTTCCTTGTTACTACGGGACACACGTCGTTAGGCAATCCACAACCCGCCCGACCGCCCGTCAGAGGCGTGGCTCTTAGCTAGGGTGAAGCACACACCGCGCAAAAAAGTAGAACCGAATCTAAAAATCGAAACCGGTTTTTATCAAAACCGGTTCAAAACCGGTTTTTGGTTAACCGATGTTATCACTAGTTTAGATTAGATGGTAGGAATTAGCGAGGTAAATAAATAAAATAAATAAATTCACACTTAGAGTCTACCCACTCAGTAACTAAACTGATTTGCAGTGGGGGACTTTAATGTAAAGTGTTGCACAGGTCTTATAAAGGCCCAAGCTCACCTCGAGATCCGTCGTCAAGCTCCGTCTCGACGACGACGGGCAGGCAGAGCTCTTCGTCGGGAAGACACCACTCTTGTTTCACGTCGACGTCCGCGCGGTCGTCCGTATCCGCACGGCCGGCGCTCCCGTCCTCCAACCTGGAGTAAGTTAAGACCGATATGATATTCAGATTTCAGATTTAGCACGCTTTATTCAACTTCACATGTGATACAAAGTAGGCTACTTTGCTTAGAAAAAATAAAAACATTGATTATATAGGAAGGTGAATGCCCACATGAGCGAGGCTTGTGTGTGGGCGCATAATATTCTGTAGTGATATGATAAGATGGCAGTTACGATTCAATGATACAGTGGTATAAATGGTAATACAACTAAAGTGGGTATCATGTAAAACTTCTTCTTCTTCTCAAATGCCCACATTTGGCTATTATGCCATCATGCTGGATCTGGTCAACCAGTAGAGACACGCTTAAAAAAACAGTTTCTTAATACAATTACATTTTGACAATATAAACAACTTGCTTATCTAGGAACATTGTACAGCTTGTGCTTTAAATAACTTATTATGTCTATTATCCATGGTCTATGTCCATTATTTATAGGTTTTATTATCCATGAAGTAGTGTCCTTAGCCTACTTGGCTTAGGTGTATGATATTGTTGTGAATATGATTTTGTAAGATATAGGCCCCTAGAACATTCTTGGTTTATCAAAAATTATCAATCAACATCAACAGCTATAGTAGGCTAGATGCGCAACCTAGCAACCACAAGCGTGTCAATTTGATGCCATCTTGAAATGGGCAAATAACACAGGCGGGAAAAGGAGTTTCTAATGCGACTTTCTGCCATTGGCAGCGCTAGCAGTACTAAAAGGTCCAAATTAGCATGTAGATTGCCCATTTCAAAATGGCTTCAAATCGCTACGCTTGCTACTGAGTGGAAGGTTGGGGGACTGGTGATCTAGCCTACTATAGCTGTTGAATATCATTGGTTAAGACAGTAAACTATTTATGTGCGTTGTCTGGGATCGCATTTAGCTTGGCGGGCGGCCGGCCTGCGATCGGTTCCAATACGGGCAGGTCAACGTACGTCAAGTCCACGGCTGGGAGGAGACGTTTAATTTTGTAAACGTTTATTTAAAAAAGCTTAGGTTAATAGGTTAATATTTAGGTTAACTTTTTTTTTTCAAACTTTTTTGTCCCCCTGAGAACAACTAGAAGACATTCTACATTTTACGCCCCCAACAATAGAATTGATCTCTATAAGCATTGTGCCATCAATAGATTACAATCTACATACAACCAGCTAGCAGAGCATTTGAGCTAGGGTTGCCAACTATTGAATATGAAAATACGGGAATTTTAAAATTGATGTGAAATGTAGAGGGAAAGAGGACGGCGATGTCCCAGTTGCCGAAGGCCAAATCGCCGCAGGCGCAAAAAAATGTTTTCCTATAATAGACGTTAGGTCCCAGAAAATGAAATGAGTTTAGGGATTTAATAGGCCTATTAACTTTGCAGGTGTGATTTTCTCATTCAATTCAAAAAAGAGATTTTTGTGCTAACTTAGTGAACAACATTAATTACTAAAAAATATTTCAATTAGTTAAAGTCGATCCACTGTTTACCCAACTATTTGTCATTGTGCTACAAATCATGTTGAATATACACTTAAATATCATGTTCAATATTAGCGAAAAATAAAGTAGTTTCATCGACTACTTTTTTTAATATAAATATTTGAAATCCGTCGATTTCCCTATCCCCTACCATTGAAACTGTCAAAAATCATACACTTTCGAATATAAAGCATCGACTAAGTAGATACTAAACATTTGTCATTTTCTTTATTTTATACTCAATTTGAAGATAATTGAACGACAATTCTAAATATGTATGTAAGAATACAATCTCTCGACTCGTTTTCGGTCAATATTGGCTTCACTACAAGAACATTTGATGGGGAATCGGGCGAGCCGTGAAAGTATGGCAACACTGCGTGCGATGACGTCATTTCTCTTTGAGCCCGCGTCCGCCTCGCGTCAAAACATGAGCTGGCTGTCACCTTTCCACGATGCAACGTGACTGGACTTTTTCTTATTTACATTTATTGTCGCTTATTTCCAATTAACATTTTGCGTCATACAAATAATGCACTCAATTCAAATTGAAGGCACAGTTAGAAACGGGAATATATCTGAATACGGTACGTGAGGCCTAGCCTAGGCCACCTTTATTTAGACTTAGGCCTAGGCCTATATTGCCTGATCCGAAATGAAATTCATGTATTGTACGTCCGTAAACGCAAACATTTTCCCCAATGTAGATATGCTAAGTATAGTATGCCAGGAGGCATCTGTATAATATGAAAGAAAATATGTCAAGCCCTAAGGCCACTCAAGGACGTTTTGTGATCATTTGACATGTGCAAGGCCTAGGCCTACCATTTATGTAGCCCCCCTACACGCATTTAAAATAATTTCCATCCATTGCATGCCTTCACATGTCCTAGATGGACTTAAGTTCACTTCGTCAGGTAAACAATTGCACAAACAACATGATACGATACAAAATATACAATCCTATCGTTTTCTTTTATCGTAATAAAACGTCCTCCGCTTCGTATACCGTATTTTTTCGACGCCATTTTCACCATCTGACAATCACAATGTCTTTGCAGCGTCGCCAAGTATATTGGAGGTTGGCAATACTTTGTCGATGAATATTAAAAACGAGTTTTTTGTTTCCTTGGCTTTGTAAATCAATTTAGGTTTGTATCCATTATAAAGTCTATAATTTGTAAATGTGTTGTGGTGTAATTAAAGCCAAAAGCGAGATAAGAAGTTGACTACTATTTGGAGTTTTGATGAACTAATTTCGTTTTTAGGGATTGGCTATTCTGCAGTCAAACTAGTGTCTAGAATCATGCCATTATAAATAACTGCATTTTCGTGTAAATACTGGATTTTAAAATAGTATTCTTACTTGATTACTGAATATATTTTTCATTTTATAGTAATTTAACATAATAATTGTCAAAGAAATAATTATTTGTGATTTTAAACAAATATTCAAATCATTGCTTGAAACTGGTAGTTTGATCAATGGAACGACTTTAATAATGTCTACTATGTCAAATCACTCAATCGCTTCTCGATGACATGTTGTAGAATCCTTACCCAGTCATTGTATCTTATTTGAATAACTTTTATTGTTTTAATTTGATAGGTCTATGCCTAGTTGGCCTTTTTATTTTTATTCTCATTCTTATTTTTATTATAGTAGGTAATGTATCACACATATTTTTTAGTAACTTTTAAAATATGATTATATTTGAGAAATGTTTAACGAAAAATGTTGTTTGAAATGTTTATTTTTATTATATTCAATGATTCTAATATAATATTCATAAGAATCGTATTTGAAAGTTTAGTTTTATTCAATTTATTATGTACTTATCTAGATTATCACTTGTTATCTGCACTCATATATAATTGTATCAAAGCCGTCGGATAGCGCCATCTTGTATAGTTTTAAATCTCTTTAACCTAGAATACGCCCACACACAGGGTTTCGGCCCTAGGTGGGTATTCTTCTTCTATTTGCAGGCCAAATACGGCTTAACAGTATCATGTATCTTATCTTATGTACACTGTTTTGAAGACGAATAAAGACGCTTTGTATTTGTATTTGTAGGCCCTATTAATGTTTAATTTGGGAGGGTAAACTGAATAAATATCTATTCGCGTTTAAATCCAAAGTGGCTGAACTCTGGCGGACAAATCGAGAACCAGTACAGCCGGGATAGGTTACGGAATGATGGCCGGTGTTCGCTGTGTGTTATATAGACGGCGATAGAGAGTATGAGTGAATTACATGATCAACATTATTGTCAGGCAGTAAACATGTTAAAATTGACAATCAATACGTTGTTGATCTATGCCACAATGTAGCAACCGGCGAGCGAAACAAATATTCTCTCAATACGAAGTGTTTTAAAATCCGAATGAGTTTGGCGCTTACGCAGTTGCGTAGGTGTCAAAATGCATGCTGGTATGGTATTCAGTCTTTCAAACAAAATACACAATGTTTTCTATTTTGTGCCGTTAAATAAATCATTTTTTTAAATATATTTCGTAGATGCGTGTAAAAAAAAGTGCATAGGTAGTCCTAACATAAATTGACATTTAGGCCTAATCACATATTGGAGTTTTTTTTTTAAATTTATATATTTCATTAAAAAATACTAAATATGCGTACGGTAGATTATGTTTACTTGATGGTTCAACAGAATTGTGACAATGTATTTGTCACAATCCCTTATCTGTGCTCCAAAACTGAAATTCAGCATCATACAGGAAAATTAACCTAAAAGTGTAGATTGCGTGGGTGTGGGATGTGGGTGTAAGGGGGTGGGAGACATAAAACACCTCAACTACCGTTATCAATAATCATAATAGGCTATACTGATACAAAATGATCAACTTAAAACCTATTTTTAGAATCCAACATTTAGGATGCGCCTACGCATATGCCTATCAGATTCAGCTGCGTTGCAATTACCTTTAGCTTTAGCAAGTATAGGCCTATGTCGTAGAGAACACTCATTTCTGGTTTTGGGGGCTTGGGAGGTACTGGGGGGGGGAGGCGTGGGAGTTCGGTGGGCGTTTAGGTAGAAAAGAGGGCCGGAATGAATGAAAAGAAATTTGAAGAAGAGATAACGGAGGAATTGTGATCCGAAATATGAACGGGAGCCCTCTTTGCCTTACTTACATAGAAAATAGTCATGTTTACACTTCCTTGAACCTGCTTTACATGAGCAAGTAGCGTTAACTTCGTTGTTCTCATCGGTGCAGTTAATATTCACGTTTATCAGATGTGGTTTTTGCATGTAATTATGATGTCTGAAGGGATGCTTGCCTACATAGTACCCGTTTACTTAATATTACTACTGTAAAATTAAACGAAAACCGCTTAAAATCCTATTTGCTTTGACAAATGGTCGCTGTATGTTCCCAAAAAACGCGTTTATGTGATAAATGTGTATCACAGACACCATCACCCTGTCATGCACTCACTAACCTACTGCCAGAAACATATGGAACACAGGTTAGCCGTGCGTTGTTTATCCCGGCTCGGACGGCCATGATGGTCGCGACGGTGGCGCGCCTACATCTCGATTTAAAGGCGAATAGTTTAAGCTGGGTACCTCTACATTTTGTCAAGCTATTTTGCATCACGTAGAGGCTTTATATATCCCTTTTTAAATAATTATAAAATTTTTGACACGAAAGAGAATAATTACCAACAACTTGTAACTCACCTGGTTGATCTGTTTCTATTGTCTAACCATTTATGTACCATTAATAAATAACAATGAAACAATTGTCTCAACATTAGACTGTAAGTTCAAAATGCTCAAATGCTGAAAGCTGTGCACTGTTAGTAGGCGGAAGTTTACCAAATGTGTATTTTAAAACAAATTGTGAAAATACAGGAAAACTGATTCCCGTGTGAGTTGATAGGCCTACGGGAAGCGGGAAATCACAGTGGAAAACGGGATTTCCCGGGAAATACGGGAGAGTTAGCAACCCTAATTTGAGCACTGACATTTGTTTTGAAAGTTACAATTGTTTTAAAAATAAAATAATCTAGGCGCTGTAGTCAAAGTTTTATTTTTTATTTTTTTTTATTTTGACTTTTAACAATGTAATTTTCTTGCTGTTGTTTATACTTGCTTATGTATATTAGGCTATGTTTTATTGAAACTGTTGTATTATTTTTTTTTATTATATTGTAATTGTTTGTGTTTAAATGTTTCTTGTATTATTACTTGCTCCTGTCTCCTGAGTGTAATATTGTATTGTATTATGTTTGCACTAGTGGGATTTTGATATCCTGTTTGCAAATAAAGGCGTTAGGTATTATTATTATTATTATTATTATTATTAATATAATGTTTAGGAAAATAGCTGGTTTTTCCCATCCCTAATTCACAACGAAACCATTTAGGCCTGATATTGTAGGGCTGGGTACTCACGCGGACTCCTCCGTCGTTTTCTTCTTGCCGCGTATCCGCAGTCGTTTCTGCCGCACGTCGGAACCGCCCGACACTAGCGGCGGACTCGAAGGAAGGTTCATCAAGGGGACACCGCCCGGCCTCACCTTCCTCGCGCCCTTGGGCGAGTAGTTCAACAGCCGGTGTTTCAGGTTCCAGTCGAAGTCGCCCGGCCGGAAGTGCTCGGTGCAGATTCTCGCCCGTTCGAAGTTGAAATCGTCTTCCCGCTTGCACGCCCGGATCCACGACGCGCGCGTCCGCTCGTCTTTCGGAAACGTGACGAAACTGACCCGCGGTCTTTCGTGACCGCCGACGCTCTTGCGAGAGTTGTTGTTTTTGCAGCCGAAAACGGCGCAAACCACCATCTCCGATACCGGTATCACGGATAGACTGCTAGAAAAATAAAATAACCGTTATTAACAAATACAGTCACTACTTGTGGGCATCTTCTTCACTGATCGTTCGATCATTTGATGAGATGTCCAAGTCAAAGACGAAGTAGATGCCCTTCCACCTGGCATGAGCTATGACTGGGGTATATAATGGGGCGTATGTATGGTTTGGCTTACCCAACAGAAACAAGATAAAGTAGGCCCTACGCCTAGGGCGGCTAAAACTTCATGAGGTTAGGGTAGGCCTAGGCCTGTTTCAATTGGTTGGGCATACCTAGTTCAATGAATTGTTCGCAAAGTAGGCCTAGGGCCTGGGCTTTAGGAGTAAGCCTAACAAGGGCCAGCATTAGGCCGTATTGCTAAGTCTTAGCTAGGCCCTAGCCTAGGCCTAGGCTAGCCTAGGGCCTAGGCCTACGCCTATCAGAAACCTAAGGCTGCCTCTATTTGCACCCAAGTTGGGTGAGCGCAACATTTAAAATGCTATTTTCCCCCAAGTTCTGCGCATGCGCGGGTGTGTCCAGCATTTAAAATGCTATTTGCACCCAAGTTGTTTTCACCCAAGTTGGGTGTGTCCAACACTTAAAATGCTATTTGCACCCAAGTTATTTTCACCCAAGTTGGGTGTGTCCAACACTTAAAATGCTATTTGCACCCAAGTTGTTTTCACCCAAGGTGGGTGTGTCCAACACTTAAAATGCTATTTGCACCCAAGTTGTTTTCACCCAAGGTGGGTGTGTCCAACACTTAAAATGCTATTTGCACCCAAGTTATTTTCACCCAAGCTGGGTGTGTCGAACACTTAAAATTCTATTTGCACCCACGTTGTTTTCACCCAAGTTGGGTGTGCCCAACATTTAAATGCTATTTGCACCCAAGTGAACCCCAACTTGGGTGAAAACAACGTGGGTGCAAATAGCATTTTAAATGTTGGACACACCCAACTTGGGTGTATTTCAAGTGTTTGACACACCCAACTTGGGTGAAAACAACGTGGGTGCAAATAGAATTTTAAGTGTTCGACACACCCAACTTGGGTGAAAATAACTTGGGTGCAAATAGCATTTTAAATGTTGGACACACCCAACTTGGGTGAAAACAACTTGGGTGCAAATAGCATTTTAAGTGTTGGACACACCCAACTTGGGTGAAAACAACTTGGGTGCAAATAGTATTTTAAATGTTGGACACACCCGCGCATGCGCAGAACTTGGGTAAAAATAGCATATTAAATGTTGCGCTCACCCAACTTGGGTGCAAATAGCCACTCCGGAAACTAATGGCCTAGGCTAGGGCCTAGGCTATGCCTAGTTTTCTGCCTACCTTGTTCCAAGATTCCCAAATGATTTGCAAATCTAGTCACCAGGAGTAAATACGAACGGTTAAAAATAAAGATTCAAATAGATTAGGCCCAAAGGAACTAGGCCTATTGTAAATAAACAAAGTGGCCTAAACAAGCAGGCAGGAACATACCTGACAGACCCACCGCCACTGCATAACAACAACAAGTACAACCCGACAAAAATTCCACAGCCGTCTGCTTGATGGGGCGGAGAGGACGTAAATCGCGAAGAAAAATACACCCACGACTGTTATTAGTGTCCTAAATGAATATTGTAACACACTTAGAAGGATTAATAATTTATCATTTCATGATGAAACTATGATTAGTAAAATAACGCAACTTTGGTGGTTTTGAACGAAAAAAAGTGAAAAAAAAAATTAGTAGAACACCGGGTCAGCTGTGCACCAACAACATTCGTTCTCTGACTGCAACTACGCTAATCACATGTCGAACATACACGCGTTTAAATTATGACGTACGGTACATAAAAATGAAATAGAACAGATTTAAATGAAATACAAAAAATCGTTTGGTTTGAATTTCGTTTTGATTTAAAGATCAGCTTGCGTACGTTTAAAAACACGCTTGTAACATCTCTCAGCTGACTTTGCGGTGGCGGCGGTGGCGAAATAGAACGAATTTTTGAAAATTTGTTCCAAATCGAAATAATAGATCGAGATAAAAGATAAAAGTGTCAGAAAAAAGATCGAATATCTGATAAAAAAGACGTTGGTCATCATTCTGACTGTTCCGTGTTTGAGCAGAGGTGATCCGAGAGATTTGTGAAAACGTTCCCTGGAAAACATCTTTATTGCTACAGAAAATATACGTGGAATATATGTGTATATACACGCAGATTAATTTAAATAACAAGAAAGCTCTCACATTAATATTGTTGTTGTTGTTGTTGTTGTTCGCTCATCTCACAGTTGGCTGGTTGCCGGTGGTGAGGGACTCTTATCTTCCTTTCTACCTCCTGTCCCCTCCTTCGCAGGTTCCCTCCTTCCTCCAACCTCCTCTTGCTGCTTCATCCCATTCTTGTCCTTTTTCCTCGTTTCACTCCCTTCCGTATCACCTCTTGACCTCTTCCCGCTTCCTTCACCTTCTCCATTGCCTTTTTCCTTTCCCTTGCCCTTGGGTTCCGGTTTTGGCCTCAGCCTGTAATATATGGTGATGATAAACAGCCAGGTAGGCCCGAGGCAAAGTTAGGCCTTACTTTGGTATCAACGCTAACGAAATGGACGAAGTGTCCAGATAGGCCTATTTCTCAGTGTCAGACTGGGAGACTTTACCCGCTTGCGATAAAAAGGAGTTGTTAGACCAGTACGGACATTACCAGAAAATGATACGTAAAAATGGTAAGTTTAACTAGGCCTAGGCCTCGACTTACAACTAATTAAATCTCAAAGTACTGTTTCTACTGGTATGGTAGGCCCTAGGCCTACTGAGTTTGTCTACTTGTCATTGACCAAATGAATGGTAGGCTATCTTAAGCCGCATTCACATAAATGACTATTGATTACTGACTATTGACTATTGACTAGTGATTATTGACTACCCAAAGAAAGATATGAACACTACACAACTAAGTTCTTTGACACGTATGATCTGCCACCTAGAACAAATGAATCAAACTGATTGACAAACAACGAGCTGTCAAAATAATAAAATTGCAACATTATGAAGAAAACGAGGTATGGCGATAGTAACTGTTCACCAGTTAAAACGTTTAATGATGGGCTTAACCAAGTTGTGAAGGTTTTGTATGTTCTTGTTTGTTTTGAAGATTTGTTTTCAAAATAAGAATATTTTATTGTATGACAGCTTCATAAAAATAATAAATAAATAATATTCGCCGGAAATAGTCAAAAACAAATATACACTTGACAGTAATTGAATAGTGGTATTGACTTCCGTTGCTCCACATTCATTGGCTGAACGCGAACGTTGTGATTGGTTGTAACTATGACTTCCAGATATCTTCAATTCGTTAGTCAATAGTCAATAGTCATAAGTCAAAAGTAAAGTTGTGTGAACGTCAGCACGTATCGCCTATGGTTCAATTCGCTTAGTCACTAATCAATAGTCAATAGTCAATAGTCAATAGTCACTAGTCATTTATGTGAACGCGGCTTTATAGTCTAGGCCCTAGGTCTAGTCTTACCATAAGCTCAACCTATTTAATTTACATAAGTCAGGTTAGGTAAACATATGCCTAGCCTAGGCTAGTCAGCTAGGACCATAGCAAGTAGCCTATACTGAATTTTTGTTGCAAGGTTATTATGCTATGCCTATCATTTAATTTCATTTCTCTTCTTTGCCTGCGACTAGGCTCTCCTTACCCAGTGGCAGACTCCACCCTCCCCCCCAAGATTTACTAAGTTGGCATTTATGTCCTCTTAAATTGCACAAACATGCCCCGGACCAAAAACACTTTTGCACTAAAATAATAAATTGCTAATTGAATATTATCTCTTTTGCGGTGGCGCTACTGTGCGGGAATCCGCGTCATAAAACAAACTATAAATGCTATAAATTGTTTTTCAATTAATTTTACTTCTCCCAGCATTATTTTAAAGTATTCGTCATATTTTTATTGTCAAACTTTCTTTCTGTTTTCACACTTAAAAATCCCTATAAACACAGGCCTAACCTGTAGGCCTACAGTGTATACACAAAAATGGAGAGGCATTCGAATCCTATATAGAGAAAGGAATTAAAATTGTAAAATAGGTATATGGAGGGCATTCAATTATCCTCTCTCTGTCTGTTCTTATCATAGCAAAAAGTTCAATGTTATGTTGATAGGCCTAGATGGCAATCGGTTGGAATATTATGATGTACAGGGATAGGAACCAACAGCTTACTTTAGATGTAAGATGATGACTTTGAGATTTAAAAGAGTACACGGAAAACATAAAACAAACACAGTGATACGTTTCGACACTAAGGTCTTGATCACTCGAGAGGAAAACGGCTTCTGCGACGATCGAGTTACCTACTAAAATTAACTACTATATATAACATACAAGGCACTTTTGAGGGTGGGGTAGAAGTCGCAGAAACCGTCTTCCTCTCGAGTGATCAAGACCTCATTTCGAAACGTATCACCGTGTTTGTTTCACGTTTTCAATGTAGGCCTACTCTTTTACCTTAAACTCATAATCTTACATTTAAGGTAAGCTGTTGGATCCTATACCTGACCGTAGCTACGTATATCATAAAAAAGTTCTATGTAAAGGACAGTTTATTCAAATGGCAATAAATTCTATTCGAACCCTACTCTCCATTTTTTCTCTTCTCTGCCAGTAAGCCAAAAATGCGGGCATAGGAAAAGAAGAAGATAGGCCTATATCATGTATCATCTTCCCAATATGTAGGAATTGAAAATAAAATGTGTTTTTAACTGATTTTTAATTTGTTATTTAAAGTATGCACATTTCACTCTTAATTATGCGGTTTGCAGGCAATACCGTCTTACCGGTTGTGATGCCTGAGTTCATGCAAAGAGGTCCACTTAGAACCGTCAAGGAGGAGCCGGACTCTGCAGGAGGGGCTAGTCTTACAAAAAAAATTAAATTTAAGCTGCCGCAGCCCCCTAAGACTTCCGCGAGTAAAAAATCGTCCAGTTGCACCACTTCGCCACCTAAAAGTCCACCGACTACTGTCAAGGAGGAGCCGGACTCTGCAGGAGAGGCTAGCCTTGCAAAGAAAATGAAATTTAAGCTGCCGCAGCCCCCTAAGACTTCCGCGAGTAAAAAATCATCCAGTTGCACTACTTCGCCTCCTAATAGTCCATTGATTACTGGCAAGGAGAAGTCAGACTCCGCAGGAGCGTCTAGTCTTGCAAAGAAAATGAAATTTAAGCTGCCGCAGACCCCTAAGACTTCTGCGAGTAAAAAATCGTCCAGTTGCACCACTTCGCCACCTGAAAGTCCTCTGATTACTGCCAAGGAGCCAGATTCCGCAGAAGAGGCTAGTCTTGCAAGAAAAATTAAATTTAAGCTGCCGCAGCCCCCTAAGACTTCTGCGAGTAAAAAATCGTCCAGTTGCACCACTTCACCACTTAAAAGTCTGCTGACTAATGTCAAGGAAGAGCCAGACTCCGCAGAAGAGGCTAGTCTTGCAAAGAAAATGAAATTCAAGCTGCCGCAGCGCCTTAAGACTACCACAAGTAAGACCTCGTCCAGTTGCACCACTTCATCACCTGAAAGTCCACTAAATACTATTAAGATGGAGCCAGGCTCCGCAGGAGAGGCTAGTCCTCCAAGGAAAAGAAAGAAGTTTAAGCCGCCTCAACGACTGAAGACCTCCACTCGTACCACGTCGCAACCTACAGGGTCAGCCAAGGTTCTACCCCCACACAAGGTAATTAAATATTTCCATCATGTTATGATCAGAATACAGTGTTTAGTACAACTTTCTATCCATAATGGACGTGATATTGTAATTTACTTGCCCCCACCACGTCACGAAGCAACACGGCTCTGAGAGCGAGTTACTAATTCTTGCACATAACACTCGCCCCTTATGTCTCTATCTAGCTTTTATGTTATTTATTTTTAGCCATTTTTTTAGCCATCTTCTTCTCGAGTGATCAAGACCTCGTGTCGGAACGACTCGTTTATTTTTGTATTATGTATATTCTATATGTTCACTTTCAACTCTCGACTTCGTAATCTTACACGAACGTAAGCTGTTGGATTGGATCCTATCTTCACATTCTATAGGACCTACTATTCCAGCCAATTAGCATCTACTATCATATTCATTTTTAAGTTATTATAAAATAAACTATAAGTTTATGAAACCATGTTTTGTATGCTTACCTATCATTGGTTGTTGTCATGATGGTTTCATCATTTAAAGTTGGCCTGTGTAGCAATTTAGCATTTATAGGCCTATTGGTATTGTAAATTTGATTGACTCAATGTTTACTCAGAAGAATGTGTGTTACTACTTTGTTGGTTCTAAAATCGTTATCAAGTTGAAAAGGAGGCATTTTGATTCGAATTTGGACTTATTAATTTTTGCCTTCCTGGAAATGTCTCATGAACTAGCATCACATGGATGCAAAATTGAATTTGAATTCATTTTCTGTATGCCTACATTAAAACTTAAAGTGTTGATTAGGTCTACATATTCTGAATAATCACTCCTTGTGTCTTTAGTGGAAATTGTGTCATAAATGCCACCTGAACACACACAACAATTGAACTCCAACTAAACCCAATTTTCCCACTTTTGGGCCCGGTTTATCTTTATGTACCAAAGTATACCTACTTTACCCTACATAATATCAATTCACGTTGCTGTTTGACAGATAAAGATTGAGCCAGGCACGGAGACGACTTCAGTGCCCGAAACAGCGGAAGATCAGGCATTCAAACACTTCAGTAAGGAAGACATTGCAAGGTGAGTTGATGCGTACAAGTGCTTTGCACGTAGATGGGAGACAATCAAACACCCCAGTTAGTATAAATGGTTGTTAATGGGCCTAAGATTTGTTCGCCTGTCCTGCTCGCTCATCTGCTATAGGCCTATGCGTGTCTATACTAACCACAACTTATTTCAGGTACGCAGTGGCGGCTATTCAACTTATTATCAGGTGTGCAATTGATAAGTCGAATACTTCAAAATTAAATGGGCTGCCCTAAGATTTGTTTCAAGGTCGTTCGTTTTTGTTCAATTTTGGAGCATAATTAATAAATAAAATAATAAGTAATTGATTAAAATTATTAACTAAATTCTAATTAAAATAATTAATTTTGTGTCATAATAAGTGATGAAGGCACATATGGTCCTAAATGTATTTGTGTGAATGAATACTAAATATTAACTTTTAATTTTACTTACCGATGTTGTAGTAGTTAGACGTTTTCAGGCTGCTGTTTCGGCCACTGTCGAGCAATGTAATAAGTAGGTCGTTACATGGCTAGGGGGGAATTCGCCCGCATTTCTTAACTTACATTTTGTGTCTAATTTTTGTGTATAATATCATTTTTGGGGGGGGGGGGGGGTATACAACATTTTGTGACATCATTTATGGGCAGCTCATAACATGGGAAATCAAGGTTTACATAAACGACTGATCGTGTACACATAGATCAGTGACGTTAATGTATTGCTTAAATTCTTCAAGATTAAGGGGATTCTACCTTGATAGTTCAATGGCCTACTGAGCAGCCACTACATACATATATGGAAATGGAACTTGACATAATATTACTGTATTTTACTCTTGTTCCAGCACCAATCAAGTTCGCGAAAAGCTGGCAGATGAAATCAAAAGACTTGAAGCCGAGATTCAGGGATTAGAAGATCCCACGATTAACCTGCCACCTCTGCCAATGATAGGTGAGTAAGCCAAGTAAACCCGGCCATAACTGTCCTTTTATCAGCATAACACAGGCAAACTTGAAATATTTCTCTCTTCAGTTACAGTGCAATCATTCCGTACATTCTGAAACTCTGTTGCAGCAGTATTTATGTTCATAATAGGCACTTTGACCCGTGAACCAGCTATTATTTGCCGAGTCTACAAATTTATTCATGTTAAGTAGGCTAGATTAGGGATGATGAAACCCGACTTTTTTACGACCCGGATACCCGTTCACAATACCCGCGCATAACCCGGCTAGTAAGTAAGTATTATTAAGTATGTACTATATAGTAATATTCCATCTTAATTGTATTTTACAGAGATTGTTTCAACAGAGAAGTCCGGCTCTGTTCGTTCCAAGAAGAAACGACCGCCAGCTACTTTGCCGTGGCAAGACATGAAGGTGTCAGTTTCTCAACACAACCAGGAGTTAAACGAGTTCAAGAAACCAAACGACATTTACAAGAAGAAGAAAACGACTAGAGCACTCACTAACTCAAACAAAGAGAACGCGACACCTGTCGCTATGTTGGTCGACAGTTACGAGCCTTCAAGCTCTTTCTCCAAACTAGACCGTGTAGATCCAAAATCAACGACGAGGGAGAAAATGCGCCCAATTTCTAACCCTGCCAACGCGACACCTGTTGATTTAATAGAGTGTTTGTACAACGACGCGACGTACAAAGCGATGCCAGATTCCACTCGCGTGATTGTAAAAGCAAACAGCAATTTTGACACAAGACGTGGAAACAGACATCGACGTACGAATGCGACTACCGTCGACAATGAAAAGACGACAAACGACGCTAGGAAGAGGAAAAGTATACGCGACACGCTCTGTGCCAGTCTTGCTATTGATCCGACCTACGGTACGATTGATCAAAACACGGATTTGCCAGATGACCTTAATGATAAAATGGCCTGCACTCGGGAATATTGGAAGAGCCTGACAGCCAATGTACGTCCATCAAAGGTTAACAAGATGCTTGATAAGTTAGTGACCTATATCTTAAGCCGACCGACTGGTGAAATGATTTTTGACAGTTTAACTGCGTTTGTTACTTATCCAGAAGAAGTTGCAAACAATGTATCTAATAACTTAATCAGTACCACGTTTCAAAGTGTACCAGTACCACCGATGAGTGGAATGTTAAGCCAAGTTTCCAATGCACCATCCATACAAAACCAGATAGAAGAGCCTTACAAAGCAGTGCATCTCCCTGTGAGTACATCATTGATACCCAACGTTTCAGAAGAGCCTTACAAGGCAACGCATCTCCCTGTAAGTACACCATTGATACCCAACATTACCGAAGAGCCTTACAAGGCAGTGCATCTCCCTGTGAGTACACCACTGATATCCAACGTTTGGGAAGAGCCTTACGAGGCAGCGCATCTCCCTGTCAGTACACCATTGATACACGATGTTACAGAAGAGCCTTACAAGGCAGCGCATCTCCCTGTGAGTACACCATTGATACACGATGTTACGGAAGAGCCTTACAAGGTAGCGCATCTCTCTGTGAGTACACCATTGATACCCAACGTTTCGGAAGAGCCTTACAAGGCAGTGCATCTCCCTGTGAGTACACCATTGATACCCAACGTTTCGGAAGAGCCTTACGAGGCATCGCATCTCCCTGTGAGTAAACCATTTATACCCAACGTTTCGGAAGAGCCTTACAAGGCAGCGCATCTCCCTATGAGTACACCATTGATACCCAACGTTTCGGAAGAGCCTTACAAGGCAGTGCATCTCCCTGTGAGTACACCATTGATACCCAACGTTTCGGAAGAGCCTTACAAGGCAGTGCATCTCCCTGTGAGTACACCATTGATACCCAACGTTTCGGAAGAGCCTTACGAGGCAGCGCATCTCCCGGTGAGTACACCATTGATACACGATGTTACGGAAGAGCCTTACAAGGCAATGCATCTCCCTGTGGGTACACCATTGATACCCAACGTTTCGGAAGAGCCTTACGAGGCAGCGCATCTCCCTGTGAGTACACCATTGATACACGATGTTACGGAAGAGCCTTACAAGGCAGTGCATCTCCCTGTGAATACACCATTGATACCCAACATTACCGAAGAGCCTTACAAGGCAGTGCATCTCCCTGTGAGTACACCATTGATACCCAACGTTTCGGAAGAGCCTTACGAGGCAGCGCATCTCCCTGTGAGTACACCATTGATACACGATGTTACGGAAGAGCCTTACAAGGCAGCGCATCTCCCTGTGAGTACACCACTGATATCCAACGTTTTGGAAGAGCCTTACGAGGCAGCGCATCTCCCTGTGAGTACACCATTGATACACAATGTTACGGAAGAGCCTTACAAGGCAGCGCATCTCCCTGTGAGTACACCATTGATACCCAACGTTTTGGAAGAGCCTTACGCGGCATCGCATCTCCCTGTGAGTACACCATTGATACCCAACGTTACGGAAGAGCCTTACGAGGCATCGCATCTCCCTGTGAGTACACCATTGATACCCAACGTTTCGGAAGAGCCTTACAAGGCAGTACATCTCCCTGTGAGTACACCATTGATACCCAACGTTTCGGAAGAGCCTTACGAGGCAGCGCATCTCCTTGTGAGTACACCATTGATACACGATGTTACGGAAGAGCCTTACAAGGCAATGCATCTCCCTGTGAGTACACCATTGATACCCAACGTTTCGGAAGAGCCTTACGAGGCAGCGCATCTCCCTGTGAGTACACCATTGATACACGATGTTACGGAAGAGCCTTACGAGGCAGCGCATCTCCCTGTGAGTACACCATTGATACACGATGTTACGGAAGAGCCTTACAAGGCAGCGCATCTCCCTGTGAGTACACCATTGATACCCAACGTTTTGGAAGAGCCTTACGCGGCATCGCATCTCCCTGTGAGTACACCATTGATACCCAACATTACGGAAGAGCCTTACGAGGCAGCGCATCTCCCTGTGAGTACACCATTGATACACGATGTTACGGAAGAGCCTTACGAGGCAGCGTATCTCCCTGTGAGTACACCATTGATACACGATGTTACGGAAGAGCCTTACGAGGCAGCGCATCTCCCTGTGAGTACACCATTGATACACGATGTTACGGAAGAGCCTTACAAGGTAGCGCATCTCCCTGTGAGTACACCATTGATACACGATGTTACGGAAGAGCCTTACAAGGCAGCGCATCTCCCTGTGAGTACACCACTGATATCCAACGTTTTGGAAGAGCCTTACAAGGCAGCGCATCTCCCTGTGAGTACACCATTGATACACGATGTTACAGAAGAGCCTTACAAGGCAGCGCATCTCCCTGTGAGTACACCATTGATACCCAACGTTTCGGAAGAGCCTTACGCGGCATCGCATCTCCCTGTGAGTACACCATTGATACCCAACGTTACGGAAGAGCCTTACGAGGCAGCGCATCTCCCTGTGAGTACACCATTGATACCCAACATTACGGAAGAGCCTTACGAGGCAGCGTATCTCCCTGTGAGTACACCATTGATACACAATGTTACGGAAGAGCCTTACGAGGCAGCGCATCTCCCTGTGAGTAGACCTACACCATTGATACACGATGTTACGGAAGAGCCTTACAAGGTAGCGCATCTCCCTGTGAGTACACCATTGATACACGATGTTACGGAAGAGCCTTACTTGGCAGCGCATCTCCATGTGAGTACACCATTGATACCCAACATTACCGAAGAGCCTTACAAGGCAGCGCATCTCCCTGTGAGTACACCATTGATACCCAACATTACCGAAGAGCCTTACAAGGCAGTGCATCTCCCTGTGAGTGCACCATTGATACCCAACGTTTCGCAAGAGCCTTACGAGGCAGCGCATCTCCCTGTGAGTGCACCATTGATACCCAACGTTTGGCAAGAGCCTTACGAGGCAGCGCATCTCCCTGTGAGTGCACTATTGATACCCAACGTTTCGGAAGAGCCTTACGAGGCAGCGTATCTCCCTGTGAGTACACCATTGATACCCAACGTTACGGAAGAGCCTTATGAGGCAGCGCATCTCCCTGTGAGTACACCATGGATACCCAACGTTTCGGAAGAGCCTTACAAGGCAGCGCATCTCCCTGTGAGTACATCATTGATACCCAACGTTTCGCAAGAGCCTTACGAGGCAGCGCATCTCCCTGTGAGTACACCATTGATACCTAACGTTACGGAAGAGCCTTACGAGGCAGCGCATCTCCCTGTGAGTACACCATTGATACCCAACGTTACGGAAGAGTCTTACAAGGCAGCGCATCTCCCTGTGAGTGCACCATTGATACCCAACGTTACGGAAGAGCCTTACGAGACAGCGTATCTCCCTGTGAGTACACCATTGATACCCAACCTCAGGGAAGAGCCTTACGAGGCAGCGTATCTCCCTGTGAGTACACCATTGATACCCAACGTTACGGAAGAGCCTTACAAGGCAGCGTATCTCCCTGTGAGTACACCATTGATACCCAACGTTACGGAAGAGCCTTACAAGGCAGCGCATCTCCCTGTGAGTGCACCATTGATACCCAACGTTTTGCAAGAGCCTTACAAGGCAGCGCATCTCCCTGTGAGTGCACCATTGATACCCAACGTTTCGGAAGAGCCTTACGAGGTAGCGCATCTCCCTGTGAGTGCACCATTAATACCCAAGGTTTCGCAAGAGCCTTACGAGGCAGTGAATCTCGCTCCGTGTAGGGCATCTATCCTAAACCAGACAGTAGAGGCTGAAGAGGTGACGCTCGTCTCGTACAATATGTTATCTATCCAGACAGAATGTGCGCATCTACATGACGTAACTAACCGCCCCACTCCCAAGGATATGATTAAGCCACACGTGAAGGATACAAAAAGGAAGAAGAAAGTCTCGAGTCTTCACTTAACACCAAAAGCACCATCGCGCTACCCGAAACGGAATGTTGCACGCAAGAACTATGAAGAGGGACCGATTCCTCAGGATGATGATTTCATTTGTAAGTGACAAAACTTTGATAAAATATAACTTATTACTTCTGTACCTATCCATTACAAAATACTGTACCATTTTGTGACAATACTGGACACTCCGATAATATCATTCATAACAAGGCGAATGATTTTTAGCTTGACACTTGACCCTGTATAGGACCCTTTTACTGATCAGTGATCATTGATCAATAGTGAACCGTGGACCAGTATAAGCACATCGTAATCGACTAATCGTGATCATTTGACATCAATAATTATTATGAATATGAGCCAACACTTGGTAGTACCATTGTTCTATATTAGTACTTGATAGTGACTAATACTGTAAACTTGTGACTAATACTGTGAAACATGTACACCATGTTTCTCGGTCTTGGTATAGACAGGCAACTCAACTGGCAATCACACATAGAGAGCATGTGTAAGCGTCTAAACTCCAACATTTACGCACTTCGAATACTATCTTCCTTGTCAAGTGGGAAAACACTACGCACTGCATATTTTGCCAATTTTCATGCGACCATGTCATACGGCATCCTATCATGGGGAACTGCTGCAAAATACCAATTAAAACGTGTTCTTACACTTAAAAAAAGAGCTATAAGAATTATAGCCAATATAAAAAATCGAGACAGCTGCCGGAGTAAATTTAAGGAAGCTAACATAATGACTGTCACTAAAGGCCCATTCACGCTAAAACTTAAACTTAAACTTATACGGTATGGCTATAGATATTGCATGCTACTGTTCATGCTTCCGACTTAACGGTAACAGTTAACTTAACCGCTAACTCAAACTTTAGGAAGTTTGCAAACTCCAAACTTTATCTTAAGGATTGTTAAGTTAAACCAATCAGAGGACAGCCGCGGGCGCGAGGGTGGGTAGGGACGTAAAGAAGGCCATACTAAGTCGTTTTGTCATTGGTTGAACTTTGATTTCTATACTTGGCAACGTGAACAGCACAAAGTTTTCTGCTCTAAGTTAAATGAATAAGTTTAAGTTTAAGTTTTAGCGTGAATGGGCCTTAACACCTACATATACAAAACTGCATGCTTCATCAAATCCAACCCCAATTCATTCCCAAATAACATAATCCACACCCACAACACAAGACAGAAAGACGCACTACAATATCCCCAACACAAAACGACAAACCTGGAGAAAAGCCTATATTACATGGGGAGAAGAGTTCTCAATAAACTTCAAAATCTTTTAAAAGCAGATATACTCAAGCCAAAGCTTAAGCAGTACCTCCTCGAACACCCTTTTTATAGCCTTGACGAGTTCTTTGACCAGTAGAAATTACCAGTATGTTATCTAGATTAAATTCTTAGGATTAAAAAAGATTAAAATTAAATTAAGATTAAAATCTAGTATTACAACTTTACATTAATATTACTAACCTAAGTTGTTTGCTATTATTGATATTATTATCAATTATCATTAGGCATAACTCTCCTGTAAAATTAGTTTTAGTATAATTTATGTAACCATCCTGACGAAACCCAAATCATGTATCCACATAGATAATGGTGAATAAACTTACTTTACTTTACTTTCACAATAAATAAGTAGAATAGCAAAAGATAATACAGTAAACATAAATCTTCCTGTTCTCTTTGTAGTTTGTGACGAGTGCGGACACGAGCATGAGGGAGACTGTCCAACTCACGGCGCCCTAGATCACATTGAAGACACTGTGGTAAATATTTAATCATTCATTATTGATAGCACAAAAATGTAGTTGAAAGTTTCAATTTTATTCATGGTTTTATAAATAAATAAATAAATACATATATACCACTTAAACTGTGTTTATTATATATTTAGAATGAGGGTGGATATGAAGAAAAGCAACAGTTTACCTTGGTAAAAATTATGGTTGTGCTAACACAGCCCCTCTTTTTAACAGGTCCCAGATCACATAACTGGTGAAGAACGGGCGATACTCAGTTGCCCACAACAGCTGACAGTAGCAGCGTCAAAAATTGTCGGTGCTGGCCAGGGGGTCTGGGCCAAGGTTTCCATCAAGAAGGGGACTCGGTTTGGTCCATACAAAGGATCACGACTGCCAGCACAGGCAGAGCCTACAGGCTACAGCTGGGAGGTGAGGGAACATACAGACATTAAGTATTTTAATAGTGCGAGTTGTGTGTACAACTGTACATGCATCCCCAGGCAGCAAGTATACTAAATAAATGCATATACATTACTTAAACTGTTGTTTATTATATATTAAGAATGGGGGTGGATATGAATAAAACCAACAGCTTACCTTGTCTTAAACTGTGTTTAAGTAGTAGTTATTTAATAATAATAATAAAAGGCAAATATTCCAATATTGAAATAATAATAATTGGTATTTTAGCAAATTTTGTGTGACATGGAATGTGGTGGGAGAAAAAAGATTGTGTGAACATTGCAAGAGGTAAAAATAACTAATAAACAGACTTCTCATGGTAGCAGAGGCAGACAAGGAAGGGATTCCGGATTGGCAATGTGGTTGTGTCTGGCCTGGCTATAGCCAGCTATGAAGATGTTAGCCCAAGAAATGGAGCGGTATGCTGCTCCCCTCAATCTGACGTAAAAAAATCAACATGAAGGTCAAAATATATAGGATTTTAATTTTAAGTGCAACATTGGAACAATAATTCAGGAAATGCTTTAAAATGAATTATTATTATCATTATTGCACATAGTTTATGACATTGTGTGATGTGATGGTTTGGTGGACGTAGACAAGTAGAAGGATGACTTATATCGAAAAGCGTTAAAGAGAAGAACCTCATTTCGTTGCCTTATCTAGTCCAAATTCTATCCCAGGCCTGGAAAATCATTTGGTGGGGTGGGGATTATAGTATGTGGGTCCCGGGGTACGGGGGGAGGGTTGGTGGACATTTAGGTTTCATAAATGAGAATTAAGAGGGATAACGAAAGTGTTGAAATGAAAAGAAACGGTTAACAATGAAAAGCTATTTCATGCCATCGACTGATTGATAATAAATAATAATATAATGGGCCTATATATAGAAAACAAAATGCCAATTTGTTTTAGGCCCAGTATTACAATGTCCTAATAACTACTTATTTATCAAATAGAACTAGCTTGTTTTCACCCTGGCAACCACCAATCAGGATATTTGAAGTCCACCAAATAGCTTATTTGCTACAAATAACTGACTACCGAGTACGGAATAACTTATTTTGTTGATTGTGATACCGGAACTAGTAGGTTGTAGAGGCCTACTAACATGTGTTTGTATCCCAGCTGAAAAAAGATCGTCAGACCGTCGCCTGCATCGACGCATCGAACCCCGAGATCTCCAACTGGATGCGCTACGTGAACTGCGCGACGCAGAAGAGAGACCAGAACCTGTTTCCGTTCCAGTACAAGAATTCCATGTACTACCGGACCAACTGTGAGCTGAAACCCCACGACGAGCTGCTCGTGTGGTACGGTAACGAGTACGCCCGGATGCTCGGGATTGACGTGGAGGCGTTCCACCGTGGCGAACCTACTACACAGCGAATCAGTACGTGAGATTCTTAAACAGTAAAATCCCTCTAAGATAGATATGTTAAATTATATCAATTATTCCATTCGATATCAATATCCTGTAGAAAGTCTAGGATATGGTCATATCGAAAATATCGCGATATCGTGGTGAACTTAAAATATTTCCGACGTGGTCTGTAGTATGCTTTGCTGCAGTTAGTCACTGCACTTCTCCTTTCTTCCTCCTCCAACTTTTTGTATACTTGTTGGCAGTGAGGCCTACAAGATTCACTATAATAAAGTAAGAAACCAGGCCGGATGTTTTATTTTTTTTATTTAAATTAACTTTTTGATAAGATTTTGTGTGATTTAAATTAACAATAAGAAATATTCCAAAACTGCGGTGTTGTGTGTATCTGAGCACGCTTTCTATTGGTGTATATTATTATTGAAAATTGTTAAACGAGTGGCACGAAAAAGCAATCTTGGTATAAGAGATCAAAAAAAAATTATCTATATGATAGCCTTTTGGCCTCTCTTTAATCCTACATCTACTCTGGTAGCCATAATATGAGACCCGTTCGGTAATTTAGTGATTGTTGTAGCTCCAAATGAGGTAAAATGCATTCTAGACACAAGCACAACCCAAGAAGTAATACTGCTTGCAATTAAAAAATAAATAAAAATCAATTTAATTTAACTAAATTCCACCCTGCAAGAAACAGTCCACCGTCTTCTTGAGCTGTCTTCGAGATATATAGGCCTATCGGTTTCAAAGATCTCGATTTTCATGATTTTAAACATCTGATCAATAAATATACATTATCATTTATCAATCAAATATCAATATATTAAAACATTTGGCTTTCGTGGCCCTGGTTAATGAAACTAAAAACAAGTTGGGCTACTACGTCACGTCATTGACATGCCAAGTAAGTGTCAACGACGTGGCGTCATAACCTGACTTGTTTTTACATTATATAGATATGCATTTCCCATGATATAATGTTAAAAAGAACTTGAATGTGAAATATACTCCTCTTAAACAATTTTAAAGTTACATTTCAAAAACAATATGAAAATTGTGATTTCGGTCATGAAGTTAAAAGATATTGCACTTACTTTTTATAACATCATTGTTTAAAATTTAAAACGTACGTATCAATAAATATTAGGTCTAGACAGGGGTGCCCAACTTAATTTAGAAGTGGGCCACATAGCATAATTATTCAATGTTGGCGGGCCACATCAACTTATATATATATATATACATATACTGCTGGATTAAAGAGATATATATATATACACGTATACAGTCTGGTTATTCTACATCTATATCAAATTCCCCGTCAGCAAATGGTGGTGCTGCTAGAAAATGTGCACTGTGCAACACAAAAACTAGCGCGGACAGACGCTTGTTTCTCATTAACCTTCTTTATAAACATACTTTGCTGCAAAACAAGATTTACTTTTTCAATTCGAATTAATCCTTCATTTTATTACACTCGTTTTTGTGATTTGAGTCATGACGCCTTTGCAAGATCACAACTAAAAGGGTGACACATATTTGCGGGGACACTTGTATAACCAGTAGCATTTGTTATCTGTGCCAGTAGAGTCCTCGCCAGTTAGTAAGTCGGATGTCGCCACAGAAAACAATAATAATCCCCCCCCCCCTCCTCGACTTCCAAGAAACTAGGCTTGAACGAGAACAAAACTAGAAGTAGAAACAAAAGAATTATGATAAGTTTTTGCTGCGAAGTCTAAAATATAGTTATACACATATCCCCCGAATAAATTTCAAAACAATGGGCTTTAAATAAAATTGAGTTTTCTTCATGGGTTTAGTTGTGAGACTAGAATGTAAATGGGAGGTGTGGGCCAGATGCAATGGCTTGGCGGGCCGCATGCGGCCCGCGGGCCGTATGTTGGGCACCCCTGGTCTAGAGGCAAAAAAATAATTTTAATATCAACAAAAAAGTGTTATTTATTTATTTAATAGTGCTTTGTAGTACATTCAAAATGTTGCAGGAGGCACCTGAATATTAAAGCTTGTCAAAAAAGTAAAATGATAATGGAAAAAAACAGTAAAAAGTAAGGCTGGGCATCGATGTAAATCGACAACATCGACATCGACGACAAATAATCGATGTCAAATCGCGATGTCGGAATTTTTTCGACATCGACATCGAAACGAAAATAATCGACATCGTTTTTTTTTAAATTGATAATTAATCAATTATTAATAAAAAAAACTTAGTCACCTGTTAAATGTAGGGATGACGACGGTTAAGCATTTCACTAACCGGTTAATCGAACCGGTTTTTAATCAGTTAATAACGGCAACAAAATTCAGTTTTCGTCTGCAACGGGAGATAACTGACCTAGGCCTAGGCTAGGCCTTCTAGGCCTACGTGACGGCCATGCGGGCCGGTCAGCTTGTTTTTGTCGTCATAAACACAATTGTGGATATTGATTTCAATTTATTTTAACGCAATATCCGATTGTAGAGGCTTATTCAAGTCGTTTTTCATTAATCCGTTCTTGATTACTTGCTGCGTAGTGAACTGTCAACAGGCGTCCGCTTGCATTCCACTCGCCTGCGTCTACCTATCGCGATCTCGCTTCCACTCACGCGTCCTGCGACTAGCGCTTTCTCTCTCTCTCACGGCGGCCGATAGCAGCCGACACGGTGAACTACTTCGTCGCGTCTCGCTCAGACCATTGTTCTCTCGCTCTTTCTCGCTCGGCCGCATCTGTTCTCACTTGCCGAGTGCCAGCCTGAACCAAGGGATGGCTCGCGCTTTAGTACGCGCGATCTGCAAATATTTGGGGGGGGGGGGGCTCGAGAGTGTGCGGTATCCTTTGATACGGGTCAGTTTGGACTAAAAGCGGCCGTGGACGAATAACTATGCCGCCCCGGCATAGTTTAAAGTTCCCATTTCTCGCGTGAATTGACAATTGATTAGTTATTTAATTAATTGACGAAAAAATCGATTAAAACCAAAAAAAATCGATGTCGAAAATCGTCACCGACATCGATGTCGACGCCCAGCCTTAGTAAAAAGTAAACAGTAATAATCATTGTTTCTTGGAAAGGTATTCAGAATTTGCTTGCGCTACCGGTACCCTAGTTCAAATAACTACTTCAAAAATTTCTATTTGATTCAAAACATGACCCATGAATATATTGGTTTATCTCCTCAATCTATTTCCAAAACCTTTAAAAAAGTAATATTACCCAAAGAGTCAGATGTGCAATATCAATTATATTGAGACTGTACACTTTGTTGGTACTGCTCTATAATAAGATTTCTAAGATAAGATTTAATAAGATCTAAAAAGATTTCTCGCTTGCTTTCAGACTCCACATTCCAGTGCACCGGGTGTTCGCTGGGGTTCGTAAGTCCGATCTACCTTAAAGCGCACAAGCCTCGTTGCAGCAAGGGGAGGAGGAGGAATACTGTCACCAAGGACAAAACTACCAACGAGAACTCGGACCAAAAGGAAATGTCTGCGAGCAAGAGCGGACACGACAAAAACAAGGAAATTGTCGTGAAAGGTTTAACTAGTAAGTTTGTGACTGTTACAAGTTGACAAGCAAGACAGGTCTAACTAAACCTACAATGTACATGGTGATTTACATCCTAGAGTTCACATAAAATAGACTGGTCAAAAGTTGAGAGAAATCAGTTGAGTGTACGGAACAATGGAATTATCACCTGCTCTTGGCTACTGTAACTTATTAAGCCAGCATTTCCCTTTCCCTTCTATTATTATGGCACTTGTTTCTAATGCCTCCCAAACGCGGTCGAACGGGAATTCCAATCAAGTTGAAATTCAGATCATCCACAAATTCTTACGTGGCTTTTAATTAGTTTTGAGGCAATAGAAGTTAAATAGTTACATTACAGTTACTCAAATTAATGTCCAAACAAAATGGCGGCAAAATATGCGAGAGTCATATTATAGTACCTAACATTCCATCGTCGGTAATTACATTTATATTGCTGTCTAGGCGTACTCGCTTATCAACAGTCACCCATAGTTTTTACTACTATATTTTACAAGCATTCAATTGCTTAAAATTACTTCATTGACATTTTTTGACATAACATTGCGATGCATAATATTATGTTTTAAAAGTTTTATACATACATCATTTTTAATTTCCACTGCATTGTGTGTGGCAATAATATGTTCTAGTTAATCTGAAACCAAATTTAATTGCATGTCACTTTAAAATATGTCTACCTAAAAACTGACAACGACCTACTGACATCACTTAGTCGCTTGAGAAATACTCAAATATAGTTTTGGCAAAAATATAAATATGTTTACTGCCGAGCAGAAAAGGGAGAGAACACTTCATGTCCAGCAACATCAATTTCATAGATTCCCTCAGAAACATAAAAATATTTCTGTATTTATATTAAGAATGACTTCAGGGTACCCGGAAACTGGTTCTTTTTCGAACAGATCCACATTTTGAAAATGTTTCCATTTTTTTACCGATTTTTTAGGTTTTACTTTTACCCAATCATTCCAAAATCCTTGGAAAATGAGTTGGTCCCACGATCCTGAAGTCAATACTTACCTCCAGGCAGCAGAGCTTACTTGTTTTCAAGGACGCACAGCCAGCATTATTCAAACTTCAAAGGGAAGTTGATACACTTTTATGTTTGTATGGCAAACAATCAATTTTAATTTTATGATAAAAAAAAAAAAAAATAAAGAGCAGGATCCAGTTTTCGATTTTTAGACCCGAGTCATTCCAAATTTATATCACAAAACCCTTTAACTAACTCCCTTAACGTTAAATAGAACAAATATTTCAAAACACTGTTTGAATTTTTGGTACAAAAAGGTCACGAAATTCATGGACATAAAATATCACGCAGATACACAGGTACCCTATCAAAACATGAAATGCATTAGATCCCAATCCCATATGTGTCCCATATGCATTATGTATATGATATGTATCCATCTAGCTATAACTTATCTTATTAATGCCGCAAAAGTGATTGCCCAAAAGACAATCACTAAGGGCCAGTTTCACCAAACTTTAATCCGGCGATTTTCTGTTAATCGGAGATAAAAAATGGCGCCCGGTAAAACCCACCATTCATTTTGTATGTAATGTTTGTTGAAACCATAGTAACCAATCCAAGATTGGTAAATCGACTTAAAAAAGTTTGGAGAACTCAGACCTTAGTGTAACGGCCGGTTTTCATGTCTCTAGCCGTGCGGCAAGATAATGCGCGATGAGTGACCAATCAGAACTTGGCTCAACTCCTGCCGTGCGGCAGCTCCGCGCATCATCTTGCTGCGCGGCAATAGACATGGAAACTGGCCATAAGTGTAGTGTAATGTTCGGATAAGAATGTATTCAGTAATATTATGAGATAGCTTTTGAGTAGAAAACTCAAGTTACCTTCAAGATGCCAATTGACTCTCTAACTACTACTGTGCTTCAAGAAATATTATCTTTTCCTTTCAGACTCTACATTCCAGTGCACCTGCTGTTCGCTGGGTTTCAGCAATGCGGACTTACTTCAAGCGCACAAGAAGTACAGTTGCCGCAAACGGTGGACGCTTCTCAACTCAACGCAGTCAACTACCGGCGCAGACTCGGGCCAGAAGGAAACATCCGTGGGGAAGAGTGGACACGACAGAAACAAGGAAACCAGTGAGAATGGTTTTCGTGCTGACGACAAGTTCCCATGCGACGTTTGTAACCTGGTATTTAAGAGCGAGGTAGGGCTGAGGCAACACGCAGCGACCCACGAGAGCAGAGACGACCCACGCAGTGGTGCTAGTTTCACTCGGGACTGTCACCTCGCTTCCCACAAGAGGAAACACAGGAAGGAAGAGGGTTCTGAATGCAACATTTGCAACAAGAATTTTACTAGTAGTAATAGCGTCAGTAGACATATGAGAACACACACGGGTGAGCGGCGCTTTGCCTGTGATGTGTGTGATGCTAGGTTCATAAGTAGTGGCCACCTCACTGATCACAAGAAAACACACACGGGTGAGAAGCCCTTTGCCTGTGATGTGTGTGATGCTAGGTTCACTAAGAGAAATGACCTCACTAGACACAAAAGAACACACACGGGTGAAAAGCCCTTTGCTTGTGATGTGTGTGATGCTAGGTTCACTAAGAGAAATGACCTCACTAGACACAAAAGAACACACACGGGTGAAAAGCCCTTTGCTTGTGATGTGTGTGATGCTAGTTTCAGTGATAGTAGCAGCCTCACTAGACACAAGAGAACACACACGGGTGAGAAGCCATTTGCTTGTGATGTGTGTGATGCTAGGTTCACTAAGAGTTGCAACCTCACTAGACACAAGAGAACACACACGGGTGAGAAGCCCTTTGCTTGTGATGTGTGTGATGCTAGGTTTACAGTGAGTAGCAGTCTCACTACACACATGAGAGCACACACGGGTGAGAAGCCCTTTGCATGTGATGTGTGTGATGCTAGGTTCATAAGTAGTGGCTCTCTCACTTATCACAAGAGAACACACACGGGTGAGAAGCCCTTTGCCTGTGATGTGTGTGATGCGAGGTTCATAAGTAGTGGACAACTCACTTACCACAAGAGGACACACACGGGTGAGAAGCCCTTTGCCTGTGATGTGTGTGATGCTAGGTTCATAAGTAGTAGCCACCTCACTAGACACAGGAAGAGCCAACACACAGCAGGAGTCGTACACACACAAGGACTACAAGACTAGCTTTGCCCCATCCATACTGGATTCCCATAAACACTTCGTAACGCATTTCCCTGATATTCCATGAGCACTATGTTTAATTTACCTGATAATGTAAATAGTCTGTGTAGACTCGTATGTTTAACAATGTTCTAGAATTGTGATTCAATTCAAAATGTTAGGGACCATAAAATCCTCACTTTGAAGTACAAATTTTTGTTTTAGTAGCATTTCTAGTTTGAGTAATAAGTAAGTTTGAAGTTACTGAGTTTGAATTAACCAGAGATTAAGTTACTGTAATACTGTACAGGAAGTAGGAGGGACTAGAAACCTTAAATTACAGGTTGGATCCATGTGAAATATATCGAATAATTTAGGGATGGACGGATACCCAGATATCGATAATCGAACGGCAATATCGCTATCATCAGATAATTTCGAGAGAAAAATCTGATTTTTCTTAGGTATCTGCGGTTAGTACTCTCGGTTATCGATTCGGTTAGCTTAATTAACCTCGGTTTTTGGTTATATATGTTAATTAATATCCCTCGAACTTCGTAGGTAAACAGTATTCGTTAAAAAGAACGCCCATTGAGAACAGACTACCTTTTTCATGCTGTAGCCACATACCTAAGGCGGGCTTGTTTCCTCGCGCGTGCTGATCGTGCAGTCGTAACAGAGTCAATAAAGAAGGCTGTGACATACATAAGTTATCGACCTGTCCGTTCGATTAGTCGTACGGGCAGCCATTTTGAGCTGTGCTGCGATCAAGCGGAGAAAAAGAACACTATTACGGCTACACCACGGTGGCTCTGCCGCGTATGGAAAATTATCTCGTAAATTCTACCAAGAAAAACCGACTTCGGTTATTAAAATAAATTTTTGTTCCGGTTGACTAAAAACCGACCTGACCCGAAAAATTGGTTAACTGCACATCTCTTATTTTTTTAAGTAGGCATACGTATTGTGATACAGGAATAGAATATCCGAATCCGATATACATTAAATAAATCAATTAACCGAGAGCAATTCAGTGTCTCCTAAGATTTGTGCTGTAACTCATATTACTTATCTCCACAGTAAGGTGTTTTATTGAGGGGTAATATCATGTCGAAGCCATGTAAAGGGAGGTCGCAAAGTTCCGCACAGATGGTCTGATCCCAGTTAGCCACTCGCTCTGCATTAACCACGTCACAAGATACACTAAACATCGAGGAACCCAGAAGTCGTCATATCGTAATATTAAAATTTGCAATATCGCAAAAACATCGAAATTCAATAGTATGTCGGTCAAAACAAACACCGCATCAAAAGATCGATGTTTTCCTGTATAGAATTCGCTGATATGATGTTTTGTGCATGCTTAGTAGGCCGACAAAGCAGATACGTCGTGGTAAGCAAGTCATGTCCTTTAAACTGCGTTATTGTAATGTAAGTGTTACGGAATCAAACCTCGTTAGTACGTCTTCACGCTTTGACAATATAAGTGGTCTCGCCGCCTAATCCCCATTAGAACAATGTTAATTTTCATTCGTTACGTTTTTTCTTGGCGCGTTTTCACACGCTTAGGACGCATAGTTCTCTCCGTCCCGTCGTAAAATGGTTCATGTTTAGCGCAGCGCATTTGCCATCATTGGCAGAGGAGTGACGGCCGAGGATACAATCTGCAGCAAGTGTGGGAAGCATGTATTCTGTACAACAGGGACGGTTAGCCATGAACACTGAGGGTTTCTTTGGTTTTCACTCTAAGGATGCGTTATGAATGATAAATAAATTCACATCGATAATCGCATCCTTTTCACAGTATATCGTGAGCATATAATAATATCGCGAGATGATATTATTACTATAATATCGAAGAATTACGCCGAATGGAGGCCAAGTTGGCCTAATGATATCTTTGATAGCTTGTTTAAAGTTAATTAAATACACTGTAAGTTATTGATACACTGTCAATGGCATCATTTGAAATTATTGAAAACTAATTGAGTAATACAGTAATATAATCAATAACTGCCGCGAACAGGTGTAAACTACGACGATAACAAGACGTTTAAACAATTTATCATGATAGTTCTGGGTGCAAAATAATATTGCGATATGATGTTACAAATCGTATCGTATCGATATACGATTATCCTCCGCATCACTAGTTTTCACAGATGGCTCCAAAATTGACAACAAAGTGTTGCTTCATCTTACCCGAACATTTCAGGCTAGCAACACGTGTTCAGTTTAACAGTTAAATCTACTAAATTGGTATCTTAAATCATCTGAGACTCGAACGATCTAAGCTACTGAAGCGCCCTAAATTCATCGATTAATCAAGCGGAAATGTGCTCTCATAGATCCACTAGCGCGTTTGTATGAGCGCATCACGTCACTTCTTCAATTCTTTTTCCCCCACAGGGCCAAGAGTCGCTATTACCTCCAGCCCCCCCCCCCCCCCCAGCATCGGCCTTACCGAGTTCACTTTGTCTCCATGTATGATCCTTGCGCTCTCTGTGTTGTGATGAACGCGCTTGATGTCTTTCTCTCTCTTGCGGACACGGCTCGTAAACATTCTACTTGGCCAACTGCCTGCCTGCCGAAAGCAAGTCTGCGATGCAGCTATCCGAGACGTCCGGGTAGACAAAAAAAACTTGATACTTACACGTGCGAGTTCAACTTCCACGCGTGTTCGGAATTATTAGTTCGTATTGTTAATGTTCTATATATAAGTAATCTGACAGAGACACACACTAGGTTACCGTAGACTACTGTACAGTACTTGTAAGGTGTAGAACGCAAAGAGTGTAGTGTTTAAGAGAAACCGCTTCACAAGGCTGTTGTTTAAATAAGATATTTCAGGTTATCTCAACTGAGGTGTTATTTCTGTGCCACTCTTCTAATTATGTAATTTGTACTCTTAGAAAAGGTATTATATTATTATGGTGTTAGGGTAGGTTATGTTTTTCATTAGACTGAAATATACAGTGACATTGCCTAATTCGAGTAAAAAGGTAATAACTTTTAAATACTGTATTAAAATCTTTGTAAACAGAGAAGTGTTCAACGATGGACATTACAGTATAAAACAAATACTTATTGATAGTAACAGAATTCACAACAAACTCAAACAACTGTATATTCACTCACAAAAGAGTGAGAACACTTATAGGCATATAGTATGCACTAATCAACAACAAATCTACACACATATTTAATCAAACAACTTAAGTGTAGTTGTAGCTGACCAAAATCAAATACCTTAGTAACCAGCTGCGCTAGAATACAGGACAATCGCGGTGTTTAGCATGTAAGAAGGCGGCGAACGGCGAAAGTAGCGCATTCTGTCGGAGCGGTTCGATGGCTGCGCGACAAATATGAATTTACTATGGCGCTTCCCATAAGAGTCAGCGAAGTAGCATATGGTTTGACCTTTGCGTCCACGAGCTCGGCATTTACGTTTTAATTTGGAACATTACAACAAACATTCTCATTGATCCACTACCTACTTAAGAAGACCGAGATATATATAGGTTAACTAGAAACCACAACAAACTATGTGTATTGCATGAAAGCATAATTTATACGTTCTGTAGGCGGAATGATCATCGACTCATTATTTATTGCTGGTATGTGGGTGGACCAAGCCATTGGTGAAATGGGGAGGGGGGAGGTTTTGATGAATTGTCAATACAGGCTTTAAAATGTATCTACTTGAATTAACCCTTTATTATTATGAAGGCCACATGCCTCTCAATAGCATCAGCTTCACTCATAATTGCACCTTTCTAATATTCTGTACAAATCTCAACCCGCGTGCCTGCCCAGGGACTGCTCTTACGACTAGCAGAGTCACTCTGGGTCTAATCTACCCGGGGCCAAATATAGGTTACCGCCATATTAACTTATTATATCAGTCACTTTCTGGAAAGCTTGAAAATTGTGGAAAAGAGAAAAAAAAATTAATTACGAAAAAAAAAAATTGTCATGTTGAAAAATGTTAAAGTGGATGAAAAATTTTCGAGTATGTCTGCGTACATTTCATGTAAAACTGTCGTAGATACTTAGGTAAAGAAAGAAACTTGAAAATTGTGTGATTTTGAAAAATGAAATAAAAAATTAAAGTACAAAAAAAATAAAGTACAAAAAGTACATATACCATGTAAAACTGTCGTGGATACTTAAGTAAAGAGAGAAACTTGAAAATTGTGGGATTCGAATCGCGGACCCATATGGCACTGGACACTTGAACTCAATATACTATGCTACAACATTGGGCAATTTATTCGTTAAGCATCGTGTAACACGGGCGCCTATAAAAAGTCCGGGTTGAGCTTTTTCGGTGAATTAAAGAGCTCGAATATTTAATATTGAATTACGCTTTATAAAAAAGTTAACACAAAGTCTGTAAGTCAAACATGTCGCCCACAATAAGCCATCAATGACAAAAGTGAGTGTCGAAATTGATTTTCTTCATATTACATCGATGTACACGGCACCCCCCCCGTCGTCGTGTTTTGAGCTTTTTCGATAAATTAAAAACTAAACATATTTAATAAAGAATAGGGAAAAGTAATTCCGACGAAAATTTCCGAAAAAATTCATAACAAATTCGTACTTTGGGCGGTCAAAAACAAAAAAGTTGAATTTTGCACGTTCAAAAGCTTCCCGGTACGTCCCGGTACGTGTGACGTCAACAAATTGCACATGTTCTGAAAGGTATTAGAACGCACTTTCATATGATACCAAAACGGGTTGTCTGAGTTCAAAACGGGACATTTGGGGGACGTTCAAAACTGAAAATCAATAAACAAAATTACACAAATATCCAGAGTCGATCAATCATGTCAGAGACGGTACGTCCGGGTACGTTCAATATGCTTAGCCTTATAATTTCATAAAAGTAGTCGAAAAAAATTAAAAAAAATGCAACATGCTTTTTTAAGACATTGAAAAATTCTCATAGACAAATACCGGCAAAAATACGAGACGGATGAAATCTGTTAAAGCACCATATCTCGAACACCGGTAAAGTCTTATTTTTTAAAGTAACGTTTTCAAATAGACAAATGTCCATTTATTATTACTAAACACAATTATTTGTTATATGACGTATTTTTATAACACTTTTAATATACAAAAAGAAAACTTTTGTATGCGTGTTGTCTTAAAGCCGTGAAAAATGAGTTGCGCGAACGTCTGTCATTCAGTGTAAAGGTGACTTTTTGAAAATGTGTTTTCATGGCCCTGTACGATAGAGTGTTCAGTATCGGGACAAGGAAAAAAAACCCATTTCGAAAGTACCAACTTGACGCAAAAAAATCAAAACTGAAACCGTGTAGAGAAAATGGAAAAGTGCCCATAACTAAGCATCCGGGACGAAATTCAAAAAATTGACCAACCATAATTCAGATTAAACTTTGTCCTTAAAAATGAAAAAGTTGAGAAAGTTCGAAAATCAAAAATGTGGGAGAAAAGTGTCCCCGCTCCTTTTAAAAAACGCACGCGACCAAATGTACACGATCCGTGTGCCAAACGTTCCGGGACGATTCGAAAAATTTCCAAATCCTAGTTACCCAGATAGTAACCGACGGTAACAATACAAAAACGAATGGTACATCTTGTTTGGTTCGACAGGCAGGGCCGTTTAATGTGACGCGTTAAAAACGTACCAAAATCGTCAAATCCAAATTTCGAAAATCTTTCGTCTTTGGGTGCCCGTAACTTTTAAACGGGACCATACAAATTAAAAAAAAACATACAAAAAGATGCGCCATTTAATTGACTTGCGAGCGAAAGTATTCTAAAAATTCAAAAAAAACATTTGAATTTTTTACAATTTTTCCCGCAAAACCGAAGCGTCGAAGTCGCACGCAATTCAACATAAAACACGTCGGGAGGGGGTGAAGGGTGGGACTTATAAACTCAAAAAATATACCAACGTGTAGCCAAAGGCCTGGCGCCGAAAACTGTAGCAACACATTGTTGAAAAAGTCACGTGCGGGGGGCCAGCAAATTAATTTACTACTGCTTTGAATCTAAGCAATCAATTTCAATCGAACCGCTCCGGTAGTGGCGCTAGTGTCGGCTTTTCGCCACTATTTCACGGCAGTGTCCAGTATTCTAGCGCAGCTAGTTAGTAAGGTATTTGCCAAAATGTACATTCAGGAATAAATAACACTGATTTAGATTAGAAATCAAAAATTTTAATCCATATGGTGGTGATAACATTAAGATATATGTATTATGATGTTCTTTGATATATGTGTGAAGTGTATATAGATACGGTAATAGATATGCCAGTACAAGAGAATGAAAAATGTCTTTATTTAAATGTAAAACTTCGGTTCAGCCTACACTTTGCATACATGAGATCCCAATTCCCAATGCATTTCCTAGTTGGCTAGGTAGCCTATACAAACTGTACAATGTAACTTTAAGGTACCATTCATTATCGGTACAGTATTACGATAACAAGATATACGTACCTATGTATGATGTACGACCTGCAAAGGCTTTTGGCTGATGATAATCAGTAATTAAAATTTATTTTAGTTATTAATATTAATTAGCATAATATGTATAAAATTAATTGATAATCAATAATTGTCAGTGAACACAGTTTCTAGTTGGAAGTTTTAAAGACTGGTTATTTAATTTCAATGAAATAGGTTATAAATCTGATAAACCTTCAGAATATAGGGCCTATGTATTTTTTATATTGAATTCAATTGAATTGAATTAAAATGGGGGTTTCACAAATTCGTACATTACATTTATATGGAAATCAAGCCTTTAACTAAAATGCAATGTAAATGTTGGAAACTGCTGTATGAACATCAAATACAGACTGTACAGTCTTATAAATTATGTTATATCCCAATTAAAAAATAAAACATGACGTGTCATTTGGAACTCTTTATGTTATAGGCCTATTGTTATTCACTTTCTTGTCTTCCCTTTCCTAGTTCAAGCTGTCCAACTTTCCGCTTAACTCGTTTGGTTGAAAGTTCATAACACGATTATACTCGGAAATTGAAATTCTGTTCGGGAGAGCCATTTTCATTTTGTTTTTAACTATACAACTCTCGGTTATACCATTTTTACACTGAAGGGCAGATTTATAGACAGGAGTCGATTGTATTTGTTCATTGTCTATAAGGGTAATAGCAAAATAAAATAGAACCCATAGTTTTTGCAAGAATTCGTGTGCCACAGGAAACTTATTATGGGTAAGTAATTTCTCAAACATTGACCATCTCTAAACATTTATTTCCAACTCAGTAACCACCCTTTATGATTTGATGTGAAGAGTACATTACATGAGTGACTACCTATACTAAACAATCCTATTCAGATGGTCATTACTTTTCACTTTCCTTACAAGAACAACATCCACGTCACGTTTTCTCATGTGTCATATTTATTACAGTAAGACCGTCTCTCAATTACGTACTGGGCAGTCTCGCGTTAGGGACGGTGCGACACGATATGGCCTGGAGAGAAGACAGATAAGATCCAGAGATTACTGATACTGAAGCCAATTCAAAACAACATTTGAGACAAGGGCCTGGATTCACAAAAATGCCTAACTTGAAGGGCGTTTGCCGTTTACTTATACCTGATCCGATTAAATCGATCAGTAGTCTTCTCTCCGAGAGAGAGAGAGAGAAAGAAGTAGCTTGGATCAGGTTCTCATAAGTCAGGCACGGGCAACCTACGGCCCGCGGGACTTTTTTATCCGGCCTGCGAGACTGTTTAAAGATACCATTATAAATAGCCCGAATTTTGGTTTTGAAAACAGTTTCAATTGTAGGCCTATGTATATCTTGCAAATGTTGTTTGTACACTTTCCACCATAGTAATACCGTATATACGTGCAACAAGGCGGTCGGCACTCACTCTTCACAAACATGATGAACATGAACATGTTGGCAGTCAACTCTTGTCACTGAACAATGAGTTTAAGAAGGTAGGCGGGTAGATTTAACATGTAAAAATGTACTAATCTAAGTGAGATACACATATCTCAGGTTGTGTACAACCTAGACCTCTAATTTTTGTTGCTGTGTATAACTATATGTAGTGGTGGTACTGTATACCAACTATTATGTTCCTAGTTGCAATACTTTTTAATTACAGTAATTTTATGCTATGGCATGATTTAAGTAATATATTTTACTACATTTTATCTCCTTTTGTTTAGTTCAGAAATAACATATTGTAAAAAATTAACTTTTTAGGTGGTAGGCCTATACAGGATGCCCAACATTATGTTACATTATGTACAAGTAGGTATAGCAAAAAAAATGGAAGAGATCGGTTGCATGGTTGCAGAGATATATGTACCTAATGATTGAAATTGAAGTTTTAGAGAAAATTAGCTTTAAAGTTTGATGATAATATTTAGTGAGTCTTAGGCCTACAGATGTTTGTTAGTGTTACCTGTCTCGGTCCGGGGTAGAATAGACTCGGAGTGATTCTGCTAGTCGTACGAGGTGACGAAAGGAGTGCCGTCTCTATCCGCGGTAGAATAGGCCCCGAATGACTCTGCTAGTCGTACGAGGTGACGAAAGGAGTGCCGTCTTTACCCGCGGTAGAATAGGCCCCGAATGACTCTGCTAGTTGTACGAGGTGACGAAAGGAGTGCCCTCTTTATCCGCGGTAGAATAAGCCCCGAATGACTCTGCTAGTCGTACAAGGTGACGAAAGGAGTGCCGTCTTTACCCGCGGTAGAATAAGCCCCGAATGACTCTGCTAGTCGTACAAGGTGACGAAAGGAGTGCCGTCTTTACCCGCGGTAGGCCTAGATTAGGCCCAGAGTGAGAGGTGACGAAAGGAGTGCTGTCTTTACCCGCGGTAGGCCTAGATTAGGCCCAGAGTGATTCTGCCAGTCGTAAGAGGTGACGAAAGGAGTGCTGTCTTGACCCGCGGTAGTGACCCGCCGCGGTGTAATATGTAGGAGTGACTCTGCTAGTCGTACGAGGCGACGGAAGGAGTGCCGTCTTACGCCAAGGTAGTGTTTATAGCGAACCCCGTGTTTTTCGATGGTTTCCGTGGTTGTACGTTTAGGCCTAGGCCTACACTGTCGTTCAATCATACAGCTTCTTGGGCCGTGTGCCTCATTGAGGATTCACTCACTTCTTGTACATATTTCCAATTACTTTATTGTAATGTAGGAAACGGGTAGTAGGCGGTGGCAGATTCATGATCGATGACAGCATTTGCCCTGACTTGAAGGCCTAGGCTAGCCTTTACCAAAGAACCGTAATCCATATACGTACCGTATGTTAACTTCATAGGCCTAGCCTACAGTGATTCTCTAAGATATCATGGTAGAAGATTGAAACTCACAATTGCTGCATGTGAGTTCCATTTTCGAGGTCAAGCCAACACGTTGGAGGTATTTTCACAAACTTGTAACAAATAGGTCCTACATCACTTTCGTCACACTCTTCACACTTTGTAGAGCTGTTTTTCCATTTATTGAGCAGCTCAATATCAACGAGAATAAACCCAGAATCACTATTGTTCAAATCATTGTCACTAGGCCTAGTTTCAAGATACGACAGCTTACGACGTGATGCACTCGGTGGTATTAATTTGCTAGGCAGAGTGGGCGTAGAACTTATAGGTTAGGATCAACAACAAGTGTTGTTATTGTTGACACGAAAGGTTTATTTACCGAGTTTATGCTTTAATTTGGACCCACAGATGCTTTACGTTGAATTCCATTGAAATTCTTCTTGTTGAAAGCTTTATTTTTGGGCATTTTCAATAACAATAGGGGAAGTGATAGAAGACGGTTGGGTAGTAAGATGGATGGGCGATTTCTTGGAAGGGAGAAGTCAGAGGGTGAGGGTGGGAGATGTTCTCTCATCAGAGGTGAAGGTGACCTCTGGGGTGCCCCAAGGGAGTGTGCTCGGGCCTCTGATGTTCGCGATCTATATTAACGACATAGCGGAGGGGATGGGGGCAAGGGTGAGACTTTTTGCTGATGACTGCGTCATATACAGGGAGATCAAGGACAGGGGGGATGAGGAGTTATTGGGAGACGACATGAAAAAGCTGGGGGATTGGGTGAGGATTAATATGATGAGTCTGAATGCGGCAAAGTGCAAGTGGATAAGGTTTACAAGAAGGAGACAGGGGAGGAGGGTGGGACCGACGTATGAGATTCAGGGACAAGTGCTGGAGAGAGTGGAGGTGATTAGGTACCTAGGAGTGTGGATGGCGGATACGCTGGAATGGGGAGAGCAGATAAGCAGGATGGTTGGGAAGGGCGTAAGAAACCTAAACTTTGTAATGAGGGTGCTGAGGGGAGCAAGTGGGGAAATAAGGGAGCATGCATATAGAGCTCTGGTTAGGCCAGGCCTGGAATATGCAGGGGCGGTATGGGATCCTCATGACAGTAAGGGGAGAGAGGCACTGGAGGGGGTCCAAAAGAGGGCGGCGAGAAGGGTACTCAGGAGGGCTAATAGATGGGTGGAAATAGACATGGGGGAAGGAAGGAAGAGAAGAGAGTACGAGAGCGTAACGAAATTGGTCAAGGAACTGGGTTGGGAAACTCTCGAGGACAGGAGACGGAGGGACAGGCTAGGGAAAATGTACAGGGTGGTAAGGAAGCATGAAGGGTGGGGGGAATTAAGTAGGGCAGTGGAAGGAGCCAACTACATGGGCAGGGGGGACCACCAGTGGAAAATAGAAAGAAGGACTTGGAGAACGGACATAGGCAAGTTCTCATTCCTAGGAAGGGCGACCGTGGAATGGAACCAGTTGGAGGGGGAAGTCGTGGGGTTAGGAAAGGTGAAGGCGTTTGTCGACAGGCTGAGGCCAAAACCGGAACCCAAGGGCAAGGGAAAGGAAAAAGGCAATGGAGAAGGTGAAGGAAGCGGGAAGAGGTCAAGAGGTGATACGGAAGGGAGTGAAACGAGGAAAAAGGACAAGAATGGGATGAAGCAGCAAGAGGAGGTTGGAGGAAGGAGGGAACCTGCGAAGGAGGGGACAGGAGGTAGAAAGGAAGATAAGAGTCCCTCACCACCGGCAACCAGCCAACTGTGAGATGAGCGAACAACAACAACAACAACAACAACAAACAAAAACGAGCGAAACACGTGACGTGAGTGACGTGAGTGAGACAGTCGACTTCGATGAGAGTTCAGAATTCGACTATCGATATATCACGGCCTACTGGGATACATTATCTATAACCAACCTATGAACTATATAAATCCCCAGGCAACGAAAAAACCCCAAATTGATATCTATTAGTTGATGACGGATAGGCGGGATCTTGGGGCGGGATATTAGCATGAGTGTGCGCTTGGATTAAAACACGTATAATGCCACGTAATTACATCTCAAACTAAAAACCATTACGTATTTATGTACAAAAATAGCCAAATAAAAATATATATTTTTTTTTTAATCATACATATATTTTTTTCGCCTATCTTGCCTCAGGGCACGAGATTTAAACCTGAAGATATTTGCCTCGCCTTTTGAAGTTGATGTGGACCTAGTTTCGGAGGATATTCAAATTGAATTACTTGACCCCGGGAATGACAATTTGAAGAGAACATTTAATAATGAGGATATCGTTGAATTTAGCAAAGTGCCTGCCAAAAGAAGGCTTTCCAAAACTCTTCACCAATTCACAAAAAAAATCTCTCTTCGGCAGTACATACATAATGTGAACAACTATTCTCCCGAATGAAGTTTACCAAGTCGAAAGTACGATCCCGCCTTACAGACCCACATTTGGAAAATAGGTTGCGCATTGCAACTACGAGCATCCCAACAAAGAAAGAAGAACTTGTTAAGAAGTTGCAGTGGCAGGTTTCACATTAATAACGTTAAAAAAATCTTGAAGACGTGGTGGTAGTCGACTGGTAGTGGTAGTGGTAGTGGTAGTATCAGTAACTTAGCTGTTTGTTGGATTAGACGGGCAGTTGTAAACTTCAATCATACAATTTCGCTTTATGGCGGACCCCAATACAATTAAAATTAAAATAGATGTCTACAATACAAGAATACAATATAGCCCGCGGCCCATACAGAAAATCTAAATTTGGCCCGCGGATGAAAAAGGTTGCCCATGCCTGGCGTAAGTAGCTGGGCAAAATAAAATAGACTATACAGCAATAAACATAAAATTGTGATTCAAATCTCAAATCACAATTATTATTAATGGATTTGGCACACATATGTGCACAATGTGTTAAAGCTAAAGTCGACACAATTTCATTGCTATAAATTCATTTCGATAATTAAAAGATGAAGACAATTTTGTCTTGTGTTAATTATTTCTCTATTTGTGTGTTTACCATTACTTTTTTAAATCCTATTATATATTTGTTCAAGCATAGGCTCAGGAGAAACGAATCAGGTTGTTTGGGAGTGATTGATTGTTCTTAAAACTGAACTTCTTTTTTACTCTGCAACAGGTCTGTGGCAGATAACCAAAAAGTAAAATCTAATAATTTTCTTTAATATATTTATTTTAAAGCTATTGCACAACGAAGTGAAAGGAAGCTGCATTTTCTTTCAGCCGTTACGTTGGTCTATTTCCTAGTTCCACTGCAGAGGGTCCGGGATTAGAACCCGGTTCGAACTAGTTTTTTTAAAAAATGTTCTTAAATCGATCTTTAAGGTGCTGGTACAGGTACTTCTGGCGCTGACTTTGGAGCAAATAGGTACGTAACAATGGTATAATGTCCCCCAACGAAAACCACTAAGTATAAATCAAAATATGATTTATTTAAGTTGTTGGAGGGTTCTAGTTCTGTGACCCGGCTGGGAGCATCCATGAAATATGCATGTATATATGTATATATCATGGATGTTCCTGGTTGGGTTGCAGAGTTGGGAATGTGCACGTTCGGTTGTCTTGGGCTTGTGTAGTAAAGTTTTCATTTCAGAGATTGAAATAATCTGTAGACCTTAAAGTGAATGTAACTATTAGAAAACTGCTTATAAAGTAAAATTAATAGTAATAATAACAGATGATTTTCTTCTGGGTTGTTTCATCGTGTCGGTACAGAGTTTTTTTATCAGCCAATCAATTTTACGCGCCAAAAAACTTGAATGCGAGTAGCAAGGTCCCCTTCATCTCCGCCAGGGTCGCGCTCTGGCCTCGGCTCGGTGCTTCGTAGTTCGTCCGTCCTCCGCTAGGGAGAGACATCAAGCGGAGCGTGTTGAGGCACCGTACACCATATCGTATCTTTGCTGTAAAAGATTATTATACAAAATAGAAGGTAAAAGATATATATTTATATAGCAAATTAATTCAATAGCGATCAAGCAAATATTTTGTGAGATAATAAGCAATATCATGTACTTTAAACATAGTGCTTTAAAGTTTAAACTCGAGGAAAAGAACATTCCTTCTCTGACTACAACTACGCTAGTCACATGTCGAACTGTAAAAACATACAATCAGTGAATATCCAGCCTTGGGATACAATCGTTTAAATTATGACATACATAAAAATGAAACAGAACAGATTTAAAGTAAATACAAAAAATAAATTACGTAAAGATTAAAAGAACAGCGTGCGTACGTTTAAAGACACGGTTATTACATCTCTCAGCTGATTTCGATGGTGGTGGAATAGAACGAATTTTCAAACATTTGTTCCAAATCGATCGAGATAAAAATGTCAGATAAAAAGATCGAATATCTGATAAAAAAAAAGACGTTGGCGTTGGTCATCATTCTGGCTGTTGCAGAGGTGATCCGAGAGATTTGTGAGTGAAACGTTCCCTGGAAAACATCTTTATTGCTACAGAAAATATACGTGGAATATATGTGTATATACACGCTGATTAATTTAAATAACAAGAAAGCTCTCACATTAATATATGGTGATGATCTAAACAGCCAGGTAAGCCCGAGGCAAAGTTAGGCCTAGGGGATGCCATAAGCATTTACTTTGGTATCAATGCTAACGAAATGGACGAAGTCTCCAGATATTTCTCAATGTCGGACTGGGAGACTTTACCCGTTTGCGATAAACTGGAGTTGTTAGACCAGTACGGACATTACCAGAAAATGATACGTAAAAATGGTAAGTGTAACTAGGCCTACAACTAATTTAATCTCAAAGTACTGTTCCTACTGGTTAGGTATGGTAGGCCTAGTTTGTCTACAATTGTCACTGACCAAATGAATGGTATCTTATAGTCTAGGCCTAGGCCCTAGGTCTAGTCTTACCATAAGCTCAACCTATTTAATTTACATAAGTTGAGTTAGGTAAACCTATGCCTAGGCCTAGGCTAGTCAGCTAGGATGTGCTAGGCCTATGCATCTGCTGTCATTTCATTTCTCTTCTTTGCCTGCGGCTAGGTTTTCCTAGCCCAGTAGCAGAGACTCCCCCCTTCCCCCAAGATTTACTAAGTTGGCATTTATGTCCTGTTAAATTCACTAAAATAAAATAAATTAACTTGGCCTACTAGGCCTATAAAATAATAATATACAAGGCGCTTTTGGGGGTGGGGTAGAAGTCACAGAAGCCGTCTTCCTCTCGAGTGATCAAAACCTCATGTCGAGACGTATCACCGTGTTTGTTTTACGTTTTCAATGTATTCTTTTAAATCTCAAATTCATCATTTTACATTAAAGCATATAACCTGTTGCATCCTGTACCTGGTCCTATATCATAAAAAGTTCAATGTAAAGAACAATTATTCAAATGGAAGTGAATTCTGTTCGAACCCTATTCTCCATTTTTTCTCTTCTCTGCCTACAATGACAGTTCAATAACATTTGTGTGTGCCTTATTAAGCCAAAAATGTGGACAAAGATGAAAAGAAGATGTAATTAGGCCTGACTGTTTTGATAACCAAGATAGCTATGTGCCCCACTCAAAAGTACATTATCTAGACGTATGTATGATATTATGTATCATCTTCCCAATATGTAGGAATTGAACATAAAATGTGTTTTTAACTGGTTTTTAATCTGTTACGTGATACGTGCACATTTCACTCTTGATTATGTGGTTTGCAGGCAATACCGTCTTACCTGTAGTGATGCCTGAGTTCATGCAAAGAGGTCCACTTAGAACCGTCAAGGAGGAGCCGGACTCCGCAGGAGAGCCTAGTCTTGCAAAGAAAATAAAATTTAAGCTGCCGCAGCCCCCTAAGACTTCCGCGAGTAAAAAATCGACCAGTTGCACCACTTCGCCACCTAAAAGTCCTCTGATTACTGCCAAGGAGGAGCCAGATTCCACAGAAGAGGCTAGTCTTGCAAAGAAAATGAAATTTAAGCTGCCACAGCCCCCTAAGACTTCCGTGAGTAAAAAATCATCCAGTTGCACCACTTCACCACCTAAAACTCCTCTGATTACTGCCAAGGAGAAGCCGGACTCCGCAGGAGAGCCTAGTCTTGCAAAGAAAATGAAATTTAAGCTGCCGCAGCCCCCTAAGACTTCCGCGAGTAAAAAATCGTCCAGTTGCACCACTTCGCCACCTAAAAGTCCTCTGATTACTGTCGAGGAGGAGCCGAACTCCGCAGAAGAGTCTAGTCTTGCAAAGAAAATGAAATTTAAGCTGCCGCAGCGCCTTAAGATTACCGCGAGTAAGACCTCGTCCAGTTGCACCACTTCGCCACCTGAAAGTCCACTAACTACTATTAAGAAGGAGCCGGACTCCACAGGAGAGGCTAGTCCTCCAAGGAAAAGAAAGAAGTTTAAGCCGCCTCAACGACTGAAGACCTCCACTCGTACCACGTCGCAACCTACAGGGTCAGCCAACGTTCTACCCCCGCAGAAGGTAATTAAATATTTCCATCATGTTATGATCAGAATACAGTGTTTAGTACAACTTTCTATCCATAATGGACGACATGTTGTAATTTACCCGCCCCCACCACGTAACGAAGCAACACGGCTCCGAGAGCGAGTTACAAATTCTTGCACATAACACTCGCCACTTATGTTTCTATCTAGCTTTTATGTTATTTATTTTTAGCCATCTTCTTCTCGAGTGATAAAGACCTCGTGTCTTAACGACTCGTTTATTTTTGTATTATGTATATTCTATGTTCACTTTCAACTAGGGATGCACATCGATACTTTTTTCATTATCGATTATCGAAACGGCAGTGTCATTATCAAATCGATATTATCGATAATATCGATACACTGATAAACAAATTTCAGCAAGTAAAAAAAAAAAAAAAAAATCGGAAATTAAAATAAACAAGCTCTTATACCTGTCGCTCTTGTCTTCGTTCTGCGTCTGCCAATCGCCCCCCCCCCCTCCCCCCCGACTTCCCGAATCAAACTTTAGCTTGTTCCGAGGTAAGCGGAACCTATCTCAAGGCGTGTGACAAGTGCGAGCCGTAACAAGAGCTCTCATTCCTGATCTCGTCTTGTTCTGCGCCTGCCGACCGGTTTGTCCCCCCCCCCCCCCCTCCCCAACTGCCCGCCTAGACCTGCTCAGGCGAAGGCCCGAGCGCCAAACGAACATTTGCCGTTGGGTCTAGTGACAGCAGCAGATAGCCGGCTGACCTTGCTTGGCCTTGAATACCTCGGGTGAGGATTATAGCAGGAAAGTGTAGGCCTAGGCAAGGCTTATGTTATGCGTACACACTACATAGATATCAAACAATGCGTTTATTAGACATATTAAACAGTTTGCGGGGCATTCTGTCTGAATGTATAAACAAAATACGTTTTAGGCCTATGAAAAATAAAACTAGGCAACATTACACACACACTAAACTGTCAGTCAAAGGTCATATGACGGCGGCCGCAAACGAAGCCACTTACAGCGGCGAGGAAAACAAAAACAAACTCGACACTTACAGCGGCGATCAAAACGAAACGTGAGCGTGCTACTTGACCTACCGACAAGACTATCTAATGCCGACTGAAGTGGATGGCCTTGGTGGATGGCGTCGGGCGTGTTCGACAATCATCGTCAACGTTCGTGGTATCACGCTGTATTAGCGAGAGATAGTTCCAAGCGCGGGAAAATACGAATTGAGTATTTCGGTCCACATTCAAGTGATTATTGATTTTTCGATTATCGATAATGAGATTTCATTATCGATTCTCTAAAATTCTACCAACATTGATTATCGATCGATAATATCGATTATCGTGTGCATCCCTACTTTCAACTCTCGACTTCGTAATCTTACACGAACGTAAGCTGTTGGATTAGATCCTATCTTCACATTCTATAGGGCCTACTATTCCAGCCAATTAGCATCTACTATCATATTCATTTTTAAGTTATAAAATAAACTATACTTATGAAACCATGTTTCGTATGCTTACCTATCATTGGTTGTTGTCATGATGGTTTCATCATTTTAAGTTGGCCTGTGTAGCAATTTAGCATTTATAGGCCTATTGGTATTGAAAATTAAGTAATAGTGTTGATTAGGTCTTCATATTCTGAATAATCACTCCTTGTGTCTTTAGTGGAAATTGTGTCATAAATGCCACCTGAACACACACAACAATTTAACTCCAACTAAACCCAATTTTCCCACTTTTGGGCCCGGTTTATCTTTACGCACCAAAGTATACCTACTTTACCCTACATAATATCAATTCACGTTGCTGTTGACAGATAAAGATTGAGCCAGGCACGGAGACGACTTCAGTGCCCCAAACAGCGGAAGATCAGGCGTTCAAACACTTCAGTAAGGAAGACATTGCAAGGTGAGTTGATGCGTACAAGTGCTTTGCACGTAGATGGGAGACAATCAAACACCGCAGTTGGCATAAATGGTCGTTAATAGGCCTAAGATTTGGTCGCCTGTCCCGCTCGCTGATCTGCTATATGCGTGTCTATACTAACCACAACTTATTTCAGGTACGCAGTGGCGGCTATTCAACTTATCAGGTGTGCAATTGATAATTCGAATACTTAATAATAATAATAATAATAATAATAATAATAATCATATCATTATGCAGTGTATACTATGAACAAGTACTAAAAAGAGAGTAACGACTGAAGTTGAACAAGGTACCTCATGGAAATACTTGACATTATCTGTATTGTCCGTAGAACATGTTAACACCGGCTTTGACCGAGATTGATGACTGTTTAAACTAGTGACATGTGATTAGTGAAGTTAAATAAGGTAGACACATGGAAATACTTGACATTACGTCCGTATAACATGTTAACGCCGGTTTTGACCGAGATTGTATGACTGTGATACATTCAATAAAATAATAATAATAATAATCTTTATTCAATAGAACGTATGGCATTTATACATAGATAAATACATTAGTTATAGAATGCGTCAATTAAAACTAAATTAATACTAAAAGTCCACGTAGTCTTCGACAGTATATGGGCACATCTGGACTAGGTAATCTTTAAGATGAGACTTGAGGCTGCGCCTGGTCATGTCCTTGAGGGGCTTGGGAGCTTGTTGTACAGGATGATGCTTGAATACGCTGTATTTCTGTTTACTAAGGCTAAGTTGTGCGATGGAATATGAAAATCTTTTTTACGTCTGGTATCGTGGTCGTGGATATCTTTATTAGTGAGGTGAAGACTGTGTTGAATTGCGTACTTGATGCATTGATAAATGTATGTACTGCCGGAAAAGTTAATAAACCAAGTGATCTGAAGAAGGGTCGGCACGTTGTATTGAACGGAGCCCCAATCATTGCTCTAACTATCCTTTTTTGTATAATAAATATTCTTCATGCTTGTGGTGAACTGCCCCAGAAGATGATGCCATAGGACATATGACTGTATACTAGGCTATAGTAGACTAAGCTTAAGGTGTTTTAGCTCACCACTTTACGTAGGTTGCGTATAATGTGTGTAGCAGGCGACAGCTTAGTGGCAACTAGTTAAGTCTTTATTTGTACACATACATGGATGGACAAAATGGCGTTGTTCGATACATGTATCGCTCTTCCACACAACCATTGGATTACAAAATTAATAGCCTATATATGCTACAATACTAACACAACAATGAGTGTTATTTGACTAGGACATCTTTGTTATATCTTTGTTATTTTAACAAAGATATCCCAGTCAAACCACACTCATAAGTGATTACTACATAAGGTGCGTTCAGACAGAATGACTATGGACTAAGACTAACAATAGAGTGATTAAGCCTTGGGAAAACAACGTACTCGGAAACATCCATCCCCAAATGTATTTCAACAATGCCAACAATCGAAAATCAACTTTCTTAATCACTCGTTCTTAAACACTAATCACTATAACAGTTTGTTAACGCTTAAACATAAATCGTATACTTCAACCCTGTTAAACCTTAAATCGTTAGTCTTAAACACTAATCGTTAGTCTTAGTCATTTTGTGTGAACCCGCCTATATGTGACTAAAATAGGTGTGTGACTGTTTCACACACATATTAATATTATTATTATTTTATTTATTTTGTTTTCACAAATCCTGACCCTGCTGTAACAATTCATAACAAAGGTCATTCACAGGTGCAAACACAATGCTTATGCCATACCCTAGCAGTTTTCCATAACCTGGATAAAGCCAGTCAGTAAAGTTACTGTGCTCTTCTCACAAATGGCAGATGTATATTATCATAAGAGCGACAAGTATATATGCATATGCCATAAAATAGAAATTTGACCATGACAGTGGTTTATGTTAAACATGGGAAGACCAGTTCAGAGTCTGATTCAAAATAAGCCCCAGAACTTTTGCTTCATTAACTTCTTTTAGGCCTAAGTGATTATTGTTGAACTTGATGAATCACTTCAAAATTAAATGGGCGACCCTAAGATTTGTTTCACAACCGTTTGTTTTTGTTCAATTTTGGAGCATAATTAATAATTAAAATATTAATTAATTGATTAAAATTAATAACTAAATTCTAATTAAATTAAAATAATTATTTTTGTGTAAATATTAGTGATGAAAGCACAATGGTCCTAAATGTATTTGTGTGAATGAATACTAACTTTTAATTTTACTTACCAATGTTGTAGGAATACATTTTCAGGCTGCTGTTTTGGCCACTTTCGAGCAATGTAATAAGTAGGTCGAATTAGTCGTTACATGGCTAGGGGGGAACTCGCCCCCCGTTTCTTAACTTACATTTTGTGTCTAATTTTTGTGTATAATATCATTTGGGGGGGGGGGGGAGGTTTAGCCCATACAACATTTTGTGACATCATTTATGGACAGCTCATAACATGGGAAATCAAGGTTTATATAAACGAGAACGACTGATCGTGTACACATTGATCAGCAGTGTTGGGGCAGTTCTTTTTTTAAATGAACTTTCTAAAAGTTCAGTTCACAGCTCAACAAATGAACTTTAATAAAGTTCAAGTTCTTTTCAAAACCTAAAATTTTGAAAAGTTCAAGTTCGTCTAAAATATGAATTAAGTTCTTTTAAAAGTTCTTTTGTGAAAAAGTGTCACCACATTGTATTAACAGTCATGCGAATAATCGATTGCCTTGTATGGCTTAAATAGGAAGAAAAACATGCATGTTAAGGTAAGATATTGAATGCTGGCATTAGCCATTAGGTGTCTGATGTATAGGGCTATAGGCGCCTACCATTGTAGAAATAAAAAACTTAAGAACTTCAAGGAAGGATAATTGTATTGTTGTTTCAGTTTATATTATTACAGACGTGAAAATAGCGATTAGTGTATCGATTAATTAGTGATAGTGATAGCGATTAGTGATAGTGTATGTATACGTATGTACAAAAGTGCTGTTCTTCACTAAAACTACCAGGGCTAAGCCCGTCTTATTATTGTTTTATTTTACAAAGACTAGTAGGCCCCTTTAGTTGGTAAAAATTGTTGATAATAATTGTTATGTATTTTATTATTGATGTGTTGATTGATCATTTGATGATTGATGATGATTGATTTGATGATTAGTAACACCATATTTTAGGATAAAGTGAAACGGTAGTAGAATTGTGACACAAACACCCTATAACAACAAATCCATTAGTCAACCGAGAAATCTGTTCCTCTTGAGAATTTACACTGGCTCTAGAAATGTTTCAATCTTGCGTTTTGATTAGTGAATGGAGTTCCACGTAGAGTCGTTTCCTCCCGCCCAATTATCGTGTCGCATTACTTCTGGTATTTGGGCACTTGCACTTGCAGACCCACTTATCTCGACCGAGTGATCTAACATCTTGTGGTGGGTAGAGTTCGAACGGCCAGACTTAATGTAATTCTACTCCATGAATGGTGGCCGGTAGCTTTTTAAAATCAGCTGAAGGAGAACCGAAAACGATTCGCGTGTTCCTCGACGGCGCGTTGACAGATGCTCAATCATCGAACAGAATGAACTTTCAAAAGAACTTTCTAAAATTGAAAAGTTCGTTCTCAAAAAGAACTTTTGAAAGTTCAAGTTCACTCATTTGAAAAAAGAGTAAGTTCGTTGGAAAGTTCACAAAAAAAGAACGCGTTCTCGGGAACACGTTCTTTTTAAAAGTTCTCGCCCCAACACTGTTGATCAGTGACGTTGATGTGTTGCTTAAATTCTTCAAGATTAAGTGGATACTACCTCGATAATTCAATGGCCTACTGAGCAAAAACTACATTCATACTGTATATGGAAATGGAACTTGACATAATATTACTGTATTTTACTCTTGTTCCAGCACCAATCAAGTTCGCGAAAAGCTGGCAGATGAAATCAAAAGACTTGAAGCCGAGATTCAGGGATTAGAAGATCCCACGGTTAACCTGCCACCTCTGCCAACGATAGGTGAGTAAGCCAAATAAACCTGGCCATAACTGTCCTTTTATCAGCACAACACAGGCAAACTTTAGTTACAGTGCAATCATTCCGTACACTCTGAACCTCTTTTGCAGCAGTATTTATGTTCATAATAGGCACTTTGACCCATGAACCAGCTATTATTTGCCGAGTCTACAAATTTATTCATGTTTAGTAGGCTAGATTAGGGATGATGAAATCCGAATTTTTTACGACCCGGATACCCGTTCACAATACCCGCTTGTTACCCGATTATTAAACATAATATTCCATCTTGATTGTATTTTACAGAGATTGTTTCAACAGAGGTGTCCGGATCTGTTCGTTCCAAGAAGAAACGTGCAACAGCTACTTTGCCATGGCAAGAAATGAAGGTGTCGGTTTCACAACACAACCAGGAGTTAAACGAGTTCAAGAAACCAAACGACGTCTCCAAAAAGAAGAAGAGAACGACTAGAGAACTCACTCACTCAAACAAAGAGAACGCTACACCTCTTGCTATGTTGGTCGACAGTTACGAGCTTTCAAGCTCTTTCTCCAAACTAGACCATGTAGATCTAAAATCGACAACGAGGGATAAAATGCGCCGAGTTTCTAACCCTGCCAACGCGACGCCTGTTGATTTAAGTTTGTACAACGACACAACGTACAAAGGGACGCCAGATTCCACTCGTGTGATTGTAAAAGCAAAGACAAATTTTGACACAAGACGTGGAAACAGACATCGACGTACGAATGCGACTACCGTCGACAATGAAACGACGACAAACGACGCTAGGAAGAGGAAAAGTATACGCGACACTCTCTGTGCCAGTCTTGCTATTGATCCGACCTACAGTACGATTGATCAAAACACGGATTTGCCAGATGACCTTAATGATAAAATGGCCTGCACTCGCGAATATTGGAAGAGGCTGACAGCCAATGTACATCCATCAAAGGTTAACAAGATGCTTGATAAATTAGTGACATATATCTTAAGCCGACCGACTGGCGAAATGATTTTTGACAGTTTAATAACTGCATTTGTTACTTATCCAGAAGAAGTTGCAAACAATGTATCTAATAACTTAATCAGTACCACGATTCAAAGTGTACCGGTACCACCGATGAGTGAAATGTTAAGCCAAGTTTCCAATGCACCATCTATACAAAACCAGATAGAAGAGCCTTACGAGGCAGCACATCTTCCTGTGAGTACACCATTGATACCCAACGTTACGGAAGAGCCTTACAAGGCAGCGCATCTCCCTGTGCGTACACCATTGATACCCAACGTTTTGCAAGAGCCTTACAAGGCAGCGCATCTCCCTGTGAGTACACCATTGATACCCAACGTTACGGAAGAGCCTTACGAGGCAGCGTATCTCCCTATGAGTACACCATTGATACCCAACGTTACGGAAGAGCCTTACGAGGCAGCGCATCTCCCTGTGAGTACACCATTGATACCCAACGTTACGGAAGAGCCTTACGAGACAGCGCATCTCCCTGTGAGTACACTATTGATACCCAACGTTACGGAAGAGCCTTACAAGGCAGCGCATCTCCCTGTGAGTACACCATTGATACCCAACGTTACGGAAGAGCCTTACAAGGCAGCGCATCTCCCTGTGAGAACACCATTGATACTCAACGTTTTGGAAGACCCTTGCGAAACAGTGAATCTCGCTCCGTGTAGGGCATCTATCCTAAACCAGACAGTAGAACCTGAAGAGGTGACGCTCGTCTCGTACAATATGTTAAATATCCAGACAGAATGTGTGCATCTACAAGACATAACTAACCGCCCCACTCCCAAGGATATGATTAAGCCACACGTGAAGGATACAAAAAGGAAGAAGAAAGTCTCGAGTCCTCACTCAACACCAAAAGCGCCATCGCGCTACCCGAAACGAAATGTACCTCGCAAGAACTATGAAGAGGGACCGATTCCTCAGGATGATGATTTCATTTGTAAGTGACAAAACTTTGATAAAATATAACTTATCACTTCTACCTGTCCATTACAAAATACTGTACCATCTTGTGACAATACTGGACATTCCGATAATATCATTAATAACAAGGTGAACCATTTTTAACTTGACATTAGACTCTGCATATGGCCCTTTTACTGATTGATTCATTGATCAATAGTGAACTGTGGGCCAGTATAAGCACATTGATAGGTTATCGTGATCATTTGACATCTGTAATTATTATGAATATACAGCCTACACTAGGTAACAACATTGTCCTATATTAGTACTTGGTAGTATTTTCATTGTGAATATTTACTAACTTATAGTTAGGCTACTTATTGTATAGAAGTACCGGTAGAAGTGTACAGTGTAGTGTAAATTTGTGTACAATACAAAATGCCTGCAAAATGTGCACGAGTCATAGTATAGAAGCACATTACAGCACATTACACACTAGCACATTACCGGTACATTCTATCGTGTTACTCAATCCAATAAGTATTGGAGGCAGTAATTACATTTATATTGCTGCCTAAGCATACTCGCTTACAAACGCGTCACCTTCAGCTTTTACTACTTTTTTTACAAGCATTCAATTGATAAAAATTACTTTATTGACATTTTTGACATGACATCTATGCATAATATTATATTTTATACATGCATCATTTTTAATTTCCACTGCATTGTGTGTGGCAATAATATGTTCTAGTTAATCTGACACCAAATTTAATCGCAGGTCACTTTAAAATATGTGTACCTAAAAACTGACAACTACCTACTGACAAGGTCACTAGAGAAATACTCAAATATGGTTTTGACAAAAATATAAATATGTTTACTGCCGAGCAGAAAAGGGAGAGAACACTTCATGTCCAGCAACATCGATTTCATAGATTCCCTCAGAAAAGTCAAAGTATTTCTGTATTTATATTAGGAATGATTTCAGTGTACCCGGAAACTGGTTCTTTTTCGAACAGATCAACATTTTGAAAACTTTTCCATTTTTTACCGATTTTTTTAGGTTTTACTTTTACCCAATCATTCCAAAATCCTTGGAAAATGAGTCGGTCCCACGATCCTGAAGAGGTGGCTCGTTGGTCCAGTGGTTAGCATCCCTGCTTCCAATGCAGAAGGTCCCGGGTTCAAGTCCCGCTTCAGGCAGAAGTTTTTTAACTTCTAATATGGATTCAATTCCATTACTTCTTGGCTTAGGAATAAGTAAACGGTGACTTTAGAGCCGTCCTAGCAACGAAGCACTCAATAAATTCAAAGTTGTTCTGAATCGGCCTTGTTGATTCTGGCATTTGTCCGCAGGTGTTCGCACTGTCCAATCACTGATTCATATGTTTCGTATTTGAAATATCGATCTTTGATTGGTTATCGCTCACTCGTCGATGGTGTTCGAAGCCTACAGGGTTGGTTTAGTCACTTTCAATTAAAGTCCCCCACTGCAAATCAGTTTAGTTACTGAGTGGGTAGACTCTAAATGTGAATTTAATTTTATTTATTTTATTTAATACTTACCTCCAGGCAGCAGAGCTTACTTGTTTTCAAGGACGCACAGCCAGCATTGTTCAAACTTCACAGGGAAGTTGATACACTTTTATTTTTGTATGGCAAACAATTAATTTTAATTTTATGATAAAAAAAAATAAAGAGCAGGATCCGGTTTCCGATTTTTAGACCCGAAGTCATTCCAAATTTATATCACAAAACCCTTTAACTAACTCCCTTAACACTAAATAGAGCAAATATTTCAAAACACTGTTTGAATTTTTGGTACAAAAAGGTCATGAAATTCATGGACATAAAATATCACGCAGATACACACATACCCTATCAAAACATGAAATGCATTAGATCCCAATCCCATATGTGTCCCATATGCATTATGTAGGCCTATTTGATATGTATTCATCTAGCTATGACTTATCTTATTCATACCACAAAAGTGATTGCCCAAAAGACAATCACTAAGACCCTGTTTCACCAAACTTTAATCCAGCGATTTTCTGTTAATCGGAGATCGTAAATGGCGCCCGGTAAAACCCACCATACATTTTGTATGTAATGTTTGTTGAAACCATAGTAACCGATCCGAGATTAGTAAATCTACTGATAAAAGTTTGATGAACTCAGACCTTAGTGTATCGGCCGGTTTCCATGTCTCTAGCTGTAAGGCATGATGATGCGCGGTGACCAATCAGAACTTGGCTCAACTCCTGCCGTGCGGCAGCTCCGCGCATCATCTTGCTGCACGGCAAGAGACAAAGAAACTGGCCATTACTGTAGTGTAATGTTTGGATAAGAATGTATTCAGTAATTTTATGAGATAGCTTTTGAGTAGAAAACTCAAGTTACCTTCAAGATGCCAATTGACTCTCTAACCACTGTGCTTCAAGAAAAATTCTCTTTTCCTTTCAGACTCTACATTTCAGTGCACCTGCTGTCCGCTGGGTTTTAGCAGTGTGGACTTACTTCAAGCGCACAAGAGGAACAGTTGCCGCAAACGGTGGACGCTTCTCAACTCAACGCAGTCAACTACCGGCGCAGACTCGGGCCAGAAGGAAACATCCCTGGGGAAGAGTGGAAACGACAGAAACAAGGAAACCATTGAGAAAGGTTTACGTGATGGCGACAAGTTCCCATGCGACGTTTGTAATCGGGTATTTAAGAGTGAGATAGGGCTAAGGCAACACGCAGCGACCCACGAGAGCGGAGACGACTCACGCAGTGGTGCTAGTTTCAGTCGGGACGGTCATCTCGCCGCACACAGGAGGAAACACAGGAAGGAGGAGGTTTTTAAATCCAACATTTGTAAAAAGAGTTTTACTTGTAGTAATAGCGTCAGTAGACACAAGAGAACACACACGGGTGAGAAGCCCTTTGCCTGTGATGTGTGTGATGCTAGGTTCACACAGAGTGGCCCCCTCACTAGACACAAGAGAACACACACGGGTGAGAAGCCCTTTGCCTGTGATGTGTGTGGTGCTAGGTTCACACAGAGTGGCCCCCTCACTAAACACAAGAGGACACACACGGGTGAGAAGCCCTTTGCCTGTGATGTGTGTGATGCTAGGTTCAGTGATAGTAGCAACCTCACTAGACACAAGAGAACACACACAGGTGAGAAGCCCTTTGCCTGTGATGTGTGTGATGCTAGGTTTATAAGTAGTAGCAACCTCACTGCACACAAGAAGAGACAACACACAGCAGGAGTCGTACACACACAAGGACTACAAGACTAGCTCTGCCCCATCCATACTGGATTCCCATGAACACTTTGTAATGCATTTCCCTGATATTCCATGAGCACCTTATTTAATTTACCTGATGATGTAAATCGTCTGTGTATGCCTGTATGTTTAACAATGTTCTAGAATTGTGATTCAATTCAAAATGTTAGGGACCATAAAATCCTCACTTTGAAGTAGTACAAATTTTTGTTTTAGTACCTAATAGTATTTCTAGTTTGACTAATAAGTAAGTTTGAAGTTACTGAGTTTGAATTAACCAGGGATTAAGTTACTGTAATACTGTACAGGAAGTAGGAGGGACTAGAAACCTTAAATTACAGGTTGGATCCATGTGAAATATATTGAATAATTTAGGGATGGACGGATACCCAGATATCGATTATCGAACGGCAATATCGCTATCATCAGATAATTTCGAGAGAAAAATCTGATTTTTCTTAGGTATCTGCGCCTTCTGCGGTTAGTACTCTCGGTTATCGATTCGGTTAGCTTAATTAACCTCGGTTTTCGGTTATATATGTTAATTAATATCCCTCGAACTTCGTAGGTAAACAGTATTCGTTAAAAAGAACGCCCATTGAGAACAGACTACCTTTTTCATGCTGTAGCCACATATCTAAGGCGGGCTTGATTCCTCGCGCGTGCTGATCGTGCAGTCGTAACAGAGTCAATAAAGAAGGCTGTGACATACATAAGTTATCGACCTGTCCGTTCGATTAGTCGTACGTGCAGCCATTTTGAGCTGTGCTGCGATCAAGCTGAGAAAAAGAACACTATAACGGCTATACCGCGGTGGCTCTGCCGCACATGAAAAATTGTCTCGTAAATTCTACCAAGAAAAACCGACTTCGGTTATTAAAATAAATTTATGTTCCGGTTAACTAAAAACCGAACTGACCCGAAAAATCAGTTAATCGCGCGTCCCTAATTTTACTAAGTAGGCATACGTATTGTGATACAGGAATAGAATATCCGAATCCGATATACATTAAATAAATCAATTAACCAAGAGCAATTCAGTGTCTCCTAAGATTTGTGCTGTAACTCATATTACTTATCTCCACAGTAAGGTGTTTTATTGAGGGGTGATATCATGTCGAAGCCATGTAAAGGGAGGTCGCAAAGTTCCGCACAGATGGTCTGATCCCAGTTAGCCACTCGCTCTGCATTAACCACCTCACAAGATACAGTAAACATCGAGGAACCCAGAAGTCGTCATATCGTAATATTAAAATTTGCAATATCGCAAAAACATCGAAATTCAATAGTATGTCGGTCAAAACAAACACCGCATCAAAAGATCGATGTTTTCCTGTATAGAATTCGCTGATATGATGTTTTGTGCATGCTTAGTAGGCCGACAAAGCAGATACGTCGTGGTAAGCAAGTCATGTCCTTCAAACTGCGTTATTGTAATGTAAGTGTTGCGGAATCAAACCTCGTTAGTACGTCTTCACGCTATGACAATATAAGTGGTCTCGCCGCCTAATCCCCATTAGAACAATGTTAATTTTCATTCGTTACGTTTTTTCTTGGCGCGTTTTCACACGCTTAGGACGCATAGTTCTCTCCGTCCCGTTGTAAAATGGTTCATGTTTAGCGCAGCGCATTTGTCATCATTGGCAGAGGAGTGACGGCCGAGGATACAATCTACAGCAGGTGTGGGAAGCATGTGTTCTGTACAGCAGGCACGGTTTGCCATGAACACTGGGGGTTTCTTTGGTTTTCACTCTAAGGATGCGTTATGAATGATAAATAAATTCACATCGATAATCGCATCCTTTTCTACACACATATGTAATCAATCAACATGTATAGTATAAATTAAAATAGTTGACCAAAATGCACCTGTGCAGAAAATAAATATTTAACACTGATTTAGATTAGAAATCAAAACATTTTAATCATTATTGATGGTGGTCATAACATTAAGATATATTATTATGTTATTTGATGTGTGAAGTGTATATATGTAAAGTAAGTAATAGATATGCCAGTACAAGAGAATGAAAAATTTGTATATTTAAATGTAGAACTTCAGTTTACATACATAAGATCTCAAAGCATTTCATAGTTGGCTAGGTAGCCTATACAGTATACTGCACAATGTAACTTTAAGGTAGGCCTACGATTCATTGTCAGTACAGTATTACAAGACAACAAGACATACCTATGTACGATGTATGACTGCAAAGGCTTTTGGCCATGGTAATTGATAATTAAAAGTTGTTTTAGTTATTAATATTAATTAGCATAATATGTATAAAATTTATTTATGATTATTAATTGTCAGTGAACACAGTTTGTAGCTGGTTTGAAGTTTCAAAGACTGGTAATTTAATTTCAATAAAATTGGTTATAGATCTGATAATCCTTAAGAATATAATGTATTTATATTGAATTCAATTGAATTGAAGTAAAATGGGAGTTTCACAAATTCGTACATTACATTAGAGTACGTGGAAGTCAAGCCTTTAACACTAAAATGCAATGTAAATCTTGGAAATTGTGCTGTATGAACATCAAATACAGACTGTACAGTCTTATAAATTATGTTAAATTTATATCCCAATTAAAAAATAAAATAAAATGTGTCATTTGGAACTCTTTATGTTTTATTGTTATTCACTTTCTTACCTTTCCTTTCCTAGTTCAAGCTGAACAATTGAATTCAAGAACAAAAGCGAATCAAAAACCGTTTGGTAAAACGCTAAAACAATATAGCTTCTATAAATTGATGCTTTATTGTCCTTGAATTCAATAAGTTTGACGAAAGTATTGAACCGTGTAATGTGGGTATTTGCCCACGTTTCTGTAGTTCGGGTCAACTGAACAAACCTTGTAGAAACGTGATACGGTGTTTATTTAATCATTTATCGTTCATCGTTTAACATATGTTGTCTGATACACCCACAAGCACAAGTGGGATTGGTGGAGCTAGGCCTAGCCGTCCTACTGATCCTATCCTTTTTTTTTCCTTCTTATGCCAAGATGGCTTTTTCAGCCATTCTTTTCCTATCCTACGTTGATAAATAAAACACTGGTAACCACGTTTCAGAATGCATCTGCATTTACAAATAATTTGATGACATATCAAATTCGACCTTATCCTATTTATTATTTGATAAGATCGCAAAAGTAACGTCATTACTTTTCGGGAGGAAAAGTAAAGTAATGCCATTACTTTTATTAACCTAGGCCTGGCCTAACTTTAGGACCACTACGCCATTGGCTGATACGGACCTGCACATAGCCTCGACTCGACGCTATAAGAAACCCTAGTAAATAACAAACACTTGATACCAAAATTTAGGCAATGTCCAAGTTGGTCTTATCTTTTTTCAATGATGGTGGCAATCAATGACTTCAAAGTGTGAATATAAACAGATATCGTTTACTTACCTTGACATACGCATTTGTCTGTTTTAAAAGTGTGGAGATATTGTGAAATAAAACACTGAACTTTAAAGCACCGCTTTGGAATATTTCAAGTTCACTGTGATTTCCACGAAATTAGCTATCAATTGGGCTGTGTTGTAGGTCTCCCATGGATTTTTAGTACTGTAGACTTAGGACCTGTTCTTAAGTTAAGCTGCGATTTCAGTCGAGGATGTGCTTGGCGCGGCGGAGCGTGGCGTGGCGTGGATTCTCCTCGCCAGCCATTTCACTTGCAGATTGCACGATGCTCTATCTGTGGCCTAGGCCTAGCCTAGGCCTAGTCGTTTTGCTTACCTGTGTTGTTACAATCTTTCGCACCGTTCTTCCACGCTTGAACAAGCAAAACATTACTTTTATAGTGTTTGTGGAATATATTATACACGATTTCTCTCTTTTCGACAGCCAACAATAATCTTTCGGCAAAGTCTTCAGTCATTTGTTTGTTGTCGTAATCCCGATTTTGTATTGGTCATTCAAAGTGACGTCATGCCGAGCGTGGAGTTCGCCGGCTGAAATATTGAATATTTTCAATCCTCGGATAGAAATCCGCGGCTCTCCTCGGCTGAGAAATAGAGCACCCTGATTGGCTGCAATCTTCATCCGCGCCGCGCCACGCCGAGCACATCCTCGACTGAAATCGCAGCTTTAATACATACCTCTTGTGAATCTGGCCCCTGCTGACTGCAATTAATTAACATAAAACACTCAGTTAAAAGCTCTTGATGCTTTAATCTACAAGATGATGTGCACGTACATTTTGATTAAATAGTAGTTGGAAAATTATTTTTCAAAAATCATGAAAATGCTGTTTTTTGGCATTTCAACAAATTTGTAAACATAATTATTTTTTCCAGCTGGTGTGTGTAAGGATTTCTTTTAAATATACATGTACCACCGTTATCAGTGCCCTTATAACTAGGCAACATGTTAGATATGTACATGTTAAGGACGCACAACCAAATGCTAAAAATGACAGTCCTGTGTGAGCCTTAATATCAAAGGGTACCTCTACGTCAAAAAACCGCACCAAATTTTTATTTTAAATTGTACCTCGTAAATGGATTTCGAAATCGAAAATCTGATTCAACAGCACACTGTGGTTTGGTAAGCCCTACATACTGAATGCTCTAAATTGTGTCTTACATAATAATCAGTATGGTTTTTATTTCTAATTAATTTTATTAATAATTATCGATTTAATCATCCAAATAATGGATTATGGTTTTTATTTCCAATTAATTTTATTGATAGTTGTCGATTTAATCATCCAAATAACTACGGTACTGGATTTCATCCAGTCTGTATGGCTTAACAAAACACAGTGCGCTGTTGACTCAGATTTTCAATTTCGTGTAGCATTCTTGAGATATAATAAAAAAATTAAAATTTTCTGTGATTTTTGACGTAAAGGTGACCTTCACTCTTAAATAACTGACTTGTTCTATTGCACTGCACCAGAGCAGTAAGGAGTGACTTGGAGTGACCTGGGAGTGCACCTGGTGAACACCGAAGAACTTGGTGTTACTGTATCAACGTTAACAAGGGAATAAAGGGCAGAGAATTTGAAAACTAAATATTCTGTCATTGTGAATAAACCTCTTGTTCCTTGTTATGAATTCCAAGTTATGGTCAGTCTTGGGGAGAAACAACGCGTTCCTTTTCCTACATCAGGAACTTGTAATGTGAAAAGTTACTATTTCGTGGGAACTCGGAACAAATTGAAAATTCCTTTATAAGTTCCTTTCACCGTCAAAATCCCGCCAAATTTCAGTACCCGATATCGTAAACTTCAGTATAAAAAATATCCTGGGACGTCCCATGTTTTCGAAAAGGGGCAGGAGTTTATGGTGAACATTTTTTGCAAATTTAACTTTTAAGATTTAAAAAGATGGTGAATTTGTTTTTACAGGTGTTAAGTTTTATAATTTTTGCTGGAACTATGGGAAATACATAGGCTAAGATCGGGAACACAATCCTGTATGTATCAACTTCTATGTATTAGGGGGTGTTACTAGGCCTTTTATTTATTTGTTTATTTTTGTATTAATATATGCATTATTGAGTTTTTTTGAGAAACTTTGTGGAGTAGGCATAACTAGTTAGAAGTTGAACAGTGAATCACGAATCTTTCCTCGTTTTATTTCATTCCAACGTTTTTGGTGAAAAACGAGTAAAATCACTCAAATCTGGGGGAAAAATAGTCATTTCCAGCACCACAGTCCACAAGTGCCTAAAACGTCCACATCTGATGTTCAAGAACGTTTTCTAAGAAAGTCCTTCAATACCGTAAACTCCTGCCTCTGATAAGCACCCAAAGCAATCAGGATCCACCAGGGTTCGAGTAGAGAACACAACGAGTGCGGACATGTTTATACAATATCTACAAGAATCAACATTTTATTAGCTTTTATCACAGAACGGAAACAAGCTAACAAGCTTACGGTAAAAACACTTAAATTAACGATCTATCTCTCCGAATACGACGTCCAATGTACCTGAAACAGAGAGAAGTTTTATTATTTGATGTCTATTGGAGAGCGTATAACAGGTAGAGTGCGCTGTGAGCGATGACGTTCAGTTTACCTATTATATCTAGAACAGCTTCAGTTAAATGCTCCAAATCTTATATGCCTAATATATTATTTACAGTAATTTTTATTATTGACATACTTGAGAACTTTAAACTTAATTATTAGTATTGAGAGGGAAAGAGTTATAGGAACCAACAGCTCACCTTAAAGAAGATCGGCAGCCGTGTTGAGATGGAGATTACATATATTTACAATAATTTACAATTAGACGGAACGTTTCGGCTTACACAGCCTTGATCACCCGTCGGTGTAGAGATACTAACTGACTAAATTTAAATATATATATATATATATATATGTACAAGGCGCTGTTGGTGGTGGAGGGGAGAGTTAGCCAGGTAAGGTAAGGTAGTTCTCTGTATACCCTCCAGAGCCCCAAGGTTAGCGCAGGTTGAGGTTCTTTAAGGTGAGCTGTTGGTTCCTATAACTCTTTCCCTCTCAATACTATCCCAGCCTTTAGGCACTATCTACCAAAGTAAACTTAATTATTAATGAGTGTTATGTAATTAAAATTAAAAATCAGCCAAAGAATCCAAAAAACAAGTGAAACCTAGTACAATGGTTGATGGAATAACACAGTCTACCACACTCTTCGCGCGCGGGTAAGGTTAAGCCGTCCCACAGCCATCTGTACTTACACGACATCATTATTGCATGCGTCAAGTGAGGGGTATACTGACATTTGTGTGAACAGGAATGCTCGCAGCGCTGCTGTCATACGGTCTCCCATATTATTCACCAGTTATACAAAATTGATAAGAGAAGGAGGATAATAAATAAATGTCATCATAAATGTCGTCAAATAAATGATGTCATAGGGTAGGCAAATTCGGATTCAGTTCCAGACCTTCCAGGAATCAAGTTACCAGTACCCAAATCCTGAAAGCCTAAATTATGTTATCTTATCCTGGTACTCCCCCCCCCCCCCCCCCCCCCCCCTTCAACCACGTGGTTGAAGGCCGTTTTCTGTCCCTGTCAGCTGCCGGCCGCTGCTGCGCGGGGGAAGGGGGGGGGGTGGCATCACATAACTCGCCCGCAGTAATGACAGAGCACTAATCAGCTGGCCGCTCGCAACACCCACAAGCAGGAATTCACTGTAGCTGTAGCACGAAGACAAGTAGTCGTGAAAGTAGGAACGCGTATCTTTTTTTTATTCTTTTTTTTTTTTTACAAATATTACTACCCGATTAAGATTCGAAACCTGAAAATGGATTCGCGTAATTTCTGGATTCGGGTAACCCGAGTACCTGGGTACTCTATGACATCCCTAAATAAAACTATGGACAACCATATGACAGCAGCGCTGTGAGTGTTCCTACCCACATAAATTTCACTATACCCCTCACTTCACGCACGTAGTTTCGATCAAGGTCCGCTTGATCTCCGCCTAGCGGAGGCTCATCAAACTCCCAAGTTAGGTCGTCGCAAGGGAACCCAAACCACCATTTTGTCACCCACTACAAGAACAGCGTTTATAAATAGATAAATAGATCAACTTCCGTGTGCCTTCCAGAGTGACTAGGCAAAGAGGCATGTTTGTTTTGCCAAAATGCCGTATAGACGTTTTCCGCTACACTTGCCTGAATCGTGTTCAGCAAGTTTACAACGATATGGCTCCTTCAGAGCTTGATCGGTTTAATATATCATCGAGTTCGTTCAAGAATGTAATGCGGGAATGTGTGTAAATTTGTGTTTGTGTTTATGTTTTAATTTTAAGGTTGACTTTGGCAGTTTCACTGTCATGTTTTTTTGTTTGTTTTTGGTAAAATTTGTATGTATTTGTGTATTTGTGATATTGTGTATATTTCTTGTGCATGTATGTTGTACATGTGTACACTTGATTTTTATTTTTATTATACGTTACTGGTGGGGCTTTGCCCTGTTAACGATATATTTCAAATAAATAAATAAATAAATAAATAAATAAATAAATAAATAAATAAATAAATAAATAAATAAATAAATAAATAAACAAATAAATAAATAAATAAATAAATAAATAAATAAATAAATAAATAAATAAATAAATAAATAAATAAATAAATAAATAAATAAATAAATAAATAAATAAATAAATAAATAAATAGATAGATATCAGAGAGAGACTCACCGATGATGGCGACAATGTCGGCGAGCATGTGGTTCTTGCCAACCTTATCTACAGCAGCGAGGTGGGCAAAGCCTGGCGCCTTGATCTTGCATCGGTACGGCTTGGAGCTGCCGTCAGCCACCAGGTAAACACCAAACTCTCCTGCGGATACACAACACACACGTTACTTAACGCTGCAACTGCCAGGCTTAAGCCTAATATAGGTGACAAAGCATGACAGGATTAGAAGTAGTGTGATCAGAGAAAGATTAGGTGTTGAAAGCGTGAAGGTAAGATTGGAGAGAGAACGTCTCCGTTGGTTTGGACATATGAAAAGGATGGACCTGACTAGGATACCAAGAAGAGAGTTTGAACAACAACAAGAAGGGCATACGAAGAAAGTAGGCAGACGAAGAGACAAGTGGATGAATCAGATCAAAGACAGTGTGGAGAATAGAGGAAGATCATGGAACGAAGTTGAAGCAGAAAGACTACGGGAAAACCGTGAGAGATGGAGGGAACTACTAAACAGCCCTCTGGTAACGGAAGAAGTGATCGAGGAAGAGGTTGAGGAGGTGGTTGTGTCAGGCCTGGCTAGCCGGCAACGAAGACATTAGCCCAAGACATGGAGTACTCTGCTACTCCCCCTACCCGATAAATTAATGTTGGAAACGGGGTCAAGATATATATTTTTTTTTTTTTTTATATCTGCTCCCTGTGTCCAACAATGAAGTCGGGTAGGGGATAGGAACTTCATCCCATCATATTCTGGTATATATATATAGGTAAATAATAATACCTATTCAAACAACTCAAAAAACTAACAGTAACAAACATATATATACGTATATATGTGCTGGATTAACGAGAGGCCAAAAGGCTGGTAATATGATAGGTAGAAGGATACACCCCAACAGTGTACCTGAATTGTAGACCGTTGAGGTATAGAGATAAAATACAACATATATAATGAACAACACAAGTTTTCCGAGACGTTTCGGTACAAGACCTTGGTCACTCGGGAGTAAGAAGACTAAGTTAGGTACTAACTAACCTAGCCTATGAACTAAACTAGCTGGCCCTATTGGCTGTTGGGGGGGGGGGGGGGGGGGGGGGGGGAACGTCTTGGAAAACTTGTGTTGTCCATTATATATGTTGTTATCCAATCTCTATACCACAACGGTCTACAGTTCAGGTAAGCTGTTGGGGTCTATCCTTCTACCTATCATATAACCAGCCTTTTGGCCTCTTTAATCCATATATATATATAGAGAGCTGCTTACTTTGTCATAGATTACCCGGAACTCTTTCAAAACAACTTCTCTTTTATGATCATGACACGACACAAAAATTCCCTTCAATATCCAGCTCGTAAAACCTCACATTTGGACGGACATTTATTATATCGGACGTAGATACATTATTTTCATAAACATAAAAATCATTATTGGTAAGAGGATATCCTAATCTGTTAACACCTCCTGTACGTTAATTAACATTTAATAGAATCTATAGCCAATATGCCTAGATTAGGTATCAAAAAAATAATTCAATTTTAATTCCTTTGTGTTAGAAGGTTATTTAAACGCGTTCCCGAAACACTTTAAATAGTACGTCCTCCTGGTACTTTATAAAAAATGAAAGTAGCTGTAAAGTAGTGTCACTACTTTTTTTGAGTAGCTGTACAAGTAGCGAGTGAGCTACTTACAAATTACAGTAGTTGAAAAGTAGCTAAGTTACTTTCAAAGATCAAGTAGCTGAAGCTGTAGCAGTGCTATTTTTAAAAAGTAGCTTTAAGAGCAAAGGATACCTCTTTGCAAAAACCGCAGAAAATTTTTCATTTTTTAATTACATCTCAAGAATCAAGATTGAAACACATAATCAAAAGGGTGAGTATTCAAAGCACTGTGGTTTGGTAAACCCTACATACTGAATGATAAATGTATTTAACGTTATAATCAGTATGACTGTGATTTTTATTTCATTAAATTTTTAAGGATATAAGTATCACAGTCATATTGATTATAATGTTAAATACATTTATCATTCAGTCTGTAGGGCTTACAAACCACAGTGCTACGATTACTCAGATTTTCGATTTTATGTTTCAATCTTGAGCAATAATTAAAAAACGAAAATTTTCTGCCGTTTTTGACGTAGGGACTACCCTTCGTTCATAACGACACTGCCGAAGAGACCGCTCGGCGCTCGATTACGACAGAGAGTCGCAGTAACGTTCCGGGGCGTACTCACGGCGACGTACCTTTGGGCGCCTCGATAGCGGTATAGGTGACCCCTGGAGGGACTTGGTATCCCTGCGTGAACAGCTTGAAGTGGTGGATCAGAGCCTCCATAGACATCTGCAACAACAACAACCACCTCACTTAGCTCTCAGGGGCCTCATTCCAGTACATTTGCAAACATAACCCCGGTGTTAGTCAATAGGCTACTAGCAACAACAAAAGACAACAATTAAACAAATAAATTGAATCGATGAACAAACAACAAGCTGTCAAAAAATAATTTCTTCTGATTTTGGAAAACAAAACAAAAAACAAACAAATACACATACAAAACTTTCACTTAGTCGTAGTCCATCATTAAAAGTTTTAAGTGGCGACTGGCGAGAGTTACTATTGCTACACTTGTTTTTATTTGTATGGTTGCAATTTTATTATTTTGACAGCTGATTGTTTGTCCATCAGTTCCATTGTTGTAGTCCGGATGTGACGTCAGTTGCGGGTTCCCTATAGCCAATCAGGAGTCAGCAATTGAGCCGCCGATCGAAGGAAGCCATTGTTGAAAAACAAGACAAAATAAAAACAATAACAAACAAAAACAGTCCAATAACCTCAGAACGTTGACAAAATAGGCCTACTCAATAAAACTACGTATTTATTTACATATGTAGGACCTATATAATGTACAATAAATACACGAAATTGTTTATAAACTTCAATAAACACATAAAGTAACGTATCCATGAAGGTGGATATTCCCAATTAAAGAATCGAAATGTGACATTTGTGAAACTATACACACGGGCATTGAAAAAATGGCAGCATTTCCAAGTATTGTTGAGATAACTCTTCTTAACCCTACTATCAGACAGGGTCATATTTGCCTCCGAATTATGCAGGGAAGCCTGTGTAGGAGTTAACCCCGGGGTCATTTTAACATGGGGTTAGCGAGAGTTAAGGAGGGTTAAAAAAATGAACAGGAATGAGGCCCCTGTACGTTACATCAGTGGTATAGTGATAAATACGAACATTGTGGTTTCGTAAGAACAAAAAACTAGATTAAATCAATAACATATTTTTTATTCATTTGGGTCTATGGTTATTATTGGTAATGTAAAATACCACATTTACATGAATTTAGAACTACATATAAATATAATTATCGGGGGTCGTCTAAATTTCGCGTATTAAGGTTATGGATATGAATGATTTTATTCCAGTTTTTAAATTCTTGAAAATAGGGGGTGGTCTTCAACCTACCCGGCAACAAATGTATAGGGAGCTTGCAATAACGTCATTTCCGGTATTGAACGGTAGCCATACTGAGGTGCTCTGTAAACATTTGTTTTGCGTTCTTCCGAAACTACATTGTTGCAATATTGCAGATGTCCTTTGACTGACTGTTTTCAAACATGGGTTCCGTATTATGACTGAAAACAAAATAAGAACGCGTAAACTCTGTTTGAAGACAATCATTTCCATGTGTTATCATTTTCTTGAACTTTTACCTGCACACATCAATCTATACGGCTGGAAACTGTGATATTTCCTGGATAACCTATGTGTCTTCTATTGACAGAACAAATGTAAACAAGCAATGTGTACCTCATAATGGCCGCCACGTGACGTCTATTGAAAGCTACCTATTGGCAGCGAGGAGAGGAGAACGGGAGACCAGCAGCTTACCTTCATCTCGGAGCGCGAAGGCGTCGTTATCTTCATGTCGTCTGTCTCGTCTCACAGATACCCGACAACGAATGTATTGGTAGCGAGGAGAACGAGAGACCAGCAGCTTACCTTCATCTCGGAGCGCGAAGGCGTCGTTATCTTCATGTCGTCTGTCTCGTCTCACAGATACCCGACAACGTATGTATTGGTAGCGAGGAGAAGGGGAGACCAGCAGCTTACCTTCATCTCGGAGCGCGAAGGCGTCGTTATCTTCATGTCGTCTGTCTCGTCTCACAGATATCCGACAACGAATGTATTGGGAGCGAGGAGAGGAGAACGAGAGAGACCAGCAGCTTACCTTCATCTCGGAGCGTGAAGGCGTCGTTATCTTCATGTCGTCTGTCTCGTCTCACAGATACCCGACAACGAATGTATTGGTAGCGAGGAGAACGAGAGACCAGCAGCTTACCTTCATCTCGGAGCGCGACGGCGTCGTTATCTTCATGTCGTCCGTCTCACAGATACCCGACAACGAATGTATTGATAGCGAGGAGAACGGGAGACCAGCAGCTTACCTTCATCTCAGAGCGCGAAGGCGTCGTTATCTTCATGTCGTCTGTCTTGTCTCACAGATACCCGACAACGAATGTATTGGTAGCGAGGAGAACGGGAGACCAGCAGCTTACCTTCATCTCGGAGCGCGAAGGCGTCGTTATCTTCATGTCGTCTGTCTCACAGATACCCGACAACGAATGTATTGGTAGCGAGGAGAGGAGAACGGGAGAGACCAGCAGCTTACCTTCATCTCGGAGCCCGACGGTGTCCTTATCTTCATGTCGTCTGTCTCACAGAATACCCGACAACGAATGTATTGGTAGCGAGGAGAACGGGAGACCAGCAGCTTACCTTCATCTCGGAGCGCGAAGGCGTCGTTATCTTCATGTCGTCTGTCTCGTCTCACAGATACCCGACAACGAATGTATTGGTAGCGAGGAGAGGAGAACGAGAGAGACCAGCAGCTTACCTTCATCTCGGAGCGCGAAGGCGTCGTTATCTTCATGTCGTCTGTCTTGATCTCGCCGGGCGGCATCTTGTTCAGGCATTGGTCGATGATGCGCAGCGACTGTCTCATCTCCTCCACGCGACACAGATACCTGGGAGGCAGACAACATGGTTTATTTATTCGTATATTTTTTTTTAAATGTTATTATTTATTTTATATCCCAAATAAAATATAAAATAAGTAAATAAATAATTAAATAAATAAATAAAAAATAAAGAAATAAAATAAAAAAATAATAAATAAATAGGTAAATAAATAAATAAATAATTAAATAAATAAAAAAATTAAAATAAAAAAATAACAAATAAATAAGTAAATAAATAAACAAAATTAATAAAAAAAAAAAAAATAAAAAAAATGAATAAATAAATAAATTTAAAAAAAAGCCTAAATATAGAAATGAATAACTAAATAAATAAATAAGGTAAATAAACAATTAAATAAATAAATAAATAAATTAAAAAATTAAAATTAAAAATAATAAATAAATAAGTAAATAAATAATTAAATAAATAAATAAGTAAATAAATAAGTAAATAAAAAAATAAAAAAAAAATAAAAAAATAAATAAATAAATTGATAAATAAATAAATAAATAAATAAATAAATAAATAAATAAATAAATAAATAAATAAATAAATAAATAAATAAATAGATAAATAAATAAATAAATAAATAAACAAGTAAATAAATGGGCTACACACATATAACAAGACAAGATAGAGGAGTGAATGAGTCCCACCTGTCGTAACAGTCCCCCTTGGTACCAATGGGCACCTCGAAGTCCATCTCATCGTAGGCGTCGTAAGGCTGAGTCTTGCGCAGGTCCCACTTAATACCAGAGCCTCGCAGCATCACGCCGCTGCGAACAACAGACACCCTCACGTTACTCGCTACAACACGCAACGCAACGAAAATAAATACAATAATCCCCCTTTAATTCAAATTTCAAGGGACCCTAAAAACTCCCATTAAAATTACAAGAACAGTAACACATGCACCGTATCTAAATCTTCTGCTTGGACTCCATCAATAGTGTGAATCATACATAATTTTGAATTAACCGAGTTTGAATTAACGAGTGACTACTGCATTAAAATTAAATATATTAAAAAAAAAAAAAAACAATTTTACAATAAATACCTATAGGCCTACAGCAAAATTTCTTTATAGTTTATAATAAATGTCTTTATAACAAAATGATCTATATAAGAAACTGTTTTTGAGGCCCCAAAATGTTCTTATGCATGTAGGCCTAAAGGTACCATCTTTATAAAGAAATGTTATAAAATGTTAAATAAATTAATAAAAAAATAAGTTGGCCCCCGAGAGTTTGTTACTGTAGGCCTATAAAGAAGTTCCACAGTGCAAGTAAATAGGTTTTCAAGCTAGCATACATAATTATGTAGAAGACTCAATAATAATAATAATAATAATAATAATAATAATAATAATAATAATAATAATAATAATTATAATAATAATAATAATAATAATAATAATAATAATAATAATAATAATAATAATAATAATAACAAAAAAATGTATTTAAAAAAAAAAAAAAAAAGTTAATTATCTGTTGACATTTTCCTAAAATAGCCTACAATTACACGCCTGGTTACAACATCTGCGCTAGACAGCGTTTGTGTCCCTTACGGTGGTGATCTCCAGACAGTTTGGGACGTCAGTTGCCAGGATATGGATGGGATGGATGGATGGAACGAGGATGTAGGTTAGCACTGCGAGGACCATCAGGATAGGTCACCGCAGAAAGGAATCATCCAACAGGTTTGTCATCTACAAAAGAAATACACAATAGAATTTCAACTCTGCCAAAAACCTTGCTAAGGAGGGCGTCAATACTTCCTATGAAATACTTCAAGAGTCCAAGACGAACCACAAACCGTGGCAAGACGAGGTCCCCCACTGAAAATCAGTTTCGTTACTGAGTGGGTAGACTCTTAATTGTGAGTTTATTTATATATTTTATTTAAAGGGCCGTACAAATCATGGACAAGAAAGGGGGCAACAGCGCAGTTCCGGCTGGCCACAGGACACAATGTCCTGCAGCACCACTCGAGTCGATTTCAAATCACAAAGGAACCAGCAACTTGCAAATTATGTACATTAGGTTTTCAGGACAGAGCGCATCTCCTCAGCTGTGCCGCACTTAAATCTGACATTGACGCCCTGCCAAATAACCTGAGCGGGCCAGAGAAGGAAGCACATATTTATTAGATAGCTAGGAAGAAAAATGATTGAAAAATCAAACTTTCGGCATAGGATAAAAAAAAAATAGAATCAAGTAGCCCAATAAGCCTACTTAGGATGTGGAACGGTTTAAAAATAAAAACCAAATATTTTGAGATATAAAATCGTCGCAACGATCCATCATGATTTAACAGTGGTGGAGTTAAATAGTCACAATTGGCCTGTTTATGATCGACGGTAGCGACGTAGGTAAGTACTCACCTGAAGCCGTAGTTGAGAGCGTCCTCGGCAGACACTATGCCAATGTCCTCCGTCCGCTGGACCCAGATCCTGTTGGTGGTCAGAACGTCCTCCACAGCGCTGGTACGCTACGTGGGTAAGTACTCACCTGAAGCCGTAGTTGAGAGCGTCCTCGGCAGACACTATGCCGATGTCCTCCGTCCGCTGGACCCAGATCCTGTTGGTGGTCAGAACGTCCTCCACAGCGCTGGTACGCTACGTGGGTAAGTACTCACCTGAAGCCGTAGTTGAGAGCGTCCTCGGCAGACACTATGCCGATGTCCTCCGTCCGCTGGACCCAGATCCTGTTGGTGGTCAGAACGTCCTCCACAGCGCTGGTACGCTACGTGGGTAAGTACTCACCTGAAGCCGTAGTTGAGCGCGTCCTCGGCAGACACTATGCCGATGTCCTCCGTCCGCTGGACCCAGATCCTGTTGGTGGTCAGAACGTCCTCCACCTCGTCCAGACGCTCGGCAAACTTGCTGCTGAACTCGTAGATGTCGTCCAGGAGGCCCAGCGGGAGGTCCTGCGGAGGTCGGGAGGTCAACAAGGCAGTGTTAGGGCACTCGTCCGCTTGCGAGGGAAAACATGTCTCTTGCTTAACCCCTTGGAATACCATTAATAATTTTAAAAATGGTTTAGAATACTATAATAATAATAAATAAAAAAAATATTATTATTATTATTAAGAGCGAAGGATAGGCCTACCTCTACCTCAAAAACCGCAGAAAATTTTCATTTTTTAATTATATCTCAAGATTGAAACAAAATAAAAAATCTGAGTCATCATCTTGCAGCTTGCTGTGGTTTGGTAAGCCCTACCACTGAATGATAAATGTCTTTAATGTTATAATCAGTATGACTGTGATTTTTGTTTCATTAAATTACTAAGGAAATAAGTATCACAGTCATACTGATTATTATGTTAGATATCATTCAGTCTGTAGGGCTTACCAAACCACAGCGCGATGATTACTCAGATTTTCGATTTTGTGTTTCAATCTTGAGATATAATTTTAAAAAATGAACATTTTCTGCAGTTTTTGACATAGAGGTATCCTTTGCTCTTAAGGTACATGATGATGTATTGGAGCTTACATTAGAAGACTATTTTGGTTAGTTTTTGTGCTTTTTACGGCTAGTGCTGGGGGCAATTGTGACGCCTACGCCCAGGCCTACACACCATTATCACTAATCAAGTAATCACTGTCACTACTAGACAACACATCATCCACTTCCGACTCAGATGAACGCAGTTCTTCACTTTCAGTCTGTTGTCTCCTCACCACTTCCTACGTCACCACCACATCAATATCACTCTCAACATTACTAGCACTAGCACAAAGGATATTACTAGCAATAATCTCACGCTCCATCAACTGTTTCCCCCACTGAAAATCAGTCTTGTTACTGAGTGGGTAGCCGGTAGACTACAGTATATAAATACAAATTTATTTTTATTTATTTTATTGTTGTTTATGTCTTTGAAAACCTATTTCCACAGCCACAGCTAATAATTTTTTTATAAATTTAAAAAACTCGTCTATATATTAGCCTATCTGTTTTATTTAACAATGGGAGTGGATAGAAAGGAAACCAACAGCTTACCTTGTTGCTGACGACCTTCATAGTTGGTAGACACATATATAAAGACTAGACAATAACCGTCGATAAGTTGTTTCGGCCTGACATGGCCTTGTTCACCCGACGAAGGTGGAGAGGAGACTCACACCACCAACTCCGAAGGATGTAAGCAACAAGGTAAGCTGTTGGTTTCCTTCCTATCCACCCCCGTTGCTAAATATCCAAAGCCGTCAGGCACTCGAAACACATCGACATTTTAATTTTTAATTTTATTTTTATGTTTTTGTGAGCCTATTTCCACAGTCACAGCAAATAATTTTGTATAAATTTTAACCTCGTTTATTTCATTCAGCTCTAATGTTTAGCAGCGCCATAGGCTCACCTGGTTGACGCCGCCCGGCCGTATGTAGGCCGCGTGCATCCTGGCGCCCGACACTCGCTCGTAGAACTCCATCATCTTCTCACGCTCCTCGAACAGCCAGAAGAACGGTGTGAGCGCGCCGATGTCGAGCGCGTGCGTTCCCACAGCCATGATGTGGTTCAGGATGCGCGTTATCTCGGCAAACAGGGCTGCAACGTATTTGACGTGATTTAATTATTTCATAAAATGTATTTCATTTTTGCACCAATCTAAAAAAAATGATGTTTTTTAATAGCTTTTTTTTTTTTTTTTTTTTTTAGCAATATTGACCCAATTTTTGGAAATTTTGGATTTTAATAAAACCCAAATTTGAAATAAATATCCACATTTAAACTGTATCTAGACTATTTATACTTATTTAGTCGTATTTATTTAGGCCTACAGGGCTGCAACCACGCACACATTACGCAGCAAACGGTACCTCTACATCAAAAACCGCACAACATTTACATTTTTAAATTATATCTCACGCCTCGATTTCGAAATCGAAAATCTGAATCAACAGCGCACTGTGGTTTGGTAAGCTCTACATACTGAATGCTCTAAATGTGTCTAACATTTTAATCAGCATGGTTTTTATTTGTTTTTAATTTTATTACTAATAATCGATTTTATAATCAAAATAACTAGGCCTATGTTAATGGTTCAAATATTTCATTGTCTGTACGGCTTACCAAAATACAACTGGTGTGCTGTTGACTTAGATTTTTGATTTAGAGTAGCATTCTTGAGATATATCTAATTTAGACAGTGAAAAAAATTTGCAGTTTTGAACGTACAGGTATTTTTACTCTCTTAACCTCAAAACTTGGTAACATATTTCTGATTTCCATCCCTGAGCGTAGGTGGTATACTGGGCCCAAGATTACCTTACATATGCTTTCGTCACAGGCGAGGCACTCGTAACCAACCAGCGAACCGCCCGAGACACACCCGCGCAAATACTGATCGCTGATTGGCTACGAACCCGTCGCCTGTGACGAAAACAGGTGTAAGGTAGTCTTGGGACAACTAAACTGGGTCCGAGGCAAAGCTGAGAACGCCGCACGGCATTTTGTTCACTGCATTTATAATAAGTTGTTTGTATAGCCCTAGTGCGACCGCAGTTTCCTCAAAATTGTTGAGTCCGAACTGTCAAAAACTAATCAAATGTAATCGTTTGTTTGTTGTGTGGACGCCCATATTATTTGACTAGATGTTGGGTTTTCAAGAAATGTGCGCATGGTTGAACTTCTGTTATGGCTTCCGGTAATGAATTCGGGGATTTCGTCTCATGTTTGAGCTAGTCAGGTAGGCCTATAGTGAGAGGTGTACATTATTTGTTAAATGCCAAGTTTGACGAAAGATCGACTGATTTCCTTGTTCTCAACTAAGCCACGGACCCACCGTATTCGGCACTAAATGTTGCAGATATGATCTCTGGCGGCGAAATCGTGAAGTAATAGCTAGAGGGCAACAGAGCGGCTGGATGTCATTTGTCAGTGTCATTTGTCAGTGTTTATATGAGAATGGCAACGATTCCAAAGAAACATAAGCGATATTGTTGCGTCAGTGAATATCCAGCTTTGCTGGATATTTGCTGGTTGCGTTTTGTATCCAAGATGCCTTTGGTATTACGGGGATTTTGGATCAGGGGACACACCAAGTATCCGAAGGTCCGAAGTTCATGTTCTGATCATAATGTTAATTAACCACATGCAATTAAAAGGCCACCGATTAACACTGTCTCTCTTTCATTGAGGTTCCTTTGGGCTCTATTTGCTTTCAAATATATGTATATTTCAGAATGAAGTTAAAAACTTACTTTGCACAATAACATGCTTAGGCGGATCCATGATCTCCTGTCAGTTTGTTACCCTCTAACTGTCAGCCATGTTGTGCAGCAGTGGTGCTATCTCTTGACACATTTAGTGTCGAATACTCACTTCTGATGTACTTGGCGCGTCGCGGCACGTCTATGTTGAGCAGCTTCTCTACGGCCAGCGAGTAGCACTGCTCGTTGCACATCATGGAGACGTAGCCCAGCGCCTGCGTGTAAGACTGGACCTAGCGTAGTAGGTGGGCGTGTCTACTCACTTCTGATGTACTTGGCGCGTCGCGGCACGTCTATGTTGAGCAGCTTCTCCACGGCCAGCGAGTAGCACTGCTCGTTGCACATCATGGAGACGTAGTCCAGCGCCTGCGTGTAAGACTGGACCTAGCGTAGTAGGTGGGCGTGTCTACTCACTTCTGATGTACTTGGCGCGTCGCGGCACGTCTATGTTGAGCAGCTTCTCCACGGCCAGCGAGTAGCACTGCTCGTTGCACATCATGGAGACGTAGCCCAGCGCCTGCGTGTAAGACTGGACCTAGCGTAGTAGGTGGGCGTGTCTACTCACTTCTGATGTACTTGGCGCGTCGCGGCACGTCTATGTTGAGCAGCTTCTCTACGGCCAGCGAGTAGCACTGCTCGTTGCACATCATTGAGACGTAGTCCAGGCGGTCGAAGTAGGGCAGCGCCTGCGTGTAGGTCTTGTACTCGATGAGCTTCTCGGTGCCGCGGTGGAGGAGCCCGATGTGCGGGTCGGAGCGCATCACCGTCTGCAATGATCGCGTCACGTCGGTCAGCGTTTTACAGGGTGAATAAGAATACAAATAAATAAATAAATAAATAGCTAGATAAATTTAAGTAAGTAAGTAAGTGAGTGAATGAGTGAGTGAGTGAGTGAGTGAGTGAGTGAGTGAGTGAGTGAGTGAGTGAGTGAGTGAGTGAGTGAGTGAGTGAGTGAGTGAGTGAGTGAGTGAGTGAGTGAGTGAGTGAGTGAGTGAGTGAGTGAGTGAGTGAGTGAGTGAGTGAGTGAGTGAGTGAGTGAGTGAGTGAGTGAGTGAGTGAGTGAGTGAGTGAGTGAGTGAGTGAGTGAGTGAGTGAGTGAGTGAGTGAGTGAGTGAGTGAGTGAGTGAGTGAGTGAGTGAGTGAGTGAGTGAGTGAGTGAGTGAGTGAGTGAGTGAGTGAGTGAGTGAGTGAGTGAGTGAGTGAGTGAGTGAGTGAGTGAGTGAGTGAGTGAGTGAGTGAGTGAGTGAGTGAGTGAGTGAGTGAGTGAGTGAGTGAGTGAGTGAGTGAGTGAGTGAGTGAGTGAGTGAGTGAGTGAGTGAGTGAGTGAGTGAGTGAGTGAGTGAGTGAGTGAGTGAGTGAGTGAGTGAGTGAGTGAGTGAGTGAGTGAGTGAGTGAGTGAGTCAATCAATCAATAAATAGATAGCCTAAATAACTAAAGTGTGTGCCCACCTCTCCGTCCAGCTCCATGACGAGCCTGAGCACGCCGTGGGCGGCCGGATGTTGCGGGCCGAAGTTGAGCGTCAGGTTGCGAACCTGCTTCTCTACGGGCGCCATCTTGCTGTTCCACGGCGGCAGCTTCCACTTGGACGTTACCTCGTCCGGATACATCACCGGACCGGAGAACTGCTTCATGAACTCCGGGTCCGGGAACCACTTGGCAGCGCCGCGCTGTTGGCTGCGGAGACAGTCAACTTGTAAACTAGGGTTGCCACATCTACCTTATCAATACGGATGGGAAAAACCAGAGCTCTATTTTCCTAAACGTTTTAACCCATAAATTAATCGCGATTAAACGGGTTAATCGCTCTCCCCCCCCCCCCCCCCCAATCTGTTTTTAATTCTGATGTAGTAGTCTTAACATTTCTTCTTAAATGGTCCCCTGTACAACTCGATACTTGAAAACACTTGAAGTCTTGTTGATCTGAGCTGTGATGAATGAAGGTCATTTACACCCCCCCCCCCTCTTCCTATCTCTTACACCTTCCTGCACAGTTAGGCCCTAGGCCTACAATAACATTAAAGTGCCATCAAGTGGTAGGCCTAGCCTAGGCCCTAGGCATAAGCCTACTGTAGTGGTCGACTAGGCCTAGGCCTAGGCCTAGGGCCTAGTGCGGAAAAAATGGAAATGTAGGCCTAGGCCTATTGCCTGTTTTTAGCCAGGCCTTGTCCATACAGGCCGACTGAGGGCTTGCAGCAGCAGGCCCTAGCTAGCCTAGAGGCCTACCTACTATGAGTGACCTAGGCCTAGACGAAGGCTGCAAGGGCCTAGAGGCAAGGTCCAGGTAGGCCTAGGCAGTCTAACCTGATAAATGATGTGGGTTATGAATAGAAGGATATACATTCGGAATAATGTATCAAGTTTCCATTCTCTGATTACTAGGCCTAGGCCTAGGCTAGGCCTAGGAGGCCCTAATTCAGTGGCAAGGAAAACTACCTAGCGAGTGAAGCTATACCTGTAAACAAAATTAGAAACTTATTATATAATAGAAAAGAAGATAATGTACTTACTTGACAAAGTATAATGAACCTCCATTCTGTAAAAGAATCTTTCCCCCGATTGGAAAATTATTCGATTTTCTTAAAACAGTACCCAAAACGGCGGCCATTTTTACGGCCTGCAGACGATTTCGTCACGGCCTTCTTGATATTTCACCAAGATTCGAACTTCGATGTTGTTGTTGTGGTTGTTGTTGTATTTTCTCTCATCCAGCTGGCAATACACCCAGTTCGCGTTTGTTTTGGTCCCATGCAGCCTGCACCGGTGCAGCTTTACAGCACCTGGCTACCGAGATGGTGTGGAAGGGGTGTACTAATATTCTGGCGGCAACTTGAATAAAAATGTTATGTGAATAATTTAACATGTGATAAGTAGATACATCGACTGCTATTTACTTTAGGAATAATTATTTAGTTGAGATCTGATGTTACACATTTCAAACCATTGTGAAAGACGTTATCAAATTTATTTGTTTCTTCATGTTCTTTCTTATTTGCATACTTCTATTTTTATTTTTTAATATGTTGAATTACCACTTCATTTGATTTTATTTTTTTTCTTGTTCTTGATTATATTTTTATATAGTTCAGTAGTTTGTTTTGTTTTTATTGTTATTGTTATTTATGATTTCATAACTATTCATTGTTTGCATAGCTTAGTTTTATTTAAGGTCCTCCTTTGTAAATCAGTTTTTATAACTGAATAGGATAGACATTAAATAAATAAATAAATAAATATTATTTCACACTTCAGCCGTTGCTACACCGGGATGTTTGATTTTACTTTTTTTTTGTCTTCCTTCAGTGCAACCTGCATGCCTTGCACCGTACGACAGGTTTTGCTACGAAACCGCGTAACAGGGTAGATAAAGAAGTTTCCCTTTCAGAGTCGATAAGAGAGTTCTCCGTATGGAAAAGCATTGGGCAAGCGATGAGGAAAAATACAAAACACCAAATTAAAATGTATACTGCAATGTTCATAATATATTTTTTTATTAATAAATTCATTTGTCGAGATTGTGATCGGGAAATTTAGGGAAAGAAGGAAAAATGTTCGTTAAGGTTTTGGCAAAAAGCTAGATTGGCGTTTTCAGGTATGTCACTTTGATTTATATAGAAAAATGTATTTTGACAAGCAATGACTAGTCTATTTTGTAAAATATAAAATAATTTTTTTTTTGTCCTGTGCAGAGTTGGCCTCTTCAACCATTCTTCTTTCTTGCCATCCAATACAAGGCTGCCTCCTTCTCTGTCCTGCTCATTGCGTCGGGCAGGGAGTCAATGTCATTCTTGAGGGCGGCGCATCTAAATAGGTGCGCTCTGTCTTGATCTTCCAACTCACACAATCTACAGGTGCCCGGTTCGTTGCTAATGTTGAAGCGATGCAGGTGGAGTTGCAAAACGTCATGACCGGTTGCAAGCCGGAACTGGGCGGTGGCCGTCTTCCTCGACCAGTCTTTGTCTGGCCCCTTCTTGATCTCCGTCCACCAGCTTTTTTGTTGTGCGGCCTCTTCCGTTAGAATTAGAAAATTGTATTTTCAATACAAGATACTTCAATAAAGATAGGGTATATTGGATACAAAATGTATCTCATCCAAATAATAACTTACATGTATTTTTGACACTGCCCAACTCTTGCTATATGTGATACAGTATGACAGGAAGACTAGGCTGAGGTTAAGTTCACTTCACAAAATATGATGATAATTTGCTAAACTTCATTCAGTTTGCTTGATCATTTGCATACCTCAAGAGCAGGGTGCGAATTGACGGGGGTGGCCCCCCCCCCCCCCCCCCGTCTGATAATCTAATCCCTGGCTTGTTTTACTGGAAGGTATCCCCGCCGGGGATGTCTAAATCACCACCTCTGGATACCCATCTCATCTCATATCATCTGTATCTGTACATCTGAAAATGCTTGATCCCTCTCGCAGAATGTAGATTCTATGACAATAAACTAATAATAAAATAATAATAATATCAAGTCACTTTATCTCATAATGTTAATAATGCGTCAATGTATACATATATTCCTAGCCAGGAAATGTTTATACATAATATTTTGTTTTCCCCATGGCAATGACCAATAAAAACTCTTGAAATCCTCCAAATACACATAACTTTCCTATTATAGTCGTCGTACAACATCGTCGGTAATGCTTCCGTCACGGGTGGGTGAGCGGCAGCCAACCAGCGACCGTGGCTAATTCAGATACCTGCTCGGGTTGGCCGAGACCGTAAACACGTAATTGATTGATGACGAAAGCATTACCGAAGTTGTTGCAACTTGTAAGAGAACCATAGGAGATTGTAAGACCGGCCCTAAGATCAATGACGTTGTGAGCCATCAGCTAGGGCCTTGTGTTTACATGTTACGTCATAAGCTCTGGCCTTGTGTTTACATGTTACGTCATCAGCTCTGGCCTTGTGTTTATTTATTTATTTATTTATTTATTTATTTATTATTCTTTCACCTGACATTTACATGATAAATGTGTGCTCCTCTTGAGAGAGAGAGAGTGAATAGCCTATAATTACATTATACATTACATTAAATTACAATCTTATAGATTACATTTACAATACATGAGTATATACATTGAGGTCCTATACATATAAATATATATAGATACACATTACATTTATAATACATAGGTATGATGAAAGTTGAGGTATACGTATAAATACGGTACACATACACACATTATCCTACTGGAGGGGCTAAGAGGGGGGACACAATTTTGATTTAATCAGATTTGTAATTGAGAAAATCATCTAAGGAATAAAATGCATTATGAATAAGAAATGTTTTTACTTTGAGTCTGAATGCTTTGTGAGTGGAGTTTTTAATAGATTGCGGAATTTTGTTATAAATTTTACTGCAAAGGTAAGTGGGACTATTTTTATAGAATGTGTGGTTGAATACGGGGATAAATGTTAGAATTGGATCGTGTTTCATGGGAATGGATAGTTGTGTTTGTGATGAATAATTCAGGATGAGAGTGAGCAAAAGAGGCCGCAGATAGAATTAGTTCAGATATGAGAGTTAGAATGTTAAGATTGGTAAAATGGGGCTTGCACCATTTCTTTCTTGATACGCCGGCAATTATTCTGATCGCCCGTTTTTGAATTACAAAAATGCGTTTGGCATGGCTTGAGAAGCCCCAAAATAGAACTGCGTATGAGAGTATTGACTGGACGTATGAATGGTATACCATTAGTAAGGTAGAAGGGCTGACGTTTTTAAGGGCTGACATGTTACGTCATCAGCTAGGGCCTAGTGTTTACATGACTATGACGCCATCAGCTAGGGCCTAGTGTTTACATGTTACGCCATCAGCTAGGGCCTAGTGTTTACATGTTACGTCATCAGCTAGGGCCTAGTGTTTACATGACTGTGACGCCATCAGCTAGGGCCTAGTGTGGACATGACTGTGACGTCATCAGCTAGGGCCTAGTGTTTACATGTTACGTCATCAGCTAGGGCCTAGTGTTTACATGTTACGTCACCAGCTAGGACCTAGTGTAGACATGACTGTGACGTCATCAGCTAAGAAGGCCTAGTGTGGACATGACTGTGACGTCACTAGCATCGTCTCACAGACGAGACGATATCGTTGAAGCCACAGTCAGCGAAGTTGCTGTGACATCCTTGACCAGGCGATACTCGCATTGACCTCCCCTCGCAGTTGTTGTGTTCGAAGACGTCAAAACACTCTTTGTTGGTGTTGGTTGAGGACGCGGCGTCACCTTGAGGACAATAAACCAACGCGATCATGTAAACAACATTGGAAATAGAATGCGTTTTTCATGATTAGTGATCTCTTTATTTTGAACTGACACATTTGTTTGGCGCCTTTTAATTACACTACACTTGATGCATAAGCCGAATGTCTCTATTTAATCTGCTCATAATATGTATATTAAGCTTATGTATATTAAGTAACTTATGTATATTATAAGATTGACGATGCCTATATTTGTACCATGTATTAATCGACAGGCAAATAAATAAATAAATAAAAGTGCTACTGAGGTAAAACAAACGTCTTACACTTGGCTACACTTAAAATACCCAAACGTTTTTTAGAGAGATTGATGAGCCTACACTAGTGTAAAGTGTAGGTTAGTGTAGGTAAAACAAACGAACCTAATACAATAGAATACAATAGGCCTACCTGTTGCTAGGTTCACACAGTTGTGCAGGTAGGGGTCCAGACTCCACATGATCCCGCGGTGATTCTTGTGTTCGTAGAGATAGATTGGACTGGCTGAGACGCCATTCCACGTCAGCAAGACACACAGTAACAAGATGGCCGTCTGCGCTCGGGCTACCATGGCTCTCTAGAAACATAGGAGTATTCACGTGACGTCACAACGGCCATATTGGAGGCTACCTTCATTTAGCTGTCAATAGAAAACGAATAATATTGTTTACGGGGAAATATGACAAGTTTGAGCACGTATATCCCCCAATAAAGTGTACGAAAATGATTATTGTATGCTTTTGTAAACGATTAAAAGAGTAATCGAGACAAAAGAGTTTGTTTATGTTGATTTTTTTAAGTTATAATAGCAAACCAAGAACAGTTGAATTTGCATCAAACGCCATCTGAAACATAAGAACTATATACCAATCACATGCCATTGTGGCCTCCAATGTGGCCACCATGCGTAGACCTTGCGTGAATACACCCTATTCGGCAAAGTTAGTATTACTGTAGCTATTTTATTGAGTGTGCTGTTACATACACTTTGAAGTTTGAACTTTACATTTGAAGAAGGTGTCTTTCTTTTTTGTGTGTATGTACCGGCAGCAGAAAAAATGACAAAAATATGTTGGTACTATAAAGCAGATTTTTTTTATTATATCTCAACATTGCAACACAAAATCGCCTAAGTCAACGTCGCACTATATTTTGGTAAGCCCTACAGACTGAAAGAAATATCATAACCACTAGCGTAGTTATTTTGATTATTAAATCGATTAGTAATAAAAAGTAGAAATAAAAACAATACTGATTATAACGTAACACACATAGTTTAGCAATCAGTATGAAGGGCTTACTAAACCACAGTGCGCTGTTGATTCAGATTTTTCGATTTCGTAGTCCATTCTTGAAATATGATTTAAAAATTAAAATTGTGTGCGGTTTTTGACCTAGAGATAACCTTCCCTCTTAAACTCCTCTAAGTATGTTAGGTATATTTTAGTAACTTTAAACGGTGATCAGATCTTACCTTAGACAAAGCAGAACTCTAGAAGGTTTACTTGAAGTCGTTGAGTCACGTCTGTCTGTACCCCAACCCCTGGCACAGTAGTTACTACTTATACCCACATGAGTTGTACTAATTACAGATTAGGCATATCCTCATTGCATTACAGGCCTCAGGTTTCCTTCCTTCCGATGGTTACATTTCCTATTGGCCAACTCGATGATGCAAGACACATTAAGCGGTCAGTAATTAATTAATTACCGGATTTTTTCTCTCCTGATTATCTTTACTATTATACTAGTCCCAACGAAAGTATTCGCATAGCCTACCGATCTCAGGTCATTGTCTTCTGCCCCTTTCAACCGCGCCAATTGAAAGAAAATCAACAGATATACTAGTCCCAACGAAAGTATTCGCATACCGATCTCAGGTCATTGTCTTCTGCCCCTTTCAACCGCGCCAATTGAAAGAAAATCAACAGATATACTAGTCCCAACGAAAGTATTCGCATACCGATCTCAGGTCATTATCTACTGCCCCTTTCAACCGCGCCAACTGAAAGAAAATCAACAGATATACTAGTCCCAACGAAAGTATTCGCATACCGATCTCAGGTCATTGTCTTCTGCCCCTTTCAACCGCGCCAACTGAAAGAAAATCAACAGATATACTAGTCCCAACGAAAGTATTCGCCTACCGATCTCAGGTCATTGTCTTCTGCCCCTTTCAACCGCGCCAACTGAAAGAAAATCAACAGATATACTAGTCCCAACGAAAGTATTTGCATACCGATCTCAGGTCATTGTCTTCTGCCCCTTTCAACCGCGCCAACTGAAAGAAAATCAACAGATATACTATAGTCCCAACGAAAGTATTCGCATACCGATCTTTGGTCATTGTCTACTGCCCCTTTCAACCGCGCCAACTGAAAGAAAATCAACAGATATACTAGTCCCAACGAAAGTATTCACGTACCGATCTCAGGTCATTGTCTACTGCCGCTTTCAACCGCGCCAATTGAAAGAAAATCGACAGATATACTAGTCCCAACGAAAGTATTTGCATACCGATCTCAGGACATTGTCTACAGCCCCTTTCAACCGCGCCAACTGACAGAAAATCAACAGATGTATTAGTCCCAACAAAAGTATTCGCATACCGATCTCAGGTCGTTGTCTACTGCCCCTTTCAACCGCGCCAATTGCAAGAAAATCAACAGATATACTATAGTCCCAACGAAATATTCGCATACCGATCTCAAGTCATTGTCTACTGCCCCTTTCAACCACGCCAATTGAAAGAAAATCAACAGATATACTAGTCCCAACGAAAGTATTCGCATACCGATCTCAGGTCATTGCCTACTGCCCCTTTCAACCACACCAATTAAAAGAAAATCAACAGATATACTAGTCCCAATGAAAGTATTCGCATACCGATCTCAGGTCATTATCTACTGCCCCTTTCAACCGCGCCAATTGAAAGAAAATCAACAGCTTTACTAGTCCCAACGAAAGTATTTGCATACCGATCTCAGGTCATTGTCTACTGCCCCTTTCAACCGCGCCATTTGAAAGAAAATCGACAGATATACTAGTCCCAACGAAAGTATTCGCAGACCGATCTCAGGTCATTGTCTACTGCCCCTTTCAACCGTGCCAATTGAAAGAAAATTAACAGATATACTAGTCCCAATGAAAGTATTCGCATACCGATCTCAGGTCATTTTCTACTGCCGCTTTCAACCGCACCAATTGAAAGAAAATCAACAGACATACTAGTCCCAACGAAAGTGTTCGCATACCGATCTCAGGTCATTGTCTACTGCCCCTTTCAACCACGCCAATTGAAAGAAAATCAACAGATATACTATAGTCTCAACGAAATATTCGCATACCGTTCTCAAGTCATTGTCTACTGCCCCTTTCAACCACGCCAATTGAAAGAAAATCAACAGATATACTAGTCCCAACGAAAGTATTCGCATACCGATCTCAGGTCATTGTCTACTGCCCCTTTCAACCACGCCAATTGAAAGAAAATCAACAGATATACTAGTCCCAACGAAAGTATTCGCATACCGATCTCAGGTCATTGCCTACTGCCCCTTTCAACCACACCAATTAAAAGAAAATCAACAGATATACTAGTCCCAATGAAAGTATTCGCATACCGATCTCAGGTCATTATCTACTGCCCCTTTCAACCGCGCCAATTGAAAGAAAATCAACAGCTTTACTAGTCCCAACGAAAGTATTTGCATACCGATCTCAGGTCATTGTCTACTGCCCCTTTCAACCGCGCCATTTGAAAGAAAATCGACAGATATACTAGTCCCAACGAAAGTATTCGCAGACCGATCTCAGGTCATTGTCTACTGCCCCTTTCAACCGTGCCAATTGAAAGAAAATTAACAGATATACTAGTCCCAATGAAAGTATTCGCATACCGATCTCAGGTCATTTTCTACTGCCGCTTTCAACCGCACCAATTGAAAGAAAATCAACAGACATACTAGTCCCAACGAAAGTGTTCGCATACCGATCTCAGGTCATTGTCTACTGCCCCTTTCAACCACGCCAATTGAAAGAAAATCAACAGATATACTATAGTCCCAACGAAATATTCGCATACCGTTCTCAAGTCATTGTCTACTGCCCCTTTCAACCACGCCAATTGAAAGAAAATCAACAGATATACTAGTCCCAACGAAAGTATTCGCATACCGATCTCAGGACATTGTCTACTGCCCCTTTCAACCGCGCCAATTGAAAGAAAATCAACAGATACCTGGCGTTCTTTCACACATTCGTAAATGTATGGTTCGGCTTAGTCGAGTGCACAGGCGGTTTGGCCACACCCACCGTTACAGGTAACCAACGGAAGGTTTTAAATTATCCCCAATGGACCTGTTTAGATTAGACGGTAGAATTAGTGAAGTAGGAAATTAAGTTGTCACCTTGGATTTGGCTGTGTCGTAGGCATCAGAATACTTTCGTTGGGGCGACTACACTCATAGTTTATGAAGCTCGGTTGAAATACTTATTTAAGATTTGGGTCCACACAGATTTTTAAGACATACGATTTAAGGTTTAACGCGTAGTCGTAAAGTTGGATCATAGGAAACATGTACTGGCGTTCACACAAAGTTTTAGTTTTAATACATTGTTTTCATTGTTGTTTTTAAAACAACGTCTTAAAACCTTATGCATTATGTCTTCAAAATCTGTGTGAACCAGCCTTAACAACAACAAATCAATCCAAAAGCATTATGGCGTTTACATACTTTCCTAAGTTTATGTAAGGAAACCATAGCAACGTTAGCTCCTTATCTAAAATTCTTAGCCCAGCCAATGAGAGGCGACGTTTTATAAATCCGGCCAATGGTAGCGATCCTAAGTAAAACCGTTAGGAAAAGAAAACCTTAAACCCTAGAGTAGCATTCTTGAGATGTATTTTCAAAAATAACATTTTCGGCGGTTTTGGACGTAGAAGACTGGTACCCTTCGCTCTTAAGTCATTAATTACGAAATTTGGTTCAAATGAAAATTCCTAGACGTAGAGGTGTGAGAATACATGTTTTTTGTTCCGAATCCGAATCCGAATCGAATCTTACAAAGAATCACAAATCCGAAGCGAATCCGTCTTTTAAAATTTCAAATCGAGTTTTGCCTATTATAGCTGTTCTATGCTACAATGAATAATTTCAAAAAGGTATAAGCTAGGTAGTAAAGTTAAGTCAAAATATATCAAGATAAATTATAATTTAGGAGTATTTATTGATTCTTACTGGATAAGTATATTACAGTTAACAAACTAATGAAGCCATTTTAATTCTTAAGTAAACAATAAACATGTATGTGTGTGAGAATAAAATTATCTGAAATCTGAATCTGAATCTTAGGGGCCGTCCATAAATGATGTCACACAATTTTTGACCAAATTAGACCCCCCCCCCCTTGTCATAGTTTGTCATAACAAGTGTGACCCCCCCCCCCTTTAATGATGTCACAAAAAAATAATTGACTGCCCCCCACCCGACATGCCAACATAAAAAAAACTGGGACAAAATCAGTTACATCGAGATCAAATATTTGTATTTTCTTTATTTTCTACATTTGCACAGCTGCTGGTTATTACTGGTCATTCGTCCATGGCGAAACTCAGCAGATGGCGCATTCTAGTGGCTAAAAACCAGTTTTGGAAATGCATGAAATTGCGGTTTTATTTGAAAATGTAAAATACTGAAAAAGAATCTGCACTAAAAAATTGCATTATCTGCCGTGCATGCATGGATGTCACAGAAAGACTGACCCCTACCCCCCCCCCCCCCTGTCACATATTGTCACAAGTTGAAGACCCCCCCCCCCCCCCAAATAGTGTGACATCATTTATGGACGGCCCCTTTTATATCTGCTCCCTGTGTCCAACAATGAAGTCGGGTAGGGGATAGGAACTTAATCCCATCATATTCTGGCCCCTAGGTACATCGAAGCCGGCTGGCCATGCCTGACGCTTCCCTCATGTTAACTTCCTAAAAAATGTAAGCATAATATTATAGGATAGAAAATAATAGTAGGCTCAACAAAGCAAGTAGGCCTCCAGTTTGTAAATGACTAGGGTTGTTGTAAGAAGTAATAAATAGGGTTATGTTTAGGCCTAACCTATGACTACTATCTTTAAATATCATGTTTTCATTTTGCATTTAGAATAACTAGCATTGCATTTTAAACAAACAAAGTTATCAAACTGGATTGTAATTATCTTCAGTAACTGTCAGACCTTCCGTGTGTTAGTACATACAGCGCTATATAAGTGGTCAAATGTAGCAGCTTGCATTCCGCGGTTTAAAATAGTGCCCTTGTGACCAAACTCGGTGCCTATAGCAGATAGCTCTGGGCTTGAAGTCTGACTATCTGACGGTGGGTGCTATAAATGTATTATATTATATATATTTTTTTTTATATCTGCTCCCTGTGTCCAACAATGAATATTGTATTATAAATGTTTTATAAAAAAAAAAATGGCGACCACATGCCAGAACTCCAGCGCTCTCTTGGGCGAAAATGGCGTAAATTACGGCGGGAAATTCAAATTTTCGAAATTTCGAAAATTCGAATTTCGTGGATTCGCACGTAGGCTACACAATTAAAAACTCCCCGTGTACCAAGTTTGGGACGCGAGCCACAGTTTGCAAACCGCTGGTTTCCACAGTTTCCCGCCATATCTGCGCTACCTGTGGTGAAGTGAAGTAATCAGTTACGCTTACGCAACAGGTAGTGGTGAGTAATGCCCATGCAGCGCAGGAAACACTTGCGCAACTTATTCTTTCCTGTCTGGCGAGGATGTTTTTATGCTTCGTTCTACCTGCGGTGTACTGGCAAGAACCGCTTCCTTGTTCCTACGGGATGCGGTACCTTTGATAAAACAAAGTATTGTAATAATAATAATAATGATGATGATGATAATAATAATAATGATAATAATAATAATAATAATAATAATAATAATAAAAATAATAATAATAATAATAATAATAATAATAATAATAATAATTATAATAATAATAATAATAATAATAATAATAATAATAATAATAATATTTGATAAAACAAAGTATTGTAATAATAATAATAATGATGATGATGATAATAATAATAATGATAATAATAATAATAATAATAATAATAATAATAATAATAATAATAATAATAATAATAATAATAATAATAATTATAATAATATTAATAATAATAATAATAATAATAATAATAATAATAATAATAATAATAATAATAATAATAATAATAACAACAATCATAGTTTAATTTTTATTTTTTTATTAGGATTATTCAAAGTACACAGCGGTCTTTTAGATACATGCAGATAAATGAATTTTGCGAAGCCGTAAAGGCTTGTCCGCAGAGAATCCTCATTCGCCACGAAAAACCACGGGTGCATTACAACAAAATATACACCATAAATAATATAAACATTCCATTACTTCTTGGCTTAGGAATAAGTAAACGGTGACTTTGGAGCCGTCCTAGCAACAAAGCACTCAATACATTCAAAGTTGTTCTGAATCGGCCTTGTTGATTCTGGCATTTGTCTGCAGGTGTTGGCACTGTCCAATCACTGATTCATATGTTTCATATTTGAAATATCGATCTTTGATTGGTTATCGCTCACTCGTCGATGGTGTTCGAAGCCTACAGTAGTGGCGTATCCAGGAATGGGGAAAGGGGGGGGGGGGGGGTTTCAACCCATATTATAGAGAGTGGAACCGAAACATAATTGGGGTTCCGGGGGGTTTGCCCCCCGAAAAAATTCTCGTCAAGGTCATTTGAGTGCGAATCTGTGCGTTTTACAGCGGCCAACTGAAACAAGATTACTCAGTTTCTGGCAACACATTTGGTCATTTTTTGGTCACACACACGGTCATTTTCCATGTTTCCTTTGCAAAAGGGAGGGTTTTGTCCCCCCCTCCCCCCCCCCCCGTGTGTATACGCCACTGGGCCCTACAGGGTTGGTTAAGTCACTTTAAATTAAAGTCCCCCACTGCAAATCAGTTCAGTTACTGAGTGGGTAGACTCTAAATGTGAATTTATTTATTTAATATAAAAGTAAGATGATAATAATAATAATAATAATACTAATAATATATTATTTGTTGTTGTTATTGTTATCAGTGTTGCCACACATCCTGATAGGTCTGTTAAGACACGGCTGTTAACCCGTCAGTCATCACATCATCATCCGTACATTATGCAACGTCTTGTTTGTGTCTGTGGTCACCCACCACTAACACTATAAACCTTCTTGCACGGAAGTTCTCAAACCCCAAAATTTCACAAACGTTTCCTATTCTCTACCAAGTTAACGAAGACAGGAAACCCGGATTCCTTTAGTGTAGACTATTTAAACACATTGGGCCGAGATCGATCACCACTCTTGTTTTGGACAAGAAGAGAATCCGGCTGTTGATATTCGTAGAAGTTGTCGTTGCAATCGGTAAGCTCAGATGTTTGTCTTTATTTAAATTTAATTTATTTAATGTCTTTTATATTTAGATATAAAGGTGATATAAAAAGGGTTATAAGGTCTGGTATTATGAACTAGGGACACATATTTAGAAGGCTAGAGCTATGGGCTATTTTTTTTTTTTACATTCAGTATTGTAACATAACAGTAATTTAGGCCTACATAACATACAAGTGACAAGACATTAAATTATAAATAAACAAGTTTTTATATAAAACCTAGTAGTTGGACTATACACTGTTCCTTGTCAAAACAAACAATTAAAACCGCTAACCGCTTAAAACCGCCAACCAATACCAATTAAAACCGCTAACCGCTTGGCGGTTTTAATTGTTTGTTTTGACAAGGAACAGTGTATAGTCCAACTACTAGGTTTTATATAACGTTTTACCTGTTCTACTATGTTTCCATCTTTTAATAAACAAGTTTTTGTTCATTTATGTTTTGCAATGTTTTCATACCATAGCGCTGTCAAAGCTAACATTGTCAATAAAATAACATTGCTTCTACTAGTAGTAAGTAGGATTAGTTTTTAAGTATAAATTGTCTATTTTTGTATCAATTACATATTAAAGACTTAACTTGTAACAGGGCAACCACGAACAAGGATTCTTTACTTATGTGGTTGCCTTGATTAAATGATAAAATATCTGGAAATAATATGTACCTGTTAATGTCTAATAAAAAAAAATAAAAAAAAGTGGCTCAGGCAGGTCCGAATTCACCAAACTTTCTAATCGGCCGATTTACTAATCTGGGATTGATTACCATGGTTTCAACAAACATAACATACTAAACATAACATAACATAACATAAACATAAACATAACATAAACATAAACATAACATAAACATAACTTTACGCAAGGTGGCTTCTACCCAAGGCATTGGGTTTACCAATATTTCAAACCCAATGCCCAAGGTCTACTGGATTTACTCCTAGCGGAGTAATTGCGAAGCGCACGCGCTGCAAGCGATCTAGTGGACCTTGGCTTCTACCAGGCGCCATTTTTGATCTCCGATTAACAGAAAATCGCCGGATTAAAGTTTGGTGAAACTGGCTTTGAAATACACACAAAAGCTGGAGTTCGTGCGTAGGAAAGGAGGTTTATACATGGTCTAAACATGGAGGCAGTACGGAGTTAATGAAAATAATGTAGTTTATTTGTGAAATGGTAATATCTAGATAAGATTATGGGGATTGTAAATTTGTGTTGTACTAGTTTTTCGTTGTACTAGTTTTTCATTGTACATTGTATTCGTTGTGTTTGTAATTGGAGCATTCTATTACACTTGTATTAGGTCTAAAGTCAAAATGTTTAGATCACATAGGATAAAATAAGTTCATAGAGATAAGTAATAAATTAGTAAGTACAATAGTGTTTAGTATATAAGTTAGTAGCAACTAACCTGTTGTCACCATGGCAACAACCAATAGGTGCCCTTCAATTGGGAAACCAAGGTGTGGCTTAATTCATCTGAAGTTCATAACACCGGACCTAAATAAACAAATTATAATGAAACGATAACAAAACACGAAGCAAAATTGAATTAAATAGTAACATTATAATAAGTATTATCATTGAGTTTGTTAAACAAACTCAATGGTATTATGTTCCAATAGTTTCTGTTATTTATTTAATAGTTAATATTATTTTATTTTGCCAAAATTCAGTCTTATTTTATTTTGTAGAAAATGCCACTTTAAACATTTTGGTCAATACCTTTGATTGACACTTCAGCAGTAATTATGAATATTAATTCAAGTATGACACTGAGTGGTTTTTGTATGGAGTTGTTTGAAATAAATTTGAAAGGAAGAAATAAGATATTAGCAACATGATTGGTGCTTTTATAAATGCATGATAATAGGCCTATGTTGCTAATATCTATGAACATATTATGTAGTAAAACATGTATTTTTAGTACTCATCATCATCATCATTATCCATCGCCGTTTCCTGTTTTCTGGCAGGGTCAGCTTAATTGGGTTTCACAACAAAATTTTTCCACCTCTTCCTATCTTCCCACAATCGTACTTCCTCTACTTGCTCCCAGTTCTCTCCTCTCGTCTGTAGGTCTTCAGCAATCTTTTCCTTCCATCTCTTCCTTGGTCTTCCCATCTTCTTCTTCCTTCGATCTTTTTTCATATATTCTCCTGAGCATCCTCTCTTCCGTCATTTGTTTCATGTGTCCAAACCATTTTTAGTACTAAGTGTAAATATATATATATATATATATATATATATATATATATATATATATATATCTTGACCCAGTTTCCAACATTAATTATCGGGTAGGGGGGAGTAGCGAAGTACTCCATGTCTTGGGCTAATGTCTTCGTTGCCGGCTAGCCAGGGCTGACACAACCACCTCCTCAACCTCTTCCTCGATCACTTCTTCCGTTACCAGAGGGCTGTTTAGTAGTTCCCTCCATCTCTCACGGTTTTCCCATAGTCTTTCAGCTTCACTTCGTTCCATGATCTTCCTCTATTCTCCACACTGTCTTTGATCTGATTCATCCACTTGTCTTTTGGTCTGCCTACCTTCTTCTTATGCCCTAAATAATTTTTTTAAATTAATCTTATTTTTAGAGGAGGATTTTTTTGAACAATGACTACCTATCAGTTACAGAGATGGAAGCGAAACTATGCACGGTGCTGCTGCTGGCGGTGGTTATGACGATGGTGTGTCCCTCCCACCAAGCAGTCATCTCGCTCTTCAACCACGCTGGTCACCAAGGCCATGTGGGCAACGTGGATGTGAACGGCTGCCACACCCTACCTGCCTGGCAGAACAATCTCGTCTCGTCGGTCAACACGCACGGCCGCTGCTTCGTACTGTACGAGCACGGCAGCTGCAACGGCGCGCGAGTCAAGGTCGGTAATGGAGTCGGCGATTGCCCCGACCACGGCCGACTTAGTTCGTGCAACTTCAACGACCGCGCCACCTCCATCAGTCAGTGTTGAGCGACGCGATGATGACACCATAGATATAAATCTATGATGACACTACACTACAGTGAAACTTCTTAATAAAGAATGCCTTTATAACGAAATGATCTATATAAATAAAAATAAAATAAATAAATTCACATTTAGAGTCTACCCACTCAGTAACTAAACTGATTTGCAGTGGGGGACTTTAATTAACTTTGACTAACAACTTTGAAATAACAAAATGTTTTTGAGGTCCCAAAAGGTTCTTATGCATGTAAGTCTAAAGGTCGGTGCACAATAGTCCAATAACGATAACGATAACTGTAACGATAACGATAACGGGAATGAAGTTCGATTTCATGTTAAATTACGATAAGATGCACAATAAGAGCTTCCTGTTACCGGGCCCGGTAACGATAACGGAAAGTTTGCCACGTTTTAACTTGACGTTACCGTTCCCGTCTGTACCTTAGCGGGACCAATCAGAATCAAGCGTCCACGGCCTGTTAAATGTATTAGCAAATAGCCGAGCGTCTGCTTAACGTTCAATTGTGCATCAAATGCCTTCCCGTTATCGTTATAGTTACAGTTATCGTTACCGGGCAATTGTGCACCGACCTTAAAGGTACCCTCTTTATAAAGACATGTTCTTTATAACAAAATAATAATCGAGCCCCCAAGAGTTCGTTATAAAGAAGTTTTACTGTACATGTATGGGTTGCATTCCGTATATAGGCCTACCTTGTTCACATTGTGGTGACTCGTATGATGTATGTATCTAATTATATGTATTGTATTACATGTATATGTATTCATTCATGCATGTGTGAGAAGAATAAAATGGGCAAAAAATTAAATAAATAAAATTATAAATTAAAATTAAATTAAATTAAAGGTTATTACTCGCCGATAACTGAAACCGACTGCCGAAACCGAAAGTACGTAATACGCCCCTACGCAAAATGTGTATGTGAGTAAATACAAAAAAAAATACTCAAATGTAATTCAATTTACAAAACACAAGATATTTTTGAAGACATGTATTTTTGATTTAAAATAATACAAAAAATAACATATAATTATTTGGTTATGTAATTTTATTAACCGCTAATAAGAAAAGGGCTAAGCATTAGAACTAAATACCTACAATTACTGTGGAATTTTTGCTTTTGGCAAAATGTACAAGCGTTTTTTATGCAGTCTATGGTTTTGGAACAATGAGTCAAACAATGCATTTCTTTATTGATGTATGAGTTGACTGTACAGGTAAATTACCTTTAAATGTGTCAAGTATTTTATAAAATACTGGAATTTAAATAAATTTATTTTTGATATTGCCCACCTCGGTAATCACATATACTTACTCCTTTTCCCTTCCCTCGTTTCATATTAGTTACAAAACTCAATAAATAATAAGTACCTAACTCATCATCATCATTGTCCATCGCCGTTTTCTGCTTCTGGCAGGGTCAGCTTGGGTTTCACAACCAAATTTTTCCACCTCTTCCTATCTTCCCACAATCGTACTACTTCCTCTACTTGCTCCCAGTTCTCTCCTCTCTTCTGTAAGTCTTCAGCAATCTTTTCCTTCCATCTCTTCCTTGGTGGGTGTCTTCTTCTGCCTTCGATCTTCTTTTCATATTTTCTCCTGGGCCTCCTCTCTTCCGTCATCCGTTTCATGTGTCCAAACCATCTCAGCCTTGTCCTTCCCATTCTGTCCCCAGCTTCTCCACACCAAGCATTTCTCTAATGTTTGTAATTCTAATCCTGTCTCTTCTTGTCTTTCCCACCGTGCTCCTCAGGAATCTCATCTCCGCCGCCTGTATTTAATAAGTAACTATTTACACATATTTAATATGCCTGTCCTTATTTAGTAATCGTTGATCGATTAAGTTTGCAATATAATCACATCGACTATGCATGAAAAATTATTTAAGGGTAAGGGCAGTTTCGCTATTACAACCACATTCAAATGAATGTGTTGTTGTTTTATTATGCCCGCATCTCACTTCACGGAGTCATCATGCGTCTAGCAGCCCAGTAGAGAAACGCCTCCTTTTCAAATCTATCCATGCCCTTCGGCATCTCGTCAATCACTTCTTTAAGTTTAGTGCATATGTGTAGGTGTCGTCTATCCTGCACTCCATGAATGTATGTCTGATGAATGTATGTCTCTATGAATGTATAGATAGGTATGGTATTACAACGTCCTAATAACCAAGTATTCATAGAATAGCTTGTTTTCTCCATGGCAACCACCAATCAAAACCTTGAAAATCCACCAAATAGCTTATTTGCTACTAATAACTTTCTTATAGCACAAGACTCAATTCTAAAAATAGCCGTGTTGCCATGTTTTGTTTCGGACAAACATTGAATAAGCACCAATCAAAGAAAGATACAACAATGGAGTTGCCTAGCAACACATTGTTTGTCCGCCTGTGATGTCACAGCCCCCTCAATTGAGTCTTGTGCTATTGTGACATTGTAATATCAGCCCTTAGTACTGTCTTGAGAATGCTCCATAATATTGAAGAAGTGGTTACTAACTAACATTTTAATTTGAGCATTATACTAACATCATATTAAACACTGGATTACAAAAGTTTCAAATATCCTAATCCTTACGGTTTTCATTTTGCAAGCCAATAAAGAATTAATAAGCAATTGGTTTCTTATTTATCTATTTATTTAATGTCTATCCTATTCAGTTATAAAAACTAATTTTCAAAGGAGGACCTTAAATAAAACTAGGCTAAGCAAACAATTAATAATAATGAAATCATAAATAACAATAACAACAAAAACAAAACAAACTACTGTACTATGTAATAAAAAAATCAAGAACAAAAAAAAAATTGAGAAATTAAATAAAATAAAATATTTGTCTGTCTTTGTCTAATAGTAGAGATGCAAGTTTTTCGCAATACGCGATAAAACGAAAAGTGTAACAAAACACTCTAGAGTGCTGGTTTCAACATTTCTTTACGTTATGGTCACTGGGATTCAGATTCAAATCGTGAAATAACACCATAAAATGCTTATAAAACGAATTATGAGTTTATTCGCGATATAACACCATAATTGCCACTTTCTAGCAAAATAACACCATTAGGCCTATTAACAGGAATTCGTAATTTACTAATTTTGTATTCCCTTCCGTTCAAATCTTCACAAGAATCACGAGATAAAAAGCGAAAATAAGCAGTCCGCATCATCACCTGCACTTACTTCTCTGCAGTCTAATCTAATCTTTGATGCCCATCACTATGTATATACATTTAGGGCCATACACATATAATAGTTTAGAAAATGTAACCTTTTTTAGTTTTATCAATGATTTTATGTAAAAACATGATTTTCGATTAAGAAATAATAACAACACAAAACACCATAATTCTCAATTTCTCAAACGAAAAGTGAAGAAAAATAAAACCATTTTCTTGCATCTCTACCTAATAGTATTAGAGTAAAATTGCCGAGGTGACTTTAAGGGGGGAAAAGATGTCGAAACGTTTTTATATTCATCGCACATTTTATTGACTAATTACAATGATATACAGCTTATTGATTACCTACATTTTCTCACTCAATTCTGAATCCATGCACGCACGCACACCTTCATACAGTGTCCAGCTTAAACTACGCTTACAAATACATATGCACAATCATGTTACCATCAGGAAATGTGTGTAATGGCCAGAGAACAGTGTAACACACAAAAAAACTATCAGCCATGTCCTAAAATACTTCTGACTCTGTAAACATAAAATACATTGGATAACTTAAGACTAGACTACAGTAAAAGATGTTGGGCAGGAAACTGTATACATAGGTAAATACTGCTGGACAATATAGCTTACCCCCATACATGAAACATTATTTTCAATGATTTTTTAATACTTATTTTACAAATAAATATCTCAAAAAGCATTAGAATTTGTTTTGTGTTTTTTTTTTATTTATAGATTCACTATCAAAATTTTGGAATAGCGTGGAGCTAAATTATCAAGATTTACAGATATTCCAAAAAATTAAAATCATGACATTTGGATAAAATTGGATAAGTTGAGATAGCCTACTGTCTTATTGAAATAGGCTAATTTTATCCACTCATGTATTCTTTTTCTGTGAATATCTGTAGGCCTCCATCATTTTAAAATGGATCTCATTTCAAGCTACAAACAAAAACCCTTATTTCTGTGTTTCAAGCTGTTTAGAACACTTACATTACATGTCATTTAGGTAGCTAAAATAATAAAATGTTGATTTTTTCTATCAATATTAAACCTTTCTGATCCTATGTCGAGAGAGGCTCAACATCACAAGTGCACAAGCTAGATGCCACTCAAAATTTAAACAAATTCTAAACAAAATTCCAATTTTTTGGGAGAAAATTATCAAACAAAGTTTTTAAATTTCCCATTGTGGACTGTCATGCATAATAACTCACTCCAAAATGTGTTTTTTACTAGACACCAAAGTCACCGCTATTAACCTTTAATAAAGTAATTGGACCGCTAAAGGTTAACCCATATTAGTCACAAAACAAATGCTTATCCTTTGGTTGGGAGGGGAAGATGATTTAGAAGAAGATTTTCTGTATTTATAAATGCTAAGTTTTCAAAACTTAATCTAAAGTTAATTAGTTTTTATGTTTAAAAAAGCACATCTATAGAATCACACATTTAAAAAAACACGAAAACCATTAACGCTTTGAAATCATTTCGGCTGTCAACAATGCAGTGAGTTGCACATAAAAGTTTGAAAAAAAAAATGTTGCATTAAATTTTTTTTTAAATTCCGTCTTGTGGCAGCCAAGTATTTAAGTCTAAACTGGATTTCTTATGAGCCATTGTTTCCATAATTGTAATTAATTAATTAATTAGTAAACAACATTAATTATTAATAATTAATTAATTATTAATTAATTAATAACATACAATTAATTAATTAATAAACAACATTATTTATTAATAATTAATTCATTAATTAATAATTAATTTATTAATTAATAACATACAAATTAATTAATTAACATAAATAGTAAAATTAATAACAAAACAAGAATGAGAGGTCAAAAGGTTAGAGTATTTTTCTCTTGGTAACATGTTACTGCCCCACGACACGGGCAGACTCCGACCTTGACAACTTCTTCCCCAACCAACCAAACTAAACAAACCCACAAGCATACTTGATCGTTACTACAGTGAAACTTCTTAATAACAAACGTCTTTATAATAAAATGATCTACATATATAACAAACTGCTTTTGAGGTCCAAAAGGTTCTTATACATGTAAAGGTATCATCTTTATAAAGAAATTCTCTTTATAATAAAATAATAATCTGACGCCCATTTACTATACTTCCATCACACATTGCATTGCAAAGCTTCCCTAATCTACTGGCAAATGCTTCCGAACATCCATCTTGTAAATACCTAGCCTATAATGGCACTAAATGCAATATATATATATACGTTAACGTAATTATCTCTCTTTCAATATTTTATCTTACGAGGAACGCGTTCTCTTGCATAGTAGTATAGTGTATTATGCACAAACTGACTTAGCAACAAAATACTATATGAATTATATATATAAACTATCTCCACACAACATTCATTGGTATTATTATACTTTCTGTACTATATATTATTTATTTATAGCAGCATATATAATATATGTATTTTATAGAAGTCTTATGTAATTAATTATATTATATTCACTCTTAAAAATTTACAGTGTAAATCACACCAGTATTATAGTATTGTGTGTTTTTCAAATTTGAAGTAAAAAACAGTTATTTACAATTTTTCACACATGTTCATACTTTTAAGCACCGCTACATGGCACTATTATGCTAGAATCTAGGTATGTTCTTGGATTCGCTCGATTGAGGAACAGTGTAGCCGAGATTTTGTAGCGTAAGTGTTCTCGGTCGCAACTTTCAATACGTTTGAGTCGTTGCCGTTATACCGAGTTTCCTTTATGTTTGATTCAATGTTACAAAAATGCAGACGACATTTATTGGTCAATACCAATTATTGTTATTTTTAGGCATTGCGCTATCTTTGATGAAAAATCATTGACCATGTTTTAAAGAATCTATTCTGGCAGCATATGAGCTATTAAAATTAAAAACATGATTTTTTGTATATATGTAATTAATATTTATGTTTAGTACCAGTAATAAAAAAATTATATCCTTTATTTTGTTTATTTTGGGCACTGTCGGCCCTTTTAATCATCTCGTATGACAGGCAGAGCTAATGCACGATGCCGTCTCATTCGTAGCGAATCCAAGTCCAAACAGACAGAAAAACAATCAAAAACAAATCTTTGAACAAGCTAATAAGTGCAAATATAAAGACTTCTTTGTCATAAAAAAGCATGAGATTGTCAGGTAGGCTATATTAATGGGAAGAGATAGTCTCATTATTAAAACTGTGAAAATCAAAGGTTTTTTCAGTAGTAATGTCTTAAGAAAAATACATTAAAAACATAGTTTTTAAACAAATTTAGTTTCACAAGAACTAAAAACTGGATTAAAAAATCTCAAAAATTAAAATTTTATTAGTTTTATTATTACAGTTGTCATTAAAGGGAAACCAATTAATTATTAAGTTCTCAATTCGCTTCTCTAATAACAACCGTAATTATTGCAATATTTTAAATTGTTTTATCTAGCATTTAGTTCTTATGAAACTATATTGGTACCTGGCCTAGAAAGTATATTGAAAATAACATTGTATTGTATTGTATTGTATTGTATAATGACAAATCCCATATCAATGTATCACATAGATCAATGGATGCTAATAAATACATACATATACAATGTTGGTTAAAAACCACTTTCTGAATATTATCAAAGATTACTAGGGAAGATAGTTCACTCTTATGGGAAATCGTCTGCGCGTGTCTGAGCGAAATTTTCTAAGTCCGACATGTAGTTCGAATTCTCACCGCAAGAGCTCGCTCTTCCAAAAGTTTCAAACTGAGCGGGAACCTCGGTCGTTCGACTCACCGCCTTCTCAGCGCCGGGGAAGGAAGTGTCCGAGCCGAATTCTTCCGATGCCAGAACCGAGTTCAAATATATCCCGCTAGACGGCAACGAAGTTCAAACGTGCTGAGCTAGCGCTCCTTGCGGTGAGAATTCGAACTAGTGGTGAGACTTAGAAATTTTTGACAAAACTCGCGCAGATATTTTAACACGGCGATGAAACATCTTCCCCACTCAGTAATCTTTGATATTATGTATCATTCTTACGACATTATTAAAAACCTTTGATATTGCGCAGTGTTAACAGACTCGCCCTTCCCCTTTATCATGTAAGCCACTATTACACTATTTCATTGCGTTACACTAAAGGCAGAGGACTGGTTGTCCCGATATATCACACATATCAGTTGTGTGTGATAACAGTTAGCCGCAGCACCTCAGGCGGAGCTGCGGTTTATTTATTTATTGCTTTGACCGATACAAAAGTCCCCCCACGGGAGAACGATTGATACCTTCAACATCTACATCGCAAATATATACCAGAGAATTTTACGATAACAAAATATTGAATTTATTTCAGTCGAGGTTTAACTTTTGGAAAGCATTTAATGTAAACAATTATTATTATCATATTATATATTTAATAATATTACAGTTAAATTGTTACAATAAAGGAGATTATTTTTCTTTCTAAAACAAGGCAAAAACACGAACATAGTATAATAATATACCAATAATTCTAAAACTATGTAAAACTTGCAGTGGGCTATGCAAATGAAGTGCACACCACCAACACAACACATTCAATCAATTGCTTAAAACAGTGGACACATGGAAAACATGTTTCTAAACAATATTTCAATTCAAAAGTTTTAAAATTTTAACAAACATTTTAAAATAATTTTTAAATTTTTGAAAAATAAAAATAAAATATCAATTTGTTCTCATTAAAAAATGTTATGTCAAAATAACATACTTGCTATTTGGTACGTTATTACAAATCAGCGTCTAGCACTTATACATCTGCTGAAGGTTCACGGTGACCTTTTCGCAGAAACGTTCGCGTTTCGAAGCTTTGTTTCTAGTTACACAGAGCGTTATTTCAAAAACATAATTCCCACGTGTTCATGGCTTCATCGTAAGATTCGATCTACTCCCTCCTGACCTGCGACAAGCTCCGCGACCTTGACCTACTCCCTCATTACCTCGACAGGCTCTGCGACCTTGACCTACTCCCTCATTACCTCGACAGGCTCCGCGACCTTGACCTAGTCCCTCCTGACCTCAGTCCCCTGACCTCAGACAGGCTCCGCGACCCCGACCAGCTCCGCGACCTTGTCCTACTCCGTCCTGACCTGCGACATTATCCGCGACCTTGTCCTACTCCCTCCTGACCTGCGACATTATCCGTGACCTTGACCTACTCCCTCTTGACATCTGACAGGCTCCGCGACCTCGACCAGCTCCGCGACCTTGACCTACTCCCTTCTGACCTCCGACAGGTTGGGCAGCTTCTGGTGCGTGACCATGAAGGCCGCGTGTGAGGTGTTCCGTCCGCGCCGTCGCTGGGGCAGGATGCCGTTGCGAGCCATGTAGAACCGTATCGTAGATATCGGTATGTGGAAGATGTCGGACACGTTCTGGAAGGTCATGCCCTTGTGTATGCACTCGGCGGCCTTCGAACAGACGGGGGGAGAGGTTAGCACCCTGGTGTACACCTTCTTCAAGCAAACGCGGGGAGCATTAAACACCCTGGTGTACACCTTTAAATAAATGTGGAGAGACATAAACACCTTGGTGTACACCTTCTTTAAGCAAACGCGGGGAGCGGTAAACACCCTGGTGTACACCTTTGAATAAATGTGGGGAGACATAAACACCTTGGTGTACACCTTTTTTAAGCAAACGCGGGGAGCGGTAAACACCCTGGTGTACACCTTTA
>OX246749.1:37240279-37337779 GCA_945910005.1 Isoperla grammatica
TTTGTAAATGTAATGAATACCGGTAAATAAAAAATATAAATTACTACAATTGCACTTAAAACAATTTTTTCAGACAACATAAGTAAATAATTTAAAGTGACAAGGTTTGCATTACCATTGTAGTACAGGTACTTAAAGTGAAACATAATTTCATACAAAATTAGTAAAAATTAAAATTGGCATACACGAAGACAGGTGTCAAATTCGAATCACAAAAATTGTATCAGTGTTATCCCCAATTTCCAAACCTTCGGTTTTTCTTGAAAAACAACTTAAAGACACAATGATCAAATCTCTTGTGCCCTCTTTCAGAACACAGCCAAAATACGTAGTTCAAAAGCAAAATAGGAAATTAAGGAACTTAAACACAAATTGTCATGTGTTACCAATCTTAAACTAGCATAATAATAGAGTATATAGGACAATAATTTAAATTGAAATACTAAACTGCTTACATCCACTGATGGGAAGCACTTAAATCGAATAGGAATTACATATATAGTATAGGTCTCTCAAAGCAAGAAGTAAGATAGTATCAGGACCGCCCACATTTAGTTTCCAACTTAACAAGTGCGAATCACTAACGTTTTTCCCGATTATCTAGTACAATTTGGCTGCGGTAAGTTTATTGACGGTAACGTACAAGAAAACGTGCAAGCAGGTTTCCGTCAAAAAACTTAACGCAACCAAATTGTACTAGATAATCGGGAAAAACGTTAGTGATTCGCACTTGTTAAGTTGGAAACTAAATGTGGGCGGTCCTGACTCCCCTGACACTATCTTACTTCTTGGTGTGAGAGACCTTTAGTATGTTCCATCTGTCTGTACGGGACAGACGAACAAACCAGGAAACACATACATACGTGTACCAAGATCTATGAAACTAGACTAAAAAATAGATGCCTTCCTATCCTCCCCGTGTGGAAAGAGAATACTGTGGATGACCAGAAAATGGAGGATGGCTCAACCTCTAAAACCTTTGAGTATAAAACTGCCCTGGTTTTATACTCATACTCATACATATACTCATACATATACTCAGCCTCGACACCAGTGAATATTTGTCTATTGCATCGTACCTCGATAAACGCTAGTCGATTTATTTATTTAATGTCTATCCTATTCAGTTATAAAAACTGATTTACAAAGGAGGACAATAAATAGAACTAGGCTATGCAAACAATTAATAATAATGAAATCATAAATACAATAACAACAAAACAAAACAAACTACTGTACTGTAAAAAAAATCAAGAACAAGAAAAAATAATTGAGAAATTAAATTAAATAAAATCAAGTGAAAATGCATTATTAATATTAAATAATAAAAATAAAGTAAATACATGTGAATGAACATGAAGGAGAAATGTCTTCTTTATTTCTTATACCCACAATTGACATCTCATGTCATAAAAAATGTCAAAATGTCATGTAGATTTTTTTTTTTTTATATAAAAGTGAAAAAAGAAGAAAAATATAAAAAAATTAGATTAGTAGCAAGGCCATCTATAGCGCATCCTTTACAGGTACGTGCAGGGTGCGAATTGACGGGGGCGATGGGGGGGGGGGATTTCCCCCCTCTGGTAATTTCATTCCTGGCTCTGTTACACTAAAAGGTATAAACACCGGGGATAGCTAAATCCCCACCTCATATCATATCCAGTGACTTTATATCGTAACGTTAATCACAAACGTCAATTTACAAACATATTCATAGCAAGGAATACCTCAGTCGAGGGCAATAATACCCCAACAAAATTTGTTGGTTTCGGAAACTGGGGCTTTGCCCCAGACCTCTCACTGTCGACGCAAATACTATAAGCCATCCACCCCCTATGCCAAGCGGTCAATTCGCACCCTGGATACGTGTTTGATCGTACACTCTTGGTAAACGTAGAAATTAGCAAATTTTGAATGGTCCGACATGCTAGACAAATAGCCGCTGGCAGTGGGGCTCTACCCAACGTAAATAGCTTCATACTCAAAGCTCACGCTGGGAAGAAGTAACGTGTATGATTTGTGGCCTTTTATTCACGATTCACTGATCAGTCAAGGTTCCTCACATTGACATTGACATGTCGTATCATGATGAGTATTATACGATAATAATAATAATAATAATAATAATAATAATAATAATACTAATAATCATAATACTAATAATCATAATAATAATAATAATAATAACTAAGGCAGCCCAACAATAAAAAACATCATCGATATCGAGGGAAAACATCGATCGAAGTTTCAACCTGACGTATCGATACCGAAACTTTTCTCGTCTGTTTTTAGGATTTCCAGACCAGCCAGAGGCCATTCGTTAAAAACAATATTACGTAAATACATATTTTAACTTAGAAATCTCTTACTATGCGCACGCGTCAATTTACGTGTTGTACCGTTGTACTATTCAAATTTTGAAATATCCATACACAAAACGGCGATGAATTGTGATTGGCGAGACGTGACGTAATCGTTTATCATCTCCAACAAATAGCTTATTAGGCGCAAGTTCGATATCGCGATACGTACGATATATTAATTCTATTAATTATAAAATCACTAGTTAACTGGAAAATATGTAATAAAAAACACTGTAGGACTTACACAGTTAAAAATTTTTCCGATGTTATTCAACATCACGTCACGCAATATTTCGACAGCTGCTCTGCTGTCATCACGAGATTGCGCCGTTACCACTTCGAGAAGATCTATCCCTCAGTCGTGCCTGATGATGACAGCAGAGCAGCTGTCAAAATATTGCGTGACGTGATATTGAATAACACCGAAAAATTTTTAACTGTGAAGTCCTACAGTGTTGTTATTATATTAATTCTATATCGATATCGAATTATTTCTCTATTATCGATTTTGTTGGGCAGCCCTAATAATAATACAATTCTAGGTAGTAGTAAATGCAATATTCAATTAAGAGATAATAAATAATACTTATACAGTCATGTGAGCCGAGTATTACAACACAGGTACAGACAAGTTAAAAATAACATAACATGCACAAACCACCATACCGCAATCTTGCGTATGTGCCTCGTTTGCGATGGGGTTCGACTTCTCTTCCGTCTACCAAACATTCGCCACACCCTTCGTTACTAACATTTTATAGGAAGACCACTCGCACAATATTCACTATATTCAGTTATTTGTGCGGTAAAATTCAAATTAATTCACTTTCATTTCGCTTTTGATTGCACGTTTGTTGAATCGGTCGTAAAATTTACCATTCAACGTTTTGTAAACTGACTGGCTAAACATTGATTCGAAGACACTAGTAAATATATTTGGCATCATTTAAAGTGACTTTATATGGCGGCATTAGTGGAACACCATCAAGACGCTTCTACCGACACACGCGCGCTTCAGTTGGCGTTGCGTGAAGCGGTCTGCGCGAAGGCGCTCCTACCAACACACGCGCGCTTTAGTTGGCGTTGCGCGGAGCGGTCTTGACCAGCGTCTGCGCGAAGGCGGTTCTACCGACACGCGCGCGCTTCAGTTGGCGTTGCGTGAAGCGGTCTGCGCGAAGGCGCTCCTACCAACACACGCGCGCTTCAGTTGGCGTTGCGCGAAGCGGTCTTGACCAGCGTCCGTGCAAAGGCGCTTCCACCAACACACGCACGCTTCAGTTGGCGTTGCGTGAAGCGGTCTGTGCGAAGGAGCTTCCACCAACACACGCACGCTTCACTTGGCGTTGCGCGAAGCGGTCTTGACCAGCGTCTGTGCAAAGGCGCTCCTACCAACACACGCACGCTTCAGTTGGCGTTGCGCGAAGCGGTCTTGACCAGCGTCTGTGCAAAGGCGCTTCTACCGACGGCGCGCTTCTTCAGGCTAGCCTGGTACGTGCTCTGTATGTTCCAGCGCTTCATCCAGTTGCGTAGAGTCTTGCGAGGTATGCCGTGCTGCTTCGAAGCGCCGTAGACAGAGCCTCCCTGCTTCACCTCCATCAGCGCTGCCCACAGGTTGTCGTTGGTGTACTGGCGGTAGAAGCGCACCTTCGGAGGCCACACGCCTGTAACCAGACAACACAGCCCTCTGTAGCGCTCGGATGAAACTAATTAGACAAAATAGGCCTAAAAACTTTGTAAAACATGTTATATCACTAAAATCAAATGCATTTCATAATTTATTATATTGTAGGAGTGTTGTGGTTTCTGGTTTTGAGCCTGATTGTTGTGCTTTCTTGATTTGTTTTATGAGGATGAGGCATGCTAATTTTAAGATGTATTTTAATGTATTTTAATATATATTGTACTGTATTTATACACTATTCTAGATGACTTGACATGTAATATACCCCAGACACAGTACTGTGCGAGGGGTCAGCATTACGAAATAAAAACTTATTAACTAAGTAACATAAATAAATTATAAAAATATATCGCTACTCTTTATCCCAACATCATTTAGTTGGGTAAAGGGGTGTTTCCACCATTGATCTTAGGCATCCCAGGAATCAGTAATAATAAATAATTAATACTACAAATTAATAATATTAATTAATATTAATAAATCATATAAATTAATTAACAAATAGTAAATAATTAATGAAATTAATTTACAATTACAAATGGTCTATTGTTTTATTACGTGGTATTTTCCATAAAAAAAAAAACTAAATAGCAACCATAAACAAATTCTACGCTTAACTCAACTGTACATTCCGACGCGTCCTTAGACCTACTCATGACTAAACATAAATTTCTCAACCAACGGGCGATAATTTCCATCAATATTTCCATCTAATGTATGAATTGGAATAGTACAAACACAATAAATAAATAAATAAAAAAAAAGAATAAAAAATAAATAAATAAATAAATAAATAAATAAATAAATAAATAAATAAATAAATAAATAAATAAATAAATAAATAAATAAATAAATAAATAAATAAATAAATAAATAAATAAATAAATATATAAATAAATAAATAAATAAATAAATAAATAAATAAATAAATAAATAAATAAATAAATAAATAAATAAATAAATAAATAAATAAATAAATAAATAAACAAGTGTATTCTGAACGAGACTACGCATGTGAAGCGCATAGTGAATAGATAAAGATCTTGCTTCTTACCTTGAGTCGTGAAGATAACGTTCCCGTTCCCCTCCAACGTTAATTGACGGAGATTCTTCATAACTCAAGCAAGCAGCAAGCTTCCTTACATTGTCACTCACTCACAACACAACACAACGCGACGCGACGGTAGTCTTAGGGTACATTCCGAAACCTCCTGAAAATGATGGGGTTCCAGCATCAGCTAGCACGTCGCAGCGTCACATTTTGTCTAGTGTTTCGGAACGCCTACAAGCGAAAAGACGGAGGAAATACGCGCTGAACATTTGTAATGAAATTAAAAAAACAATATTCTAATCGTTTCCCAATAAAAACAAATACGACATGAAAGATAATAAAATCCTGCAACGTGTGGTATAAATAACGGTCAAATTGAATAATTCCTGACAATTTGACGAGCTTTTAAATTATTGCATTTTGAAAACGCCGCCATGATTTTGTGAATGCTGGCAGATGCCCTCGCTCGAACCGGCTGGCGTTTTCATGATGCTGAATATGCTGGCACAGGAAGTTACGAAACGCCCAGCCTATGATATTCAGGTTACGGAACGCCCTCAGCACGGAAATGGCATATGCAGCTAGTTTCGGAATGTACCCTTAGCGTGATCCGTCTTTCAAGGCGCACGACATAGGCCCGTATCACAACTACAATGGGCGTCTCAGGCGCGACTTTCTGCCGCTCGCAGCGCTAGCAGTACTGAAAGGTCCAACTCGATCTTCGTACCTCGTTTTCTCAATATAAACATTCAAGTCGTTTATATTTAATATTTTTAAATATAAATCATCCATTGTAGTAATGTTTTACAAGGTTTTTCACAGAGAATACCTTTGTTATAGATACAAAACCAACATATTGTCGTTTGACAGTTAGACAGTTGACTAACGACAATATTGAATATTTAACATGGAATGAATTAGGGATGTCATAGGGTAGGAAAATTCGGATCCGGTTCCAGACCTTCCAAGAACCGGGTTACCCGGATCCTAAAAGCCTAAATTATGTCATCTTATCTTGGTTACACCCCCCCCCCCCCCCCCCCCCCGAAACCACGCGGTTGAAGGTCGTTCTCTGCCCGTGCCAGCTGCCGGCCGCTGTGTGAGTTGGGCTCTGTGCGGCCGCTGCGCACGGGAAGGGCGGGGGGAGGGGAGTGTGTATGGCCTCACAGAACTCGCCCGCAGTAATGACAGCGCGTACTAACCAGCGACCACCTGGCCACGCCCACAAGCAGGAATTCACTGTAGCTTCAAGGAAAGTAGCCGCAGAAATATCGTCGCGTATTTTTTTTTTTTTTTTTTTTTTTTTTTTTTTTTTTTTACAAATAATACTACCCGATAAGGATCCGGATCCTAAAAATGGATCCGGGTAATTTCTGGATCCGGGTAACCCGGGTACCCGGGTACCCTATGACATCCCTAGAATGAATTACAAAGTTGGACCTTTAAGGACAGGTGCTGCAACCTACTTCAGCTTTGACCTGAGATGCCCATTGGAATCGTAGACTGGAGTTGCCGATTGCAACGCTAATCTACTCACACTCGATCAGCCGACAATCCTAAAATCTTGCAACTAGAAAATAAATACAATAATAATAATAATAATAATAATAATAATAATAATAATAATAATAATAACTATTACAAATGGAGGGCATCAATTCCAAATACCATGGGTATTATTGATAATCGAAGGACAATTATTGTTATCGATCGATAATATCAACAAAAGAAAACAAAAAAATGAAAATTTCGTAAGTCCGATTTAAGCTAAAATTGAAAATTCCATTTAAAAGTGTGCTTTTTTTCTTTAAATATTCACAAGAGAGATTTTGTGTATGCCTAATTTGCAAGTTCTCAGCGTTATTCTTGTTACAAAAGGACATTCATTCTCAATGATTATCAAATTTAGACACTTTCGATTCTTAAATTAATATCGACAAGTCGACAACGTAAATATTTTCCAATATCGAATAGCGGTCGGTAAAATCGATATTTTTGCCCATCCCCAATAAATAAATAAAATAAATATAAGTAAGGCAAGACTTCATTTGGGTAAGTTTATTATTAAGCGAGCGAAGCGAGCGTTTCCACTTGACTCTTATGGCACTTCGTTCTGTTTTTTTTTTTTTTTTTTTTTTTTATGTCCGTCGATAGCGGTCGAACGGAAAGTCCGATCAACTTGAAATTTGGACCATACACAAGCCTCGATGTGGATTGAAGGTGTATAGTTTTGAGGCAAAATCGTTCGAAAAGTTACAAAGTTACACCATAGTTACTGCAAAATATTTTTCTGAAACAAAATGGCGGCAAAATGTGAGATAGCCAGATTTTTCTACAGTTTTTTCCGGTCACGAATATGTTAATGTAATGGCGATCTGATAAATATTGGCAAAGTTACACGAAAGTTACTCGAAAATATTTTTCTAAAACGCAGTAACGGCAAAATGTGAGGTGGCTATGTTATAGTAAATTTTTGTCCGGTCACGAATATACTAATGTTAACGCGATCCAATACGTATTAGAGGCAGAAATTACATTTCTATTGCTGTCAATAAGTGTTAGTAACGGTGGCGGACCGTGTTGAAAACATGACCACGAAAATTCTTAGCAACGCACATTGCACTGCATACAACAATGTCGGAAAGTATAATAGCCATGGAAATAAGAACAATTTTTGCAATGCGCATTCTTGAATTGTTGTTTATTGTTGTTCGTATCAGCATTGAAAACTTTTCGCCGGAAAGTTCGTAGATATTGACGCGCTCGCTTATCAACGCGTCAAACAGAGCGTTTTCCTAGTTTTATTATTACTATACAAAATACAAACGTAGCAAATATTGTTCCAAAAAAATTAACGCACTAGTAATAAGTTTTCTTTCAAATTTCAAATGTTTGTAATTTGTAATTTATTGCCTTCCTTGTTCAAATCGGTCTGAAGGCTACCTTGAGGTCAAAAATATCCCAAAACATTTTTGCCTCCGGCGACTGGGGCTCAGCCCCAGACCTCATCATAATCTCAGAGTGTTCCGGTTTTTCGTTTTGGAATTATGGTCACCCTACTGTTGGTACTGAAAGTAGGTTTTCAAATTTATTCAAATTCAAAATAACTTTATTCATTGATTATATTACACAGTGTACAGTACATTCAATATTTTCCATATTTGACATAAAACATGTATGAAGGGTTTAAGATTCAAGTTAGAAAAATTACATTGCATTATGATATATAATAAATACTTTTTTATTATATGTATATCATAATGCAATGTAAATTAAATGTAAATGTAAAATGCAATGTCAATTTATTGCTATCAATAACCAACCAAGGGGATCAAGGAAGCAGGTTTGACGAAGACGGCTTGCGTTAAATAAAAAACAATTTCTATCCAATAAACAACAGTTAATGCTTTAATGAAGATATATTCAGAAAACAATGTTCTACAACAATCACGCTTCAAGAAGGCCCAACATTTTAAAAATATCTCTAAATATAGTAATAGGCCTAACACTATCATGAACTAAGTAGTAAATAACATTTATATAAAGTACGTATATAAGTACGGCGAGACCATGATTATCGGAGCCAATCGGAATCAACAGGCTGTTTGTTTAAGCACATGTTAAGAGGAAGGACTACTAGCCAATATTAAAACCCGCGAAATTAACGTATTTTCGTCATATCTCAATAACGCCACACAATATCAAAACAGTGACACCTACGCACATTGTGGATTCGTGAGAGCTCAATACCAAATGAAAAAGATTTATTAGTTTGCAGTAATTATAATTATTATTTGTAATTTAACTAATTAACAAGTTAATTAGAAATTACAACTATAATTACTACAATCTAGGAAATCTTTTTCATTTGGTATTGAGCTCTCACAAATCCACAATGTGCGTAGGTGTCACTGTTTTGATATTGTGTGGCGTTATTGAGATATGACGAAAATACGTTAATTTTGCGGGTTTTAATATTGGCTATAGTAGTCCTTCCTCTTAAGGTGATGGGCGAGTTTAAACTCTAAGCTATTACAACCGCACAAAATCAACGTTTTTTGTTATATCTTCTTAAGAGAACTACATAATATTAAAAAAGTAGTTACTATCCAATACCATTGAGTTTATTAGTGTAGGGTAGAGGCCCAGCGGCCATTGGCGACTGTCTACCCATAAATCTCCCACGGGCGCTACAGTGGCCGTCATCTAAAGAGTTAAAGATGGACGGAGAGAGGCAGTGAAAGATCGAATCTCTATAATAGACCATCAAGCTGTCAACCAAAGCTGTCAACGATCTTCCAATTAAATAAACCATCTTTCAATACAAATGAATTCCTTTATTCGAATTACATTAGATGTATTTCTATCGTTATTAATTTTACGTGAGTTGATATTTGTCGTTGTTTGTCCGTGCGCGGGCACTGGTGGGGGTAAGAGGGGAAGGCATTTCGCAGAACTCGAATTAACTCTTTAGATGACGGCCACTTTAGAAGTACAGGAAAGAGCCGCTAGATGCCGCCACATCAGCACGCGCTAATCAGTGGGTACGTGTGGCGGCACCTAGCGGCTCCCCCCAGTAGTACTACTAGGGTACACGGGAGATCTATGGGTAGACAGTCGCCACGCAATGGGCGCTGGGCCTCTACCCTACACTAATAAACTAAATGACCAAAAACTAGATTTAAGAAATGTAAAGATTACAATCATTCAATAACTAATTAATATAACAGTATATGTATTAATTCAATATTTGTTTTTCAAAATAACAACTGTAAGTATTAAGATATACGGTATTAGAAATTCTTACAATCCAGATTTTAGTAGAACCACTTTTTGAAGGTTGTGTGTTATTCTCAAGATATTACTACTGTAATAGTAATACGTACATGTTAACTTTGACAGATTTAGAGCATTCAGTCTGTAGGGCTTACTAGGGATGGGATAGTGTACACGTGTAAACGCTTTAATGCGTGTACACGTTTACTGTTTCTCTGGAAACAATGCGATTTCATGCGATGTGCGACCGTCCTCACTCCTCAGTTGTCACTTATCACAAGTGATCCGAGGTCAGAACCATGAAACACGCTGGATTACGTCTTGAAACTGTTTGCGGGAACAACCCATTAAAACATAATTTTTCGGCCTGGACCGAAAATGATTTTTTTTCGAAAGTGGGACCCCACGGACGTGTACATGGCTTTGCAAGAAGCAGTGTACTCGTTTAGTGAAGTACACGCTTTCGCCCATCCCTAGGGCTTACCAAACCACAGTGCGCTCACGTTGATTCAAATTTTCGATTTCGAGTAGCATTCTTGAGCTCTAATTAAAAAATGAAAATTTTCTGCGGTTTTTGATGTAAAGGTACCCTTCGCTCTTAACTGGCAAAAACAAACAGAATCATGTGATAACTGATAAATGATAATATATAATATAACAGTGTAGAGGTATCTAAATAGTTGGAGGGAATTTGACTAACAAATTAGCCTGTGGTATGTTACATCTTGATCTAGCATACCATTAAGTTGTGTATATGCAAATGAGTGTATAAAAAATAATAATAAGCATCATTTACTAGATATTGTTGAGGTGGCTGAATCAATCTTGGATAAGCTAGAACCTCGGAAAATGGTGGCTCGCTAAATGGTGATTTTACTGTAAACTACAAAACTTGTAAATTTCTTTAAAAATAAAGTGGGCTACCAATAAAGTATCCTATAATGTATTTGAGAACAAAACAAGACTATATAAAAACTAAACTTTGGGAATACTATATACAATACATAAACATATACATAAAAGTACATAAAATATTGCTTCGAAGGAAAGCTTCACTAGATTTAGGTGTATATATACAGTAGTAGCATATATTAGTATTTCATATAATTGAAAAAAATATAAAAATAAAGCACCTACTTGTTTATCAATAGATAATTATAAAATAATCCAAGGAATACAAAATACAACACTGCCTATTTGTAAAAACATTTTAGTTTGAAATATCATCCAGTCATAGAGAACAGTTTAACTTTTGCTAATTCCTTCTACTTCTTAAGCAAGCATGGCCCGCTTCTTTTCCAGGTTCTGCCTGTGGAAGAAGTTCTTAAGCTGCAGCGGCTTAAGCTTTTGATCTATAAAGACTTTTGGCTTTTGATCACAAGCTAACAGCACAAAGTTTTTAGTTCTGTCGACTCATTCCTTCTGCTTCTTCTTACGCTTGGCCCGCTTCTTCTCCATCTTCTGCCCGTGTAAGAAACTCTTTAGCCGCAACAACTTTTAATCACAGGTTACAGTAACAGTACAAAGTCTTCAGTTCTGCTAAACTTCGCTCATTCCTTCTAAATTTTCTCTACTTTTTCTAAAGCTTCCCCCAGTGGAAGCTTTTTAGTACAGTAGTCCCCGGAAAATTCGAACTCGCTTACTTCGAAAACTCATGTAGATTGAAGAGGTTTCCATGTCCCAGAAAAACTACATGTTATTTTCATCTGTTAATTCGAAATTCAGCTATTTCGTAATTCGAAGTGAATTTCAGAACGAAGGTACTGACATTCTTTCATTTGAAGTCGTTTATTTCGAAATAAATGACGGTGACTGTAGTGCAGCTTGAGCCATTTCCCGGTAATTCCAGTTTTTGTAAACAACGCAACGACAATAGCGAGCGGTCGCCTCGAGATGCGTTGCCTGCCTGCAACATTCCACCCCCCCTCCCCCTCCCCAATCCTAATAGCTGTTGCCGACCGACCACAGATGGGCAGCCTCGAAGCAAGTCGGCCGGACGGACGCCTGCGCATGCGCTGGCATTGACTCATCACTTGTTGTTGTTCGAGTGAGCTGGTAGCACGTGTGGTCGAGTGTGTTGTTTGGAGCATATCAGTGTATCAAGTGTGTGATAGTGAACATCGAACTGTGTGAAAAATGTCGGCAACCAAACGAAAGTACAACGAGACTACAATATCGAGTATTTCAGTCGCGCCCGTGTCGAATATACCCTTGACTGGTGTAATTTTAAAACAACAAGCGGACATGATCGCGCTCAAATTAAAGATCGATGGGTTTCAATGTTCAAGTGGGTGGTTATGGCGTTTCCAGCGGCGATACAACATAGGTTCTTTGGCGATATGCGGCGAGGAAATTTATATATTTCGAATTTTTATATTTCGAAGTTGGTATTTTGAGGGCCCCTGAATTTCGAATTAAAGGGGGACTACTGTAGTTTGTTTTAGCTGCAGTAGCATTTGATTACAACAAATAAGCAACAGCACAAAGTTCTTAGCTCTGTAAAACAATGCTCATTCCTTCTACTTCTTCTTACGCTTGGTCCGCTTCTTCTCCATCTTCTGCCTGTGGAAGAAGCTCTAAGCTGCTGCAGCTTAAGCTTTTGATCTATAAAGACTTTCGGCTTTTGATCACAAGCTAACAGCACAAAGTTTTTAGTTCTGTCAACTCATTCCTTCTACTTCTTCTTACGCTTGGGCCGCTTCTTCTCCATCTTCTGCCCGTGTAAGAAACTCTTTAGCCGCAACAACTTTTAATCACAAGTTACAGTAACAGTACAAAGTCTTCAGTTCTATTAAACTTTGCTCATTCCTTCTAAATTTTCTCTACTTTTTCTAAAGCTTCCCCCCGTAGAAGCTTTTTAGTAGTTTGTTTTAGCTGCAATAGCATTTGATTACAACAAATAAGCAACAGCACAACGTCTTCAGCTCTGTCAAACAATGCTCATTCCTTTTACTTCTTTTTTTTCAGCTTTGACTGCTTCTTCTCCATCTTCTGCCTGTGGAAGAAGCTCTTCAGCTGCAACGGCTTTTGATCACAAGCTAACAGCACAAAGTTACTAGTTCTGTCAACTCATTCCTTCTACTTCTTCTTACGCTTGGCCCGCTTCTTTTCCATCTTCTGCCTGTTGAAGAAGTTCTTAAGCTACTGCAGCTTAAGCATTTGATCTATAAAGGCTTTTGGCTTTTGATCAAAGTTACTAGTTCTGTCAACTCATTCCTTCTACTTCTTCTTACGCTTGGTCCGCTTCTTCTCCATCTTCTGCCTGTAGAAGAAGCTCTTTAGCTGCAGTGGCTTTTGATCACAAGCTAACAGCACAAAGTTTTTAGTTCTGTCAAACAATGCTTATTTCTTCTACTTCTTCTTATGCTTGGACCACTTCTTTTCCATCTACTGCCTGTGGAAGAAGCTCTTAGCTGCTGCAGCTTAAGCTTTTGATCTATAAAGGCTTTTGATCACAAGTTAACAGCACAAAGTCAACTGTCAACTCATTCCTTCTACTTCTTCTTACGCTTGGTCCGCTTCTTCTCCATCTTCTGCCTGTGGAAGAAGCTCTTCAGCTGCAGCGGCAAGGCGTACTTGCTCTTGATGTTTAGCCGCGCCATCCAGTTCCTGAGGCTCTTGGCCGGGACACCGTTGCCCCTGGCAGCGCTGTAGATGCTGACCCCCGCGCTCACCTGGTCGAGCGCTTGGCGCAGCTGCGGCGTGGAGTAGGGGCGAGGGTTCGTGAGGTGCGGATCAGCCACGGCCGAGCGATACGCGGCCTCGGAGCCCGAGTCTGGCTCCGAGCTGGACTCGGCCTCGTCTGGCTCGGCCTTGATGCGCACGAAGGCGATGGGCGCGACGACGGGGGCCGGAGGGCGCGATATCGAGAGGTCGGGGTGGTTGGAGGTCGACTGGAGGAGACGGCGGAGGACGGAGTCGCCGGGCGGAGGGGGAGGAGGGACGCGGAGGGGGATGAGGGGGACGGAGGGGAGGTCGTGGCGGGGGCGAAGCTCGTACGCTGGGTCCCGGTCACCTGGAACGGAACCACGAGAGATTTGAGACATAGGTCAATCGCATCCGGGATTTATTAATTCGTTAAGGACTAGTATTAGTACTATATAAAACCTAGTAGTTGGACTATACACTGTTCCTTGTCAAGATCAAAGAATTAAAAACGCAATATTTCGAGCCCTAATCAGAGCTCTTCGACGGGCAAAATCACACTAACTCGCAACCTGACAGCTGACACTGACACACATATAGTCCAACTACTAGGTTTTATATACATTTTTACCTGTTCTACTATGTTTTCATCTTTTAATTAGTATTAGTACTACTAGCTACAGTCCAGCCCTCTTATAACGAACTTGAAGGGCACTGTGTTTTTTTTATACTTTGTTAAAACACAACCACTTTGCAAGTATTTTTGTATAAGATGAATCAAAATTACTTTGTTAAAAGCGAATAGTACCTCTACGTCAAAAACCGCCAGAAATTTTAATTTTGTAATTATATCTCAAGATTGCAACACAAAATCGAAAATCTGAATCAACAGCGCAGTGTGTTTTGGTAAGCCCTACAGACCGAATGAAATATTATCACCATTGGCGTAGTTATTTTTATTATTAATTCGATATAATTAGTAATAAAATTAATTAGATATAAAAATCAAAAACCATACTGATTATAGTGATTATAATGTATTGTAACACACAACATAGAGCATTCAGTATGTAGGGCTTAACAAACCACAGTGCGCTGTTGATTCAGATTTTCGATTTCAAAGCCCATTTTTAGGATATAATTTTTTAATTAAAAAATGAAAATTTTGAGCGGTTTTAGACGTAGAGGTATCCTTCCCTATTTAATCCAGAATTTTGTTTGAAAAGAGTTCTTCAAAAGTAGGCGTGACTGTAGCAAACAAGGAAGTTAAGGCTGTAAGTCCACCTACGTTTCCGCGTAGAAATTGTGGTACGTACGTAGTTACATTTCTCTGACACTGTCTATGTCCACCTGCCTCTTGTGGTGAGTGCAAAAGTTAATACGAGAAATACACCTATCAAGATGTCCCTTTTACATTTGCCGCAAGGGGTGGGTGGGTGGGTGGGGTTAGCCAGTGACAGAAATAAAACTACGACACAACGTACTGCAATCTTTACGTGGAATACAGTACCCAGTAATAAAGTTGAGAACCTGTAAGAATGACGGCCCCCTCCATATGTCCCCTCCACAGCTACCCGACCCCCCTCAACTACGTGACAACCTGACAAAATGAAATACGTAACTGAAAATCAATTTGTTTCAGTTGTTCAGTTTGCTGTTTCATGGAGTTGAGGGGGGTCGGGTAGCTGTGGAGGGGATAAGAAGGGGGCCGTCATTCTTACAGTTTCTCAACTATACATGACCATACAAATTGTACAGATAATTACTAAGCTACAAATTATTAATACTATGGGGAGGCGTAGCAAGTGCACAGAGAGCGTTGCGAGCGATCCGGCCAACGGTCACTGAATATTGGATACACTAAACTTTTAACAATAAGAATTTAAAAGTCATAGAAAAATTATTCGACTTCTTTGGAATCTATGTGAATTTTTCCAATAATAATGGGAGTCTTTCAGTCAAAATTTCTCACCAGAGTGCAGCATAGAACAACCCGGTTTTAAAATAGTAAACAAACGCGGATTGCAACGGGAACGAGCGTGATGACAGGTAGTTTAAATTTACAACATATATTTGGTAACGAGCATAATGTCCTAAAATATAATAAACAGTAATATGTAATTAATAAGTTATAACGCCTAGTGTTGGCCCTAATCATTATAGGGCTACATTATTCAAGTTAATCACAGCCTTTAGCTCTCGACTTTTCAACCACTATCTAGCTGACAGATGACATTGCCTGTGTGTTGCAAGAAGCACCTAATTTAGTTATTTTATTTGAACTTTAATTTAAATGCATTGTTTGCTGAGGCTCCGATTTTATACAGTCATATTTATACAACAATATTATTTTAAGACAAATTCATCAATAAAAACAAAGGCTAACAGACCGTAACTAACAGCTACGGACGACCTACCCTTGTCTCTCTGCATTTGTCGTATCCTAAAGGCACAGGGAACACATATTACTACTCTGAAAGATCTCTTTGTAATGTTTTCAGTGTCAATGTTGCCTGACATCGGTAATAAAGTTTCATAAATAATATTACAAACTAAATCAGCCGAACACGGGTCTTAAATATTATAGAAAAACGCCGCCATGTTTCCCCCACGTGAAATTAACTTCTGTCAAACACGATCACGGCAATAAAGACAACTGACCATCAACTGACCATAACTGACGAAGAAACACGTCAAGTATCCTAGCAACAGACAGAAGTCACCGCTTTAGTATTTCAAGTCACAGCCTATCAAAGCCAGTATTTTCTAACACCGCCTTGCCGATCAGTGTATTTTCATTTTGACAGGTGGACCGCATTTTTCGGTGCTGCGCTCTGGTGGTTGAGCTTTAAAAGATCCCCATTAGTGCTCTGGCTTCTAGACGGGTTTTCGGTGAATTCTAGCAGGCGGTGCTCAGTGGCCGGAACGCTCGCAGCGCTGCAGTGTAGTTGTTTGTTGTACGCCTCCCCATACTACATGTACCGGTAACATATAAGTTTTACAATTATTGGTAGAGCTACTTTGTTATATTATAATCTAAGCAATCTAAGTCTATACAAATAATTGATTATGCCACGTCAGGAGTCTGGAAACAATAGAAGTAGTGTTGCAATACGAACTTTTTCACTTCGTTTTTAAACAAAGCTGATATTGTGATTCTGGTTGGTTTTAAAGTAAAATATCCTTTTAATTGGGAATCTTGTACGGTACGTACTCCCCTATCAAGTCAATACCAGTGTCAATTAATTCAAATTTATTAAGGTATACCTAATTCAAACTAGCAATGAAAACTCTGCATAAGTTTGGGTGCAAAACTAGTTTTAGCATTATTTTACTTCAAATCGATGAATTAGGAAATATTAATAGTTAATACAAATAATAATAATAATAATAATAATAATAATAATAATAATAATAATAATAATAATAAAAAATAATAATAATAAATAATAACAAAAAGTTCTCCATCCTGATGGTGGTTTTCGTGGTTTCCACCATACGAAGAGCGAATGCTGGGATGAGTACAAATCGGCCACGACCATGTCATAGCATCCAGTTTGTTTTGGAAAAATTATATGGACAATGATTGTACGTATTTAATTAGTTGTAAGTAGAGTTAAATACCGTAAACACATGGAAATACTTGACATTTATGTCCGTACAACATGTTTACGCCGGTTTTGACCGAGTTTGTATGTATTGCAATAATAAAATAATAATAATAATAATAATAATAATAATAATAATAATAATAATAATAATAAATATATGATTATTGATGACGAAAGCGAAGCAATTGTTACAGAACGTAAACACTTTGCGACCACGTCTTGCGGCAAGCCAAACAGCTGACTGCTATGGAACAATTGCTAAAGTCGCGCGCCAGAATTCAGCTGCTAGCTTCGCTAGATTATCAAAGTATTCCCATGTCAAACGACCAAGGCCCGGTCGAAATCCCGCTAAATGTTTAGTCTGCTAGTAACTTCTCTCCTCTTTGGGAACCACCAATCATAAACGTGGATTTATGGACAGAAGCTTGGTATTTCAAATTTGCTTCGTAATTAAGTAAACTTAAAATGCTAATTAAAATGTTAGAACAGCTTTTTGCCTGAATTAGTATAAATAAATAAAAAAATGTATCAATATGGATGGCATTGATGTAGATGCATGTAAACGGTGACTTTGTAGCCGTCATAGTATAACTAGACATGCAACGAACGGTATAATGTGCCTAACGGATGTGTTTTTGTAATCGAGTGGGTCTAGACAATAAAATACAAAAAAAAAAACACAAAATAACGTTCTTTGATTGGTTATCGCTCACTTGTCGACGGTGTTCGGAGCCTACAGGGTTGGTTTAGTCGCTTTAAATTAAGGTCCCCCGCTGAAAATCAGTCTTGTTACTGAGTGAGTAGCATCTAAATGTGATTTTTTAAAAATTTATTTATTTATAGGCTATATTACTTGATTTTAAATTATAGACTTTACCGACCACACTTTGACAAGGAAAAAGGACATATGCATTGGACAATTAAATAATCATAAAGAATTGGGGGAGGGGTAAGGTCTCGTTTACTAATTTGTCACAATTGTGGTCGCGGCATGGTTTTGTTTGTCGGATGCTTCGATCGTGGTCACGACATGGTTTCGTTTGTCGGATGCAGCGATCGTGGTCGCCAAGTAGGTTACCAACTGTCACAATCGTGAATCGTGGTCGCCAAAAGGGGGCAAAATCGTAAACAGTCGCTGTTGCTTACGTGTTTTCAATAACTGACATTGACAAACCTATCCCCTTCGTACCAAAGTGCTCACGCACGGTTGTGGCCGAGGCTACGTAGGTAACGTTAGACATGCGGCTTCGTGATGAGAGGAACGGAGACGACCTAACGTTTTCCTTTCTAGTAACATCTTGAGTGCGCTACACAATATTAAAAAAGTTATCAATATCTGAATTGTAGTTTTGTAAGAGCTAAAAACTACAGGTAGATTTAAAAAATACTTCAAACACTGACGGTTGTTATCGGTTACCCGGTAACGATCAAAAATATTTGTGAAGCATTTCGAAAACAGTTTTGAAGTTCTTACAAAACCACAATTTAGATATTTATCACTTTCTGAATATTTATTCAAACAGTTGTTCTTCAAAATTATCACAAGAAAACAAAAATTATGCCATTCCCTAGGCACATTAAATGCTCTACTTATTATGAATGTTACTACAATTCAATTACAATGCTTGTTATTTTAAATGATTGATTTAACTTTTGAAATGTGCTTACATGGAACATACTACTATAAAGATTAAAAACTATCGATTAAAAAAGCAAAAATTAGTATCGAAACTTATCAAAACGATAATATAGGACATTAACCTCTCTAGGGAATATTGTTTCTTGCGTTCATTTTAAAGCAACTCATACAAAATAGGTTTTTAAATTCCATTGAAGTAACATATCTCACAAACAACCCACATATAATATCAATCCAGTGGAACCTCGTTTGTACGTTTTCGAGGGGAATGAAAGAAAAAACGTACTAATGAAAACAACGTGGTATTGAAACACATCAAATTTGTCCTTTTTTCGTTTCCAGTAACCCTAGAAAGTGAGTATCTGAAATTGTTAAAGCTCACGTCTGGACCCTGTAAGGATTTAAAGTTCAACCCACCCTTTTGGAGGTCACCCTTGATGCATGTGCGGACGAGTTAGTCCGCGGCCGGTTTGTAAGACGCACTAACCCGAAGAACGTAATATTGAGAAACGTATTAACGAAATAAATTATGCATACATGCCATAAGGCTTTGCCGGGACCTCGCAAAAAAAACATGAAAAACGTAGAAATGTGAAACGCACAAACGAGGTACCACTGTAGGTTCCTATGTGTATTCTACAAAATTTCAAGAATGTAAAACATTAAACTCTAGAGGGAATATCGTTTTCCCTTCTTTGTGTTAATCTTAAAGCAACTGACACGCAGTTTTTAATTTCCATTGAAGTTACATAACTCGCGAAACAATATAATATCTATACGTAGGCAGGTACATATATGTAGTCTACAAAATTTCAAGTACCGGTACATACGTAAACTTCTTCCCGGTCACCAGAAACATTTTCCCCAAGCCCAAAAGCATCCTGTGCAGCCAAACAGCAAAGCAATGAAAAGCACGTGAGAAAGTTAATGCATAAGCAAGCACACTTGCAAACCACCCCCAAAGCTTGGCAGCAGAACACAATACATAATTATTCTACACACAGTATACATTGGGGATTTGTCGTACAACAACTTCGGTAACGCTTTCGTCATCAATCAATGACGTGTTTACGGTCTCGGCCAACCCGAGCAGGTATTTGAATTAGCCACGACCGTTGGTTGGCTGCCGCGCTCACCCACCCGTGACGGAAGCATTACCGAAGTTGTTGTACGACGACTATAGACTAGTATTAGTTGAATATCACAGGCAGACTATGTGTTACAATGTTATTCTATGGGGAGGCGTACAACTAACGACTACACTGCAGCGCTGCGAGCGTTCCGGCCACTGAGCTCCGCCTGCTAGAATTAACCGGAACCCCATCGAGGAGGCAGCGCACTTCTTATTATTGTAAAATTATCCAAAGATGTCAAATAGTTTTGCAATGACTTTAGAATTCTCGTTGTTGAAAATTGTGTGTATCCAATATTCAGTGAGTGTTGGCCGGATCGCTCGCAACGCTCTCTGTGCACTTGTTACGCCTCCCCATAAAAAACCAGCGCCGCTGTCAGTGACGGAAGCAGGCTCGGCACTAGTATGATGGGTTACTACACTCAAAACTACGTACAGAGTAATACGAGGGCATTCCAGTGGGGGATAAGCGTCAGATATGGATGGCTAGCCGGCTTAGGTAGACCCGCGACCCAAGTGAATGGTAGGAACCTCCCACCCCACTACACGACTTCATAGTAGTTGAAAACAGGGAGAGAAGTTCTTGATTGATCCAATAAATCGACTAGTAAAAGGCGAACCTTAAGAGCGAAGGGTAGTCTCTACGTTAAAAACCGCAGAAAATTTTCATTATTTAATAGGGAATGTGCATGAATTTTCTACAGCTCTGAAAGTACATGGAATATATTGTTATTCATCTGAAGACATCAGAAACCTAATTTTAAATTTTTAAAATTAACTCATTATACTTCTATGAATGTTCAAAGATTTTGATTATCTGTTTCCCGCACTATTATTTTTAAACGGTATGTGACGTCACAATCCATGAAAATCACTGCTTATGAATGACTTTGCCACCAAGCCTCCTAGACAAAACCATCAAATTTTCAAGATCATCAAGCTAACCTTGTCAAAATTTTTACTCAAGCCGTTGTCAAGTCTGCTTTATAAGAATAACAACACCCATTATTTACTGATATTCTATGAAAATAGGTTTGGTATTATTGTTTTTATAGTAATTGGATTTCAAAATTAATTATTAGGCATACTAGTTACTAATTCAATTTGATATGATTTTGGATATGATAATTTCCAAATAAGCGTTATTTTATTAATCATTTTATAATTGGTTGATTGCTGAGTGATACATGGAAAATGACGTATGCCCCGTTTTTCCCGCCATAAATATGTGTGAAACTTTCAGCTCGTTTTTATAAATGAAACTTTATTCTATGTCATCGAAATAGAATATTTCTGTATTCAGGAAGTTAATCCTAATCTAGTAAAATGCTAACAAAAAATGATGCATACTCCCCATTATATCTTATCGAAAATCTGAGTAATCAGTGCGCTGTGGTTTGGTAAGCCCTACAGACTGAATGATAAACGTATCTAACATTATAATCGGTATGACTGTGATACTTATTTAATTAGTAATGTAATGAAATAAAAATCACAGTCATACTGATAATAATGTTAGATACATTTATCATTCAGTTTGTAGGGCTTACCAAACCACAGCCCGCTGATTACTCAGATTTTCCATATCGAGGTGCATTCTTGAGCTATAATTAAAACATGACAATTTGCCGCGGTTTTCGACGTAAACATACCCGTCGTTCTTAATACTAAAGCTAAGTCAAACGATAAAAGCAATCAACAATACTGGCTAGACAAAGCTACTACTGTACTCAACTACGAACACATAATACGTACTACAATACAACTAGTCTAGTTGTGTCTAGCCTACGTCGTTAACTTACCATCCGTCTTGGTTCGTTCCACGTTCGTTGGGCTTCGAATTTTCGTTGGTTCGTGTAACGCAACACCTTCTTCACAGTTGTCGGAAACAACTACGTGTACGGTTTCCAGGTTGCGGGTGCCAACACGGCAGAGATTTTAAGTTCGCACTGTCCAATCACTGATTCATGTGTTTCATATTTGACGTATCGATCTTTGATTGGTTATCGCTCACTCGTCGACGGTGTTCGGAGCCTACAGGGTTGGTTTAGTCGCTTTAAATTAAAGTCGCCCACAGAAAATCAGTCTAGTTACTGACGAGTGGGTAGACTCTATAAATACAAATTTATCATTTACGAATTTTTATTTATTTTTTAAAATTACATTTTAATTACGGGTCGACACAAATTGTCTCCGCACTTTCGCCTCGCTGCCGAGAGCGACGGAGAAAACTCCCGAGGTCAAAATTTCGTTACATCGAGATCTGAAAAGATGTATCGAAAGAAAAACATGTGGGGCCAACGGTGTAATATTTGATTTGTAAAAAGTTCACGCTATTCCCCGTCGAGGGGGGGGGGGGGCTATTAATGTCGGGCACAGGATGGAGTTGATTTAACTCAATCGATTTAAATCAATAAAAATGCTTGATTTAAATAAAAAAAACAAAAAACTTACAAGTAGTATTTTTTACTTGTACAATAAAATTAATTTTACGTCATTTGTAGCTACGACGATCGCTACTTTACCAATCGGGTATCCTATTACGGCTACCAGAGTGGACGTTCACATACCTCGTTAATTCAAACTCTCTAAATTCAAATTTATGTGTAATTCAAAGTAGTGGTCAAGTTCCTGGTGAAGGTTCCAGCATAAGGCTTAATGTTAAATGTTCTTTTAATTCAAAATTTTGTAATTCAAATTGGAGTTTTAAGAGTCACTTGCAATTCGAATTAAATAGGTTTTACTGTAGACAACCGATGGAGACAGTGCGCCTTACTCAGGCACACCTAGCATCAGTTTCGTTTGCTTTTGCGATCGTAATTTTCCTGTTGATTCTCCCTATTGTTGATTTAAATCAATTAAAATCCGATTTAAATCATAAGAAATAAAAAGTTGGATCTAAATAAAAAAGTTGATTAAAAAAAAAATCCAATTTATATACAAAAAATCATCCAGTCAGGTCGTTCATCACCGACAGTCCCCGTAATGCCCAAATACCACATCAGGCAAATGTTACGAACACCCGAAGCATCAAGCGATGTGAAACACATGCAAAATGTTAGCGGTTAGGTGTGTGCAAACATTTTTATTAGACAGATTAATATACATAAAATGCATTACGTGTTTAAATAGTACCTGGGACGAATTTCAGAATCATATACATTTACATTTATTTTTGTAGTACATACGTATTTGAAACGTTCTCAAAACCTGTGTTCAATATTTGAAATGCCGCACAGGAACAAATTGATGAATGCTTTGGGTATGTGTGTAGGTAGGTACATAGACAAAATTAGTGACATTTTAAAGCAACCCAATAAAACATCAAACATTTAATGTTGTATAGTTTGACCATTTTCTTATTGCAATAAATAAAATAATAAGACACTTTCCATTAAAATAAATAAATAAATAAATAAATAAATAAATAAATAAATAAATAAATAAATAAATAAATAAATAAATAAATAAATAAAATAAATAATAATAAATCAAATTTAAAATTAAATTAAAAATTAAATTATATTAAATTAATTAATTCATTAAAATTAATTAAATTAATTAAAATTAAATAAATTAATTAAAATTAAATAAATTAATAAATTAATTAAATTTAGTTAAATTAATTAAAATTAATTAAATTAATTAAAAATTTAATTAAATAATAAATTAAATAAATAAATTCTTCAACATGCACCATCTATATTAAAGTTGCCACAACATAAGGATTCTCATGCTTACAACATAGCTGAGTCCAACGGTGCCAACTTCATTGTCTACTCCTCTAGTTTCTACCTTACTTGAAACAGGTATATTAGGTATAATTTACGACCTTCGGTTGGCTACCTACAAACAGTGGTCATGACAATGACGCCTGTGCACTCTACTAAGCGCGAGACTACATTTACGAATGTGCGAAAGAACGCCAGGAATCTGCCGATTTTATATTAAGAGCGAAGGAAGGGTAGTCTCTACGTCAAAAACCGCAGAAAAGTTTCATTATTTAATTATATCTCAAGATTGCAACAAGAAATCGAAAATGTAAATCAACAGTGCACTGTGTTTTGGTAAGCCCTACAGACTGAATGGAATATTATAGGCCTAACCATTAGCATAAGTATTTTGATTTAATTTGATAATTAGTATTTAACTTAATTATATATAAAAAAACTAAAAAGCATACTGATTGTAATGTAAGACACAACTTAGAGCATTCAGTATGTAGGGCTTACTAAACCACAGTGCGCTGTTGATTCAGATTTTCGATTTCGAAGCCCATTCTTGAGATATAATTTAAAAATGAAAATTGTGTGCGGTTTTTGACGTAGAGGTATCCTTCCCTGTTGATCAGCGAGCGTGAGATTATCTACTATATACCTTATCTACCTATATACCTTATCTACTGTCCCAGTAGATAAGGGTCTGAGGCCAGTGTGCGACTACTTACGTGGGGGCTAGTATGACTACCTGTGACCCATACAACTCTCGTTTATATCGTCGGCGATTGCGGCCTGCGACGGAATGATTAGGTGGCAAAGTACAAATCCCCTAAATGCTACCGATTCACATTCGACTCGGTCTACCCACTCAATTACAAGCAGCCACTTTCAACGGGAGACATTATACCATTAATTATATTCCGCGTTGGTATGGCTCGTAATTTGAGATGGTGAATTAACATTAAACCACGCAAAATTAACGGTACTTTATTGATATCTTGAAAATCCTTCAAGAAATTGAAAAGGTGATTACTATGCGGAATTTGCGGTATGAGCGGTTTCCGTCACCAATGTTACTAGCAAGCAGGTAATAGCAAAAAGGGTAATTAACATTAAATTCATTAATAAGAAATAATTAATTAATCATTCAAAATAATTAATCAATTATTATTAATTAATTATTAATTGTTATTAATTAATTTATTATTTAATTTATTAAATTAACCATATTCATACATTATTAAATATAACACTAGTGATTGAAACCGAAAGTAAAATTGAAGTTGGCAATCCACTCACCACAATCATATTCAGGCAGATTTGTTTGGAAATTCACTTGTACAGAACCCCCCCCCCCCCCCCTCAAACACACACATACAAGTCGGTGTGGGTCCGGGGGCCTTGCCCGCAGACATTTTTGAAACCATACATTAAATTATTTTGGCATGAATTCAAGCATTTTGAGCAACTTCACAACGATACTGATTGGCTATATATTTAACAATTTATCAAACCAATAGCCAGCCATTAAATTTCTAAACTTACGGTTTCTCCGTCTTAACGGAACTAGGTCGTAATTATATTTGTACTGCTTATCGTGAAAGACGTGAAATGTTGAAACACTTTAAGTAGCTAGCTAGGGCGATACATAAAATAAAATACATTACAGTATTTTTATACAGCTGCCAATTTGAACAATATCTACATACATAAAAAAAAACAAGTACCTATTAAACAAATCAATACACAATCCTCATTGAAAAAAAAACATTTGCAACGAGTTGTTTCATAAAATTCTTTATTCAAAAACAAATATAATCATGTCCTACAAATACAGTTACATAAATTACAAACATGGTCAGTCAAAATCACACAAAATTTATTACAAACTATTAAATATTACACTACAATATAAATATTACAGAATATAATATTTGTATAAAAACAGCCGATAGAAGGCACTTGATAATGTTAAAAATACACACTTGAAGTATTTCTTGACCATGACCATGGTTAGTTCGTAGCGACTAGATGTATGAACTAGGGATGTTCCCGGGTACTCGGATAACCCGAATCCAGAAATTACCTGAATCCATTTTTCGAATTCGAATCGTAATCGGGTAGTAATATTTGTAAAAAAAAAAAAAAAATGCGACGATATTTCTGCGACTACTTTTCTTGAAGCTACAGTGAATTCCTGCTTGTGGGCGTAGCGAGCAGGTCGCTGGTTAGTACGGGCAGTCATTACTGCGGGCGAGTTCTGGGATGCACCATATACACTACCCCTCTCTCCCTTTCCGTGCGCAATATAACAATTAATTAGGCTTCCAGGATTTGGGTAACCCGATTCCTGGAAAGTCTGGAACCGGATCCGAATTTTCCTACCCTGACATCCCTAGTATGGACCATGAAACACTTCTGGGGATCAACAACTGTCAGCAGATATAGAAAAATTGCACCATTAATTTGATTTTTCGTATTCGTTATTTCTAAAATAGAATTTTTCCGCACTTTTGAAAAAAATCTCCGAATCTTAATGATCACCTGGTGGTACATGATCACACTTAATACGGAAATTGCCACAATTGACAATACATATTTTTCGAAAATCGGAAGCATGCTTCTATCTCGCAGTAAATAATATTTAAAAACGCTTCCGAACATCATTATGTGTAACTAATCAAAATACAGCGAATTCCCAATTTTACCGACCCGCTTCGTACGGATTTCCATATTATTTGCAAACTCTGTTCAACTCCTCCATCGGTTGATTCCCACGGATTTCACAGATTTCTTGATTTTTTTTAAGAATCACTTCCCAAACGTAAAATCGGGACTTCACGGTATCTGAGAAAACTATGACGCCGAGAATCATTTTCTCGTTGTAACGAAACAGTTTCTGCTATTTTTCCCACTTCTAGGAATTGGTGTATTTAAAATAACGAGCCGGTACTAAAAGTTATAACACCAAAGCCCTCTTTGGTTTCGATCTCACGCTCCGCGAACTACTTCACGTTCTAACGAACTCGTTAGTATCTACGTAGCTCTCAACTAAAGCCGAACCAGCATTTTCCAAGATAACAACTTAATAAAATAACCGTCACCGGTCAGCGCGATGCAATTCATCGCTCATTAAATGAACGCGTCTCTACTATTGTATACACACACACACTTTCATGGGTGTCCTTCAAACCTACGCGTATTTTACTGCACACTAACAGGCAGGGAATGCACTACAAAAAGAACAGTCAGTTGCACATTTCTATTGACTACCCTGTCCACCTAAAGCAGTGCTTGTAAAACTTCTGTAGCCAAGCAGCAAGCCTCACTTCTAGGGTGACCAAACGTCCCGAAAAATGAGGGACAGTCCCGAATTTGACACAACTGCCCCGCGTCCCAAAATTGGTAAATTCACGATTTTCTTCGATTTACGGTTCAAAAATTAAAAATTTCAACTAGGAAAAAACAAAAAAACGAAGAAGAGACGCGGTAAGTGGTAAATTTGTAATTCGGAGCGACGCGACAACTGGCGGTCTTTTGCGTAGAAAGTCTTATTCGCTTGCGCTTCCCTAGCAGAGTGCTGGCGTGCAATGCGCCGGCAAGGCACGGCTACACCGCAATTCCAAATAAATATGGAATACAAATTTAGAAAAATTTAAATATCGAGTAAGAAAATTTAAATAACTTAAAAAAAAACACTGTCGCCGTTTCACTTTCAGCGAACATTTAACCTCTGACAGTGTTTTCACCTGGTTAGAGAGACAAATTGTCCCGAAATTCAGTCTTGACCATCTAGTCACCCTACTCACTTCCATAACCTTGTTAGGTTATGGAAGTGAGTAGGGTGACTGTGACGCTTTGACTGTGTTGACGCTTTACTAATACCCACCTGCATACGGGACAATACGTTCGAAAAAGTTATTAAATTCTGAATTTCCTCCGTCAAAAAAAAACACGCCTTGATGATGATACCGTTGGTATGAAATAACTGACACAACGTCCAAAACTGGGCACGGGCGAATTGTTTTAAAATTAAAAGCACACCCCCCTCCCCTGGACTTTCTTTCTCTCATAGCTACGCTAAGAAATTTCAAACCAATACGTTCTACGTAGCTAGCTATCTACGCGTACGTAATAACGCCGAAAGCAACGACGTTCGTCTAAAACTATTTGGTAGCAAAGCACACTGAATAATATTTACACAAAAATTCCATTTAGGCACGGAAGTCTTCAACTATCATTAAGGCACAAGGAAAAGTTTCACAAATGTAAGGATGGACAGAAATCGATACTATGGCGAGATTTCAACATCAATAAACGAAATTAACAATCGATATCGGAAACACTACCCGTATTTCAAATTTCGATGAATAGCAGAGTCCTGAAACTCGGGTGTAAACAAACAAAAAATAATACATAACTATTTTTACGATTTTAAAAACGTTTTGGCCACACATTTCAATAAAAGAAAATCACTTTTTTTTCAAATTTGTAATTTCTAACATTAAATAATGTTCGCAACTCGTCAATAACTCAGATTTATGTCACACATAGCTCATCCCTCTACACAGAACCACTGTAAGGCTGTTGCACTAGCGAAGGAATAAGCGGACGGACCTGAGGAAAGTCAACGCAAATCGACATCTTATGTTGACATACGTTTGTCAACGTACGTTCGTTGACTTTTATTTGTTAGCGGACATTCGTTGACGGGAGTTTGTTGACCGATATTGGTTAACAGACGTTTGTTGACCAATATTTGTTAACGTTAACGGACATTCGTTGGTGGGCATTCGTTGACTGCAATGATATTCAACAGCTATAGTAGGCTAGATGCGCAGCCTAGCAACCAGAAGCGTGTCAATTAGAAGCCATCTTGAAATGGGCAAATAACACAGGCGGGAATAGGAGTCTCTAACGCGACTTTCTGCCGCTCGCAGCGCTAGCAGTACTGAAAGGTCCAAATTAGCATGTAAACTGCCCAATTCAAAATGGCTTCAAATTGCTACGCTCACTACTGAATGAAAGGTTGGGGGACTGGTGATCTAGCCTACTATAGCTGTTGAATATTATTCGTTGACTGATATTCGATAACGGACGTTCGTTAACGGACATTTGTTAACGGCTAGTATTTCTTGTTGTTGTGGAATCGCAGCTCGGCGATCTTGGAGTTGACCGCGACCCCAAACGCCCCCTTGGTGAAGCCGGGGAATCTTTGTAGGGTGGCGTCTGAAACAGAACGAGACGTTAGAAACTCGCTTCATTGACGACGTTCAAACAAAGACGTTCCTGGACTATACATATGCCGAGCTATTGTCGAAAGCCTAGAGCAATTAGAGGACGGAGAGAACCGCCGCGTCCTAACCGTGTAAACATGTGAATGGAAAACGTCATAATGAATTGAAATGGAAGTTGTTCTTGTGTGTGTATGTGGGGGGGGGGGGGGGGGGGTTAAAAAAGAAATTATACATTATTTAATGAAATAAAAATGATAGATTATTTATTTCATTATTTAATTTATTCTCAAACAAAAAAATTTTTTTATTTCAAAAATATATTAATGTATATTTATTAATCCTCAGTATTATTATTACTAATTTATTATATTTTTGTAACTGATTTGTATTATTTTTCAATTTTAAATAAATAGGCCTAGGCCTATATTATAATATATTATATTTACGATGACGGAAGAGAGGATGCCCAGGAGAATATATGAGAAAAAGATCGAGGAAGAAGAAGACGGGGAAGACCAAGGAAGAGATGGAAGGAAAAGATTGATGAAGACCTACAGACGAGAGGAGAGAACTGGGAGCAAGTAGAGGAAGTACGATTATTTACTTAAAATATTGTTTATGATGAATGGCCTCTGGCTTGTCTGGAAATCCTAAAAACAGATGAGAAAAGTATCGACACCGACGATATCGCGACGCGATGTTGATGTTTCCTCCCGCAATATCGATATAATTTTTTTATCGTTGGGCAGGCCTAGTTATTACTAATTTATTATTTATATTTTTTTATACTTTTATTTGTAATCATTTGTAATTATTTCAATATTACACTAACGCCCGCCAAGGGGTGGGTAGACTGTAAATAAAATAAATAAATAAATAAATAAATAAGTAAATAAATAAATAAATAAATAAATAAATAAATAAATAAATAAATAAATGAATGAATGAATGAATAAATAAATAAATAAATAAATAAATAAATAAATAAATAAATAAATAATGAAATCAATAAATAAATAAATAAATAACTTCACATTTAGAGTCTACTACCTACTCAGTAATTAAACTGATTTGCAGTGGGAGATTTTAATTACCTAATTAATTTAATTAATTAATTTAATTACCGTAGATGGCGTCCGTGACTCGCTCGTCAAGCTTGTCTCTCCGCCCGCCCGTGTCCAGCAGCTTGTTCTTGCACTTCCCCCCGCGCAGGTTGCTGCGCATGAGCGTCTCGGCCGGGAACAGAGCCAGCAGGAGTCTGCGCACCAGCTGGGTGGGCGAGGAGAGAAGCGCGAGGCGGGCCCAGACCTCCTGCGTCACGCACACGCCTGTACGCGGGCTGATCTCCACCTGGGGGGGACACAACATTTACGGAACAATTGAAACGGAGGGAAAAAGTTTTTCCGAAAAAAAAAAAAAAAAAAAAAACGGAAATTTAGAGAAAATTTTGTTTTCTGCCCAATAATTGTTAGGCCTGAACGGTAAATTTTTCCGGAAAAAAAAAACGTAAAGTAAATTTTAGGCCTAACAAACATTTAAGTTGTTATTTTTATTTTCCTACATATGTACAAACCTGACAGGGCAAAGTAATTATAAAGTAATAAAGTAATTATAAAGAAGTTTCACTGTACATATTAATATAACTGTTGAAAAGGCCTACTCTACATAAAAAGAAATAATCAATAATAAAAATTAATAAAATTGTACATGAAACAAGATATATATATTTATACTGTATATTGCTACTCTTTATTCCAACATAATTTAGTTAGGTAAAGGGGTATTTCCACATTGATCTTGGGCATCACAAGAATCAGTAACAACATAAATAAACAAACAAAATGAGCATAACAAGATAAATAAATGAAATAAAATGAAGTACCTTGGGCGGCTGGACCGGTTCTCTCAACTCGAACAGCTTGCGTACTTTACGGCTCATCGGTACCGGCCACCGGATCCCCTCCCTCTTGAGCTTGCAGCTCCCAGTGTCTCCTGCAACGAGAGGTGCACGTTAGAGAAGAACCGATGCCGCATCAACACTTTCTGTGAATCCAAGGTCTACTGGATTTCTTTTTGTGAATCAAAGGTCTACTGGATTTACTCCTAGCGGAGTAATCGCGAAGCGCAAGGTAAGGTCATTAAATGAGATCCAAAATGGCGATTTTGGATCCAACTAGAAAAATCGCATTTTTATTTAAATAATCCTCGCCGATAATGTGAACTTACGCGTAAAGTATTTCCTTTGAAAATATATATAGAATGTGAAGACAAAATCTCATTACAGATTGTTATTTTGCCTTTTTGGCCCATAATTTGTTTTGACAGATCAATTCATTTGTTTTTCTGAATGATTCTCCCATTTGAATAACATGTGATTTTTAACATTATGGAAATAGGTTAGATGACCTTACTTCGCGCGCGCTACAAGCGATCTAGTGGACCTTGTTGTGAATCCATGCCCAGGTGCCAATCAGTATTCTTTGAATTTTGATATTTAAAATAGAACCTAGCTTACAATCTAAACATTTAACATCGTTATGTACATCGGACGGAGAATAGCATGCGTTGCAAATTGCAAATAAGGTAGTTCGAGAAGAGACCAATCAGAAACTAAGTTACAACAGATCACAGCCATAATATGGGCGTACAGCAGGGATGGGCATCGATTCCAAATATGGGTATCGATAATCGAAGGACAATTATTGTTATCGATCGATAATATCAGATTTTTTTTTTTGAAAGTTGGATTTAAGAATTCAAAATTCCATTAAAAAATGTGTTTTTTCTTTAAATATTCGCAAGAGAAGTTATGTATAGGCCTAATTCGCAAGTTCTCCGCGTCATTCTGGTTACAAAAGGTCTAAGACGCCCCATTTAGGCTATTCTCATGACAATCAAATTTTGATACTTTCGATACTTAATATCGATAACGTAAATATTTTCCAATTTCGAATATCGATCGATAAAATCGATATTTTTGTCCATCCCTAGTGCACAGCATGCGACCAACAGTAACTGACATTCTAGCGTGCATAAATACAACAGCAGCTTGTACGTAGAAACAAGGAAAGAAAACCCCAACGAAGCGCTCGGCAAATGTGTTTCGTTCGACTGCACCCGCCGAAAACGAAACCGAGAGCGATTTACGTGCCGCAGAAGCAGGGTTGGGTAGATATAACACCCAACGTTGAAAACCCGTATTATACCCAGTATTATAGTGTCGTTATTAGTGATGCACACGATATTCGATAAAATTTCGATAATCGATAATAAAAATATTATTGAATGGTTTGTTTTGTGTTGATTCTATCTTTGTTTATTTTTGTATAATCCAATGTGCCATTGGTTCGCCATCCCTGGCTTATAGGAATGTACAAAATAAGATTTCTTTCAAACAGCGGACATGAAGCAGGTGGTTTGTTAAGAATGAAATGTCTGCATGAGGTAAGTTACAGGTTGCCACAAGCAGGACGTACTAAGACTACGGTACGGTGTTGGTCTCTTTTGTAAATCAGTTTTTATAACTGAATAGGATAGACATTAAATAAATGAATGAATGAATGAATGAATGAATGAATGAATGAATGAATGAATAAATAAATAAATAAATAAATAAATAAATAAATAAATTCATAAATAAATAAATAAATAAATAAATAAATAAATAAATAAATAAATAAATAAATAAATAAATAAATAAATAAATAAATAAATAACTACGAACTATGTTCGAGTGAATACGGACACCGGCATTTCGACGTCAATCGTACGAAACTAAAGCTGCCGTTACTGTAGAGCGTTGGGAGCGACACATCAGTAGCGTCGACCAATCAGATTGCGAGTTTGCCGCTTAGGCCGCGTAGCTCGTGAAACGAACCCACGCGACATTGCAAAATTTGTTTATTTCCTGTGTTTTGATCGACGACGAAATCTATACCCTACAAGCAACATTTTTTCTTCCACATTTCGAGGAAATCAAGAGCTGCAATTTTTCTCGAGAGCACTCAAAATAGACTAGATGCATTCTGGTGGCAAAAAAATAAACTTCTATTAGGAGTGGTTTAGCTGTCAATTTTCATTGTTGTTTTATTGTTATTATTCATCAATGGCGCTGAAAGGAGGTTGCTTAGCAGCGCTATCTATGTTAGTTTTGAGTCCTCTTTGTTAGTATATTTAGATTATAGTCTTCCATCACATTGGCCTATAACTTTTATTTTATTTGTTAAAATTCTTCTATAATTCAAGCCTAGTTATTTTTATTTATTCTTAATTTCGGCTTATCGAAGTTATTTTTTTAATTCATTAGTTGGGGCAACTATATTCACTACAATACTGGATGCAGAGAACGAGATGAAACTAGATTTAGGTTGGCGAATGTATTTGTCACTACGTCACTTCACTAATACGCAAACTACGAAGACACCACCTGGCTAGATACATTGAGGCGACTACTGCACTACACCTTCGTCCCCAACGTGCTTGCAAGAATTCCCAATCGGAAAGCGGTCACGTCTACCGACGTGCCGAAAAAAAAAAAAAAAAAAAAACGAAAAAAAACGAACATCGGTCCCGCAACACAACCCACCAAAGTTCGCCCATGCCTACTACACGAATAACACACAAGTATTGTCTGGTTTACATACCCGGACAGGCAGGAGGTGTCTGCAGAAGAACGATCTCCGGCGTCTTGGGTTCTCGCGATCCGCTCCGGTCCACTCTCTTCGCCGTGACGGCGCGGGGAAACTTTAAGCCCGGTTTATTTACATAAACGACTGGGGCCGGATTCACAAAAAGTCTTCACTTAGGACAGGTCCTAAGTCTACTGTACCGTATGTGCCCTAATCCATGGCAGGCCTACTACACAGCCCAATTGATAGCTACTTTCGTGGAAATCACAGTGAACTTGAAATATTGCAAGGCGGTGTTTTAAAGTTTCGTGTTTTGTTTCCTAATACCTCCACACTTTTAAACAGACAAATGCATACCCGGTACCGTATGTCAAGGTAAGTAAACAATATTTATTTATGGTCACACTTCGAAGTCATAGACCTATTGCCACCATCTTTGAAAAAAGATAAGACCAACTCAGACAGGGCTTAAATTTTGGTCTCAAGTGTTTGTTATTTACTAGGGTTTCTTAGAGACGTTGGGTCGAGGTTATGTGCAGGTCCGTATCAGCCAATGGTGTGCCATAATCTAGTGGTCCTAAAGTTAGGCCAGGCCTAAGTTAAGACTTTTTGTGAATTCGGCCCCTGGTGATTAGCGACTATTGTCCGCGTATTGCGCGATTGGCCAGCAGAACTACCTCTCACTCGACTAAGAACTAATCACGGGGGTTGGTAGGGCCTATAGTCAATAATCACTCACCAGTCGTTTGTTAAGAGGACGCGGCGTAATTCTCGCGAGCGTCACCCACTTCTAGGCGAAAGACTCATAGCTTGGCATTATTGTGTAGGTAGGCATGCGAGAAACATTAGGTTCGTTTTTTGTCCTGCACTTTCTTGTGGTGCAGCTTTACGGTACAGGCCGGAAATACGCAATAGTGCAAGGCATGCAGGTTGCACTGAAGGAAGACAAGAAAACATCCCGGTGTAGCAACGGCTAATGTGTGAAAAAATATTTAAATTTGATAACGTCTTTTACAATGGTTTGAAAATTAAAATGTTTAACATTGGATATCAACTTTATGATTATTCTTAATGTAAATAGCAGTCCATGTATCTACTTAAAAATATAACAACCACATTTTAATTCAAGTTGCCGACAGATTTTCTTACACTGCACTGCCACACCAGCTCAGTAGCCGGTGCTACACCGCTGCACTAGTGCAACGTACACTGGACAAAATAAAAATAAATAAATAAATAAAATAAATAAATTCACATTTAAGGTCTACCCACTCAGTAACTAAACTGATTTGCAGTGGGGGACTTTAATTTAAAGTGACTAAACCAACCCTGTAGGCTTCGAACACCATCGACGAGTGAGCGATAACCAATCAAAGATCGATATTTCAAATACGAAACATATGAATCAGTGATTGGACAGTGCGAACACCTGCGGACAAAATGCCAGAATCAACAAGGCCGATTCAGAACAACTTTGAATTTATTGAGTGCTTCGTTGCTAGGACGGCTCCAAAGTCACCGTTTACATATTCCTAAGCCAAGAAGTAATGGAATTGAATCCACATTAGAAGTTAAAAAACTTCTGCCTGAAGCGGGATTTGAACCCGGGACCTTCTGCATTGGAAGCAGGGATGCTAACCACTGGACCAACGAGCCACCTACTGGACCAACGAGCCACCTCAAAATAATGCGAGCAGTGTAACCTGCACGGAGACAAAATAGCATGGCAGTGCCGGAAAGCCTGCACTAGTGCAGGCTATGCAGGACAAAAAAACGGACCTATTGCGGCCTGGCTTTGAAAGCTCGACAGCAAAGGGTGCTCTCAATTTATTAAAACCGCGCCTGATAAACGTGTTTTTTCAGTACTAGTACAACGTGGTTTCGTCAAGATCCGAAAACTGGATTCGAAAAGTTGTATTTATGTATTTTTATCGTTACGGTACACGGAAATTAAGACAAATAACAACGGTCATAATATTTTATAATCTCTTTTAATCCGGTTTTGAGTTCTTACGAAACCCCATCAATAAAAACGATTTTTTTAATTTTTTAAATAGTTGTATTTTTCTGTATTTAGATATTTACTAAAAAAATACGCTAATTTCACAAGATTTTTATTGTGAGGTTACCTTCACACATTAAGAGCACACCGACACCTGTAGGCCTAATAATTTCTTCAATGATCTATGATCTATCTGGCTATCAAACTGACTAGGCTTATCTACACTCTGAAAGGAACATCGATCATCAGGTAGATAATCGTGAAATGGAAAATTTTCCACCATCGACATCGAGTTGTAAAAGATCGATGTCGAAAGACCAAAAGTTGTTTTAATTACAAAATATTAGACATAGTCAACTGCAAGTATACTTTAGTCCCAACGAAAGTATTCGCATACCAATCTCAGGTCATTGTCTACTGCCCCTTTCAACCGCGCCAATTGAAAGAAAATCAACAGATAGGCCTACCTGGCGTTCTTTCACACATCCGTAAATGCACGGTTCGGCTTAGTCGAGTGCACAGGCGGTTTGGCCACACCCACCGTTTCAGGTAACCAACGGAAGGTCTTAAATTATCCAAAATGGCCCTGTTTAGATTTGATGGTAGGAATTAGCGAAGTAGAAAATTAAGTTGTCACCTTGGACTCGGCTGTGTCGTAAGCATCGGAATACTTTTGTTGGGACAACTATACAATGATAGCCTAGTCATATAAATACACAGCTTTATCTTGAGACCAATGTGGTTGTGACTGATGATACCAAATTACCGCTCGTCATTAGCGAGCGCAATTGAGGCTGGACGACTTTCCATTAGGCCTACAAGTGTGCAAAACATGTTCGAAAAATTATGTTATTTTTTCCTAATTTATTTTTGTTCTATAGGCGGGATATTAAAGGCAAAGGTAAATGGATACAAAAGGTGGGATATTCGAGTGTTTGAATAGCCTACTTCGAATTTTCGAATAGTTAGTATTCGAGTTTTGAAACGAATTATTTCCTGAACTATTCGTTGAACTGTTGGAGACATTCGAATAGACGTCCCTCCCTAGCCACTACCTAAAGTGCTTCAATGTCCTTCACACCACGTCACTGTCCCAAAAATACTAAATCGGCGGTAGCCTTATGAATTGCTCAAAACACTTTTAAATTCATGCCAAAATGAGGTAAGGTTTCAAATCAGTGTGCCAAGTGGATTCGTAATGTCATTTTTTGCCTCGATTTGTCGGCACCGTAGAAACGTAGCCAGCCCACATGTAAGGGGTATTAATTGTGTTGCGGATACCGAGAGAGACACACAGGTATTCCAAATCTCTCAGCCACGTCACGGTAGAGACAAAACTGTGTTAATTGATAAATTGATTTTTATATTTAAATAGTCTCTAGGCTATATATTTTTAATCTATTTTTAAATTTAATATTTTACTCACAGTTTTCTGCTGATCTCAAGGGACTCCAAAAACCCCAATTTGAATTTATCAAAAATTTTAATTGAACAAACATTAACAAAGCATACACCCAAACTTCCTGTAGGGACTTCTATCACTAGTTTGAATTAAAAATAAATTTGAATTTTTAAAAGATAAATTAATAACAGACTATGATATAATTTTCAAAATTTAAAAATAAAAAGATTAATTTTCGATATAATTAATGTGTTAATAACATTTATAAAAATGAAACGTCAAAGATTCGAGGGACGTTGGACATTCGACCGTGGCTCAGGTCGGTCGGGTAACAACGCCACCACCGACCGCACACTGTACTGCGTCAGTACACACACAAGAGAGAGGATTGTTGCGTTTACCTGTTGCCGTCTTGTCCGGGGTCTCCGAGCCACTCCGGGAAGGGGGAGGCTGCGATAGTCCGGACGGTCCGGGCTGTCCGGTACGCGAGGGTTCTTGTTGCAGTCCGTCCGAGTCATCCTGGGGGAGCACATCCACATTATTAGGGGTCTGCGAGTACCCGAAATTTCGGGTTCTTTCGAGTAGTTGCACGTAGTACCCAAAATTCGGATTTTTTTTTTTTTTTTTTTTTTTTTAATACCCAAGATTGAGGCCCGTCTGGGCCCGGGGAAGAATGAAGGCCCAGAGTGACTCTGCTAGTCGTAAGAGGCGACAAAAGGAGACCCGTCTCAGCCCGGGGTAGAATAGGCCCAGAGTGACTCTGCTAGTCGTAAGAGGCGACAAAAGGAGACCCTGCCTCTCGCCCCCCCCCCCCACTGTCCCACTGAAGATTTCTCCTCCCCTTGGCCCTGCCCTCCCTTGCTGGACCCCCGTATGACGACCCACGCGACGTACAATGGATCTGATTCGGATGTGGCTTTATTCTTCATCATCATCTTCCTCATCTTCATTATCACCCGCTCATCGTCTCGATTGGCCATAGTTGCGAAAATATGAGACGTTAAGCCCCATTAATCAATCAATCAACCCAAGATCGAGCTTGAATGAATGATCGAATGGCTGAAAAGTCATCATCGCATAAGAGGAAAAAAAGATCGAGCTTTTTCAGGAACTTTGAAAAAAAAAATTTTTGAATATGCCTACTGCCTAGGCCTTTTTAAAGGATGGTTAACAATTTTTGTGAGGTTACTGTCTTGTCTGACAGTTATTGCCGAAAATTAACAAGATCAATTTTTTTCAATTTTTTACTTGTCCGGTTGTTTTTGGTAACGGTTTGGAAACGGTTCGGGTGATGCTATAGGACGTCAGGGGCGGTTCGAACTACTACGCGCGCTCTCGAGCAATGACCGGCCGTAGTCTTCCCGGGCTCTTTTGAGTCGAGCGAGACTGAAAAGCTACGAGCCGGACGTACTGGTCGATCGGAGAAGCTTAGTCGACCTTATGGAATGCAACCACTGTACTCTTTTACTCAGAGTGCCAACCTAAGAATCACCCTGCCAATCACTACACACAAAAGCTGTCACCTCCTTTATTGACAGTTGTAAAATATATCAATCTTGTCTAAAATCTCAAGCGGCAGTCTACGGGGTGGACACACAGTTACAAAAAGGGGACCTTCCCCTATATACAGGGAGCGATACCCGTTCGTAGTCGAGTCGAGGCGACATTCTTCACGTTCAGCTGTCGGTACCGGCTGAGAAGGTGATGTGCTTTACTGAATAATGAGGATGATTGACATTTATTATCTCCACAATTATTTTTATCTCCACAAAGTCGTATTCGTATTATATTCGCGGTCTAAGGTTTTCGAAGCGTGAATTCAAATTTCCCGCGCCCGTATACATGCGCACTATCGCAGATCGACGAATCACGACTTCGTGGCGAGTGCTCGAACCTATAGCACTCTACCGGAGACTTTATACACCACGCCAGCGCTCCGCTGCGCAATGTCTCCGCTAGAATGCGTTGTCGTGTTCTGTGCAAGACTGCTAGCACGAGCACAGGACATAGTTCCATGTGTGCTAGGCGGCCCCGATCGAGCGTTCGTAACAGGTTTACTGTGGCGCGGGGCTGCCTACCTCACGGGCGCTGGCCAACTGGCTTGCAGCGCCAGCAAGGCGGCAGTAGCTGACGTGCTGTACTCTTGTTTATCCTGATTGTATTATATTCAAAATATAAGATATTTTCCTCACTGGCTTAATCCAAAATCCACACCCCTATTATATTCGAGGCCGTATTATATTCGGGTCAATATGGTAGTCGCGTGAAGCTCGGCTCACCTGTTGTTCCAGCCGGTCAAAGTCTTGGTCCTGTCCGTCACAGTCCGGTTCGTTCTCGTAGTTTCCGTCCGTCGGCTCCAGAGATTCCTGCTTGACGTTCTGCAACAGACAAGGTGGGCCGTCGTCAGGGACTCGGCAAACTGGCAGTCATTTTAATATTAATATAGGCAGTACATGCACTGAAATCACTGAAATCACTTTCATCACTCAATCGCCAGTTAAACTCACTTATGACAAGTGTTCCACGAACAGCTTGTAGGCTAATACATTTTTAACAATAAATAAACAAATAAAACAAAATATCTTTTCAAATTTAAAAAAATTACAATTAAATAAAAAATAAAATAAATTTAAAAACTCACCTGTCGCTGCGCGTTGTCGCCCTCGGCGTTGCGGAACGTCGCCCCGGTCACCGCCTCGCCGTTGGACGTGACGCTGACGATGCGCGGCTGTGCGTCGCCGTCCGATCGCCTCCGCTTGGCCGGCTGGTGGGCGACGCCGGGCTCACTCTCGGACACCCTGAGACACACGGGGCGTTACACACGGGGCGTTACACCTTACACACGGGGCGTTACACCTTACACACGGGGCGTTACACACTTGGGGCGTTACACACTTGGGGGCGTTATATACCGGGCGTTACACACGGGGCGTTACACACGGGGCGTTGCACACATGGGGTGATACACTTGGGGCGTTACACACGGGGCGTTGCACACATGGGGTGATACACTTGGGGCGTTGCACACAGGGCGTTACACACTTGGGGTGATACACACGGGGCGATACACACGGGGCGTTACAAACATGAAGCGTTACACACACGGGTGTTATACACAGGGCGTTATACACAGGGCGTTATACACATGGCGTTACACACAAGGGGCGCTACACAGATGGAGAGTTACACACGGGGCGTTACACACGGGGTGATACACTTGGCGTTACACACTTGGGGCGTTACACACAGGGCGTTACACACAGGGCGTTACACTTGGGGCGTTACACACTTGGGGCGTTACACACGGGGCGACACACTTGGGGCGTTGCACACGGGGCGTTACACACATGGGGGATTTTCGATTTCGAGTAGCATTCAATTGAGATATAATTAAGAAATGAAAATGTTCTGTGGTTTTTGATGAAGAGGTACCCTTCGCTCTTAACGACAAGAGGTAGTCTCACTCTAAAACAAGTGCAGAATTAATGTATTTTGGTAGTACCTATCTTCTAGGAATGCAACATTATTTAAAAGTGATAGACCTAGATGTGCACATTGTGGTTTTGTAAGAACTAAATTGGCCTACTAGATTTAAATTTAAGGTTGGAGTGTGTGTGTTACACTTGGGGTGCTACACAAAGGGCGATACACAAATGGTGTTACACACAGGGCGTTATACACAGGGCGTTTTACATGGGGCGTTGCACGCATGGACTGTTACATTGCACACGGCTCCCACACACTCCAACCTCAAATTTAAATCTAGTAGGCCTATTTAGTTCTTACAAAACCACAATGTGCACATTTAGGTCTATCACTTTTAAATAATGTTGCATTCCTAGAAGATGGTAGGCCTACTACCAAAATACGTTAATTCTGAACTTGTTTTAGAGTGAGACTACCTCTTGTCGTTAAGAGCAAAGGGTACCTCTACGTCAAAAACCGCAGAACATTTTCATTTCTTAATTAGCTTAGGCCTATATTTCAAGAATGCTACACGAAATCGAAAATCCGAGTCAACAGCGCACTGTGTTTTGGTAAGCCCTACAGACTAAATGCAATATTATAATCATTAGCGCAGTTATTTTGATAATTGAATCGATTATTAGTAATAAAATGACACAAATTACACGTGGCGCGTTTATTGCTTCCAGAGAAACAGTAAACGTGTACACTATCCCATCCCTACCTGGGTGGCGAGTGAGAAGACGGTGGGGGAGGGCCCCCCCGCGGTCGCCCGTCCAGCGCGCTGTCGGAGCCGCACAGGCCGCGTATCTGCAGAGCCTCCGCGGCCACAAGAAGAGAGTTGAGTTCGTCCTGCGAGACGTTCACCTCGCCGCGGTACATGAAGTCCACCAGCGCCTGCACCTCAAAGTGCTTCATGTCCTGCACAAGCAACGTACACACCTCGTCATTCATTATTTATTTAAATAGTACTTTGGTAATTGATCGTGTAGGATACCTGTATATTTAAGCTTGTCGTTAAGAGAAAAATGTAGGTACAAAACTGAGGTTAACATTTTATTTTATCTTCAATACAGTATATAATGTGAGGAAAGGATCCAACAGCTTACCTTCGTGTAGTAAGATGACAGATTTGCGAGTTTGAAGTACACATAAAAGACATAATACAAATATAACGAATCGTTATATAATCGTTATATTTGTATTATGTCTTTTATGTGTACTTCAAACTCGCAAATCCGTCATCTTACAACACGAAGGTAAGCTGTTGGATCCTTTCCTCACATTATATGTATACCATTCCAGCCGATTGGCACCTACTTTCATAACTTATCTTCAATACAGATCACCCAGACATGTCCCTGACATTAAAAATGAAAAGTCTCAACAGCTCAGTTTAGACTAGACACAGGGCATGACTTACTGGGTAAACATCTGCACAGAGTGGGAATGGCTGAGTCAAGCTTGTGCAGCTTGTGTGGTAAGGAAGAGCAGAATAGACGTCATCTTTTCGGGTGTGACAGGATGAAGAGGGAACTTGACGCGATGCCAGATGGCATGACATATGTACAGAGGGAGTCCTGTCTCTATTGGTTAGCACGACAACGCATGATGGCCGAATAGACCAATTGCGGGCATAAGAGAAGAAGAGAAGAAGAAGAAAAATGTAGCATTACAATAATTTACAAATTTTATCTTCATACACTCAAAGCAACACATATGCCTATAGACCTACACATCAGCACTTGAAAATTCTCCTGAAAAATTAATGGAATCAAATTGAATGTAAAGACATAATACATATATACGTATATGAAGGACAGCACAAGTTTTCCAAGACGTTTCAGTCTGTCATTCAAACACTAAAAAAAGGAAAAGAGAACAAGCTGCAAAAGGCCTAGATGCAAGACATGCATTATGTATCTACCACCTTTGAGGCCCAAGCCACAGGCAGAGGTTACATCATCCGGCACCATGACACCTGTAGCACAGAGAACGTGATTTACCAGCTCAGTACTGCAATCATGTAACTTTGATCACTAACGTTGAAATCGTTATTGTGTAGCCAATAAGAATCGAGAATTCGAAGAAGTTCACAGGACTAGTCAAAATCCAGCAAGCTGTGAGAAACATTGGCATTCTTTTGTTTTTATTGAAAGCCTGTCAAAATGTATCAAAATTAACACTTTACTGAGTAGATCCATAGAGTAACTACTCACAGCACATATTTATTCTAATATTCCACTGTGTTCTAGAGGTAGATCTAAACTCTAAAGGTATAGTCCGTCCTACTTTAGTTTTGTGAAATAAAGTCGTTTAAACACCGGGGTTTCCGCCATTTTTTGGTATCGAAAGCTGTTAATGGCTGGGTGCTCGCGATCGAAAGGTGCGCACGATTTTCGTGATGATGATAATAATGATATTTGGGGTTTACGTCCCATATTTTTGTAACTATGGCTAGTTGTCATCCCCGGAATGAGTTTTCAACGTTTAATAGCGTTACCGAGCAGTACATAATTGCATTTAAGAGCTACGATCGTTCAAACGTACAATTTTGAACGATGTCGATCGTTATCTGCCAAAGTTACATGATCGCAGTGCAGATGCGCTCGCTCTCCGGCCGAGTATGTAGGACTCACAACCACCCCTCACAGTGTTCGAATGACAGGACAGAGGCAGAGTGTAACCCAACTCAACAAGACACGGAGAAGCCCGTGGCAGAACAACATGCAAGCACTAGGCCTACATGATTTACCAAATTTCATTCATGCTTTTGTGAAAAATACTGCGCTTTTTGACATGAAACGGATGACGGAAGAGAGGATGCCCAGGAGAATATATGAAAAAAAATCAAAGGAAGAAGAAGATGGGGAAGACCAAGGAAGAGATGGAAGGAAAAGATTGCTGCAAAGACCTACAGACGAGAGGAGAGAACTGGGAGCAAGTAGAGGAAGTACGATTGTGGGAAGATAGGAAGAGGTGGAAAAATTTGGATGTGAAACCCAAGCTGACCCTGCCAGAAGCAGGAAACGGCTACAGATAATGATGATGATGATTATGATGACATCCCTACCGCCTACCTTCATGAAGATGATGGGGTGCGGACACGGGTTGGCCACGAGAAGTCTCTCGAAGTAGGTGCTGCACGCGCTCAGCACCACCTTGTGACACTTGATCATCTGTCCCTCGCAGGCGAGCGTGACGTCGACAAAGTGCTCGGAGGTGAGGAGGCGAGGGAACACGCTCTGCAGGTTCGTGCTGTAGCTGTTCCATTTGACGCAGAACTGTTGTGACGCAGCCATCGCGCCGCTTCGCTGACGCCCGAGATCTGAGCAGATACGTCGTTATTAGCGGTGGCCAAGGGTGAACATTTTACAGGAGAGACACAATTTTTTTTTTTTATTATTTATTTATTTAATGTCTATTCTACTCAGTTATAAAAAGTGATTTCAAAGGAGGACCTTAAATAAAAGTAGGCCCTAGGCCCTAGGCCTAGGCTATGCAAACAATTAATAATAATGAAATCAATCATAAATAACAATAACAACAAAAACAAAACAAAATACTGTACTATATAAAAAAAAAATCCAGAACAAGAAAAAATAATTGAGATATGAAATAAAATTAAATCAAGTGGAAATGCAACATATTAAATAATACAAATAAAAGTAGGGCCTGTGTAGGCCTAAATAAGAAAGAATATGAAGACAAAAATGTGGGAAAAATATACACATAGGGCCTATATACCTATAAAAGTGAAAAAAGAAGAAAAAGAAAAGTGATTTGTTAACGGTCCCAGCTCAAACGAAAATTATATTGTAGGTCTACACATAGGGAGGTCTGGGAGCTTTGCCCTCTCAGCTAATGTCCCACAGTTTTTTTTTTATTTTTTAGTAGGTATAGGCTATCTGTTAGGTTTTCACAGGTTTTAGATATTTTAGTGAACACTTACGGTAGGCCTAACTGTGGAATAATGGATCTGATTCATAAAAATTGGTATAATTTGAAGTTGAAGGTGTAGGCTAATTCATTTTTAGTTTTATACGTAATCATAAACACAAAAATGAATGACACCTTCAAATGTAAAGTTCAAAGTGTAACAGTACACTCCATAATACCAAAGAATGTCCAACCAAGTTCTGGCTGTCATTACCTAACTAAAACTTTGTTTTCAACAATTTTAACAGGATCAATGGGACACGCTGATTCTCTTTTTCTGAACATAAAAAACGTACGCCTACCCAGTTAATTTGTTTTAAGTGATGTGTTTTGGTTGCATAGGCCTTATAGAGTAGTAGGCCTATATAAATATGGGTATTAATACCTACTTCCGATTTAAAACGTAGGCATACTTTGAGACACCTAGGCCATTAGGCCTGCCTATTAATGCTAGGAACCGTTCTAAGCTCAAAATATAAATAGGCCTAGGCCTACTTGTGGATAGGTTCATTTCTGCATAACCACGTACAATTAGGGCAAGACATAGGTTTAACCATAGTTAATACTGTTTTTATTTCACATGCCTACTTTCTAGGCCGGCCAGAAGGCCTATGTGTCCTGATACAACCTTATAGGCCTGTCCTAACAACGTAACACTCAATAAATTCAAAGTTGTTCTAAATCGGCATTGCTGATTCTGGCGTTTGTCCGCAGATGTTTACACTGTCTAATCACTGATTCATATGTTTCATATTTGAAATATAGGCTAGCCTAGATCTTTGATTGAATGATTGGTTATTGGTTTGGTTATTGGAATGATTGGTTGGCTCACTCGTCGATGGTGTTTGGAACCTACCAGGTTGGTTTAGTCGCTTTAAAATTAAACTCCCCCAGTGAAAATCAGCCTTGTTAGTTACTAAATCAGCCTTGTTTGTTACTGAGTCGGTAGACTCAAAATGTGAATTTATTTTATTTATTTAGGCCTAAGATACTTTCCTCATTGACGAGTGGTTCGCCAACTAATAAACCCCAATTAAAAATACTGATCACTGATGGCCACAAATCCCTCGTGTATGACAATAGTAGGCCTATAGATCTGTAAGGTTGTCTCGGGACACAGAGCCGGACTAACGAACTCAGGACACCATTAGTCGCAACACAAGTCCCTGGCCGAGCAAAACAAGAGGTCTAAGGCCTGAGGCCCGTATCAAACTTAATAAGGCTAGGCCTAGGCCTAAGCCAAGGTGTTAGGCCTAGGCCTAGACCCTAGGTCTAGGCAGATATAAATTGAATTTTTAAAGAGATTTTGAGATTGTAGATTCATAGGCCTAGGCCTAGGCCTAGCCTAGACCCTAGGCCTAGTATCTACATTGTCTAGGCCTAGGCCTACGTACGCCCATTAAGCTTGGGTTGGAGGTCTAGGCCTAGGATGCCTAGGCCCCAAAGCCTAAAGCATATCAAAAGTGACACTACGCATTATTGATTTTTAAGGTCAAAAATGACGCCATTTTAAGGAAGGCAAAATAAGCAATTTTCATTAATTTGAAAACGTACAATAATAACACGTATTTACAACGTCATACTGCGTACGTGATAAAAATTACATTAGCAAAAATACTAGCGCTTTAAAAATGTTAAACATAAATTATAGATGCAGGGCATTGACCTTAAGGTCTAGTGGACTATCCTTGGAATTTATTAAGGGTTGAAAGGTTGACCCCATGGTGTGATTTTGGTACTTTGGAACACAAAACGTAAAATGCATTCACACTTGTAATTGTTCCTTTCTTTGTAGATACAAATTGTATAGGATGATTTGACACTACATACCGTAATGATTGAGTTCTGTTGCAAATACAACAATGAAACGGGTTACTTTTTTAATAAAATGCCACTAAAACACGCCGTAAAAAGTGTACAAAACAACGGACTAGATACACGAAATTTTCTGACTCGCATCGGCCATGTTACACAACATAACATGTCACTTGTCACGGCCATCTGAACTCTGCGTGAAGCCCAGCCTACACGACACCCGCAAAGACCGCCAGACTTAAAAATGATGTAGGTAAACTTGAGAACGTTTTAAAAAAACTCACGAAAATAACAAAGTAACTATTAACGAGTAAAAACTACGAGAGTGGTACGTGATATATGAGCGTTTATTTTTATATTATCAAGCAATTAGAGCGAAGGGTACCTCTACGTCAAAAACGCACAAAATGTTCATTTTTTAACACTCCTTCCAACCCCCAAACTATAGCAAACCTCACGTAGGAATGTGAAACTACCACGAAAACCCCCGTCATTGGGTATATATATACCCAATATTATACTATACCCAATACTATATTTTAAACCCAATGCTACTACAGAACACTGCTGCCAACCCCCCTTGGAAATCAGCTGTTTTAACACGTGTGTAAGGAATGTGACAGCTCTGTTCTCCTCAGTCAAATCAAGTCGCAAATCAAGTCTCAAGGAAATCAAGTCTCTCGAAAGCCGACCTTACCGATCGTCTGCTCTGCTCAGTAATAAAAGACTGGCACAGATGACGCTCAGAGTCAATAAAAGAATTCGAGCACCATCCGAACACACCCCAAGCTGTAGTAAATTCTACTGCATGTTTTACAGACAAACACTCAATTTGCTGCTTGTTTCTGTTCTAGAGGACTGGAGAACAAACCTAATGGAATTGCAAATTTTATAAATCCAAGCTCTCATTTCCTTCTTCCGATCTTAGCGCTATGCAATTTCAAACACGTTCAAAACCGGCTGCTCCGAGAGAATGGAACGAATTATAAAACGTTTTCAAGATGTGTTCGAATTGGGTATGTTTTGGCGGCCGAAAAGATATTTTCTGAAACTGAAAACAAACAATGGATATTTTTAAATTTTTTTACTTGTCATAATTAATGTAACAGATTGTGTTTTTAACTTCTAATTCTCTTTAACTCTAATTCTAATTCTAATTTAATTTAGTTTTAGACGGCCTTTCGGTTCTCCAAGCAAGGGGTGGGGGCTGGTGACGTAGCAGCGGTCCACTCGGCCACAATGACTCGGCACTCGAGCAATGTCCGGCGAATTCGACGTCACATAATCGAAACCCTCACCAATAAACGGTTTAAAACCGCGGAAGCTAAAACATTTTCAATTTCAAGTGTCATGAAAACAGTTTTAATAATTAAAACTTCATTCTCTGTGCGATTTACAACTATGTAAAACTATTATTTTAGCTTTGAGAGATGATTTTCTAAAATTGGCAGTTGGGCTTGCTGCAATCTACAAGTACGTCATCTCCCGCGATCCTGTCAGGGATACTTGAAACAAAGGTAGATTGAAGAGATGATAATAATATGTAACCCTATCCAATAACCATGCTGTAATATGAGTAGGCCTATGTTTTAGTTCATTGAATGTATGCTGAATGTTCCATTGTTCTAAATCGTGTTGGGCGGTTGGGAAAATGCACCAAAATAATTCGTGGGGTGAGACGAAAAACTTGAACCTTTGAATTTTGTAAATCTTCTATTTTTACTACGAAATCGTGTTGCTTTGATCAATGATTGTATAATATTCATGTTATGCCGGCTAAGATTCAACTGGTATTAAGCTAAAAAAAATGAATCAAAAGTCTACTGCAGTTAAAGAAAGTTTCGTTCGATGCCCGCCATTTTGTTATTTAAAATTGCTACGTCGAGTGAAAATTTCTACCCGATGAGTTTTCAAACCAAACTTCGCCACCCATGAACGCAATAATAGACCTTCTTTTCTTTTGAAACATTTCTAATAATTCCAATTAGTCTGAAATACGACGATAAGGCTAGACCTGGTTGTGTAAATTTACATTCAATTTAGTTAGAACTATTGTTGCACACAAATTTCAAGCAACCCAATAAAAATAACGTTAAATACATTTTAACAGTTACAATTTTTTTTTTTTTAACATTTTGGAATTTTCAACGAGTAATTAATTATCATTAGCTTTGTTTGCGTGTACACTAACGCACTTTACACTAGTGTAAGTGTTGGTGTCGGTGCTGAATCGTTCTTTTGTACCCATGTAAGTAGGTGTGGGCCTAAATATTTTTGTGGCATTCACTAGTGTAGCCAGTACAGGAGATTTTTACAAATTCGTTTATTGTTGCATGTATTCAATGTCGCCTAAAATGCTAATAATGTGTTTATTACGAATGTATTTAATCCAAATTACATTGAAATGTTTTATGAACATGGTCATATGTTGGCGTGATGACTGTGCAATTGTGCATACCAGGTTCGAATCCCGTCTGTTCTTTCATCTTCATTTAGTCTCGATCAGTAGGGCCTATCGTTGCCAAAATATGAAACTTAAATCCCGAATATAATTTCATGTTTCATTGCTGCTTGTTAGTTGTGATTATAGTTCGTCTCTATCCAAGATGCACGCCGGTAAAGAGAACTCCTCAAAGGGCGGCTTATTTCCCGCTCACTGTGCAAGGTTGTAAACGTCAAGCTTGTCACCAGGAAGGATGCACAGTTTTTAAAAAAAGTGACCACCAATAATATCTATTCAATTCAAATAAGAAAAACACCCACTTGACAATAGGAAGACGGGGGCTCAGGATTCTGTCCCTTTTCAAAGGGTCGACCATAATTATCTCTTGCTTCGACGGTCCATGTGGTTTGGAGCTGTCTTTACTATGTAAGAAGCTAAGTGGTTTGTCAAATAAAGGGGATGATTGACAGCATAAGTCTCCAACAATAAGAAACAGTTCCTTTTAGTTCTCATTTTGCCGGCGTGTATCTTGAATTGGGACAGACTGTAGTTGTCCCCCATGTCCCAGTTTATATAGAACGAGTGTACACCTGGCGAAATATCTTTCCGTGCTCCGTACACGTCATTCAGCGAGAATGCGATGCCCTGATTGGCTGCTGAGTGAGACAGTTGACAACATTTATGCAGTGGCTGAGTGATAATAGATAGCTAAGAAGTGTCCCTAGTCATGTTTTAAGACCCAGTAGTTTCTCTAGGTTTGTCTGGATGAGGAGGGAAGGTATTGTGTGTCAGTAGGTCAGCGGCCATATGATACGGGAGCATCAGCTGCTTGGGCCGCCAGTCGACCGTTGTGTATGGTCAGGGGTTTGAGGGGAAGAGGGACGCTACCTGGCTGTCTGGCTAAACAGTATACACGCGCCCAGGCGCGTAGGAACTCTAAATAAAGTGGGGGGGGAAGAATTGTGAGCGCAAACATCTTGCGGGGTCTGGGGCGGAGCCCCAGCCGCCGGAGGCCTTTTCGCCGAAGGCGAAAAATTTTCTTGCTTTATTAGTTATTTCTCGATTTTTAGGCTTAAATAAATACGTTTTGAGGGCCTTAACCCACCCCTTCCCTAATTACGCCACTGACCTTCAAGCACCCATTCGCTTTTTTTGTTAATGCTACAAAGTGCAAACAAAGGCAGAGGAAATGTATCTTGTGACGGAAAATCTTGGCTTTCTCCGGGGCGTGGGGCCCTCAATGTGATTCTGAAATGATTATTCACTTGTGAAATATGAAATTTAGTTGGTGAATGTTTACCCGGGTATCCGTGTGTGATGTGTGGGATGTATGTCGGGATGTGCCTAACACGCTAAATTGGGTAGGTCACAGGAAAAAGTGGGGGGGGAATCTCCCCCCATTCCCCCCCCCCTTCCTACGCGCCTGCACGCGCCAGATAACGGGTAGTGGGGGAAAAGGGAGAAGCAAGGATAATGGACTTGTCAAATAACCTTGAGAGAGAGGGGTAGTCTCAATATTTCGGGAACTGTTGCTAACCGTGATTGCTTAGCTTGGCGATTGGGGCGCAGATCCTTGGCGTGTACCGCATCTAGGGACGTGGGTTCGAATCCCACATAAGACATCACGGGCTTCTTTTTGTCTCATTGTCTACTCTACTGCAATGATAGAGACGCAAACTAACAAGTATCATTGATATCATCGAGTAGCGAACACATGCAGGGGGGGGGCTATATATATATATATTATTTTTATTTATTTTTTTAAATTTATTTTTGTATTATTATATTTATCGTTTCTCTTCAACTATTCTCATACCCTACTAACTAACCCAACGCTTCAAGTTGGATTTTCAACATGTTTTGTATAATGGAGCAGTGCATGTCTGGGGGGGTGGAGGGAGAGGACATTTTCGGCCCTCATGTGTGTGAGTGGAGGGGGGAGGGGGATACTCCATTTTCAGCTTTCAATTTAGCCCAGAGACGACACGACGATGAAATCTCTAATTGCGATCATACAATAAAAGTGTATAACGTTCTTCTTTACAGATATCACCATAGTTCAACGCATAGTTCAACGCATAGAACATCTCATATTGCAACGTATGATGCAGTCCAATCCATGGTGTCCATATTGGGTATCGATACATCTTGACAAGACATCAACCAGCACCCTTCTCGTTTCTTGAAGAAGCGCGTTTCAGTATTTGGTTCATTCGTTTCTCGGTTTTGTAACAAATTCCTTGCATCAATTAATTCAAATACTGCAAACGCCACAGTAAATGCGTTATAATGGTGGGGTGTCTGGCAGGCGATCAGTGAGGGTTCGACTTTGAGATCGTCTGCGAGAACGTCGAGTACCTACGCCACTGGACTTTAGTAGGAAACAGTGGAAACACAATTCATAACTTCGGTGTGACCGCTTTATACAATGTGCCGGCAGGTTGTTTCGAGCTTTAGCTGGGTAGAATGCTCTTGCCAAAACTCTTCCCCCCCTAGGTAGGGCCTGTTTTTAGTGGCTAGAGCATTTACCCATTGTTGTGTGTGTATCTCCTAGTGCCACTGCTGGTACCATTGTATAAGTAAGTCACACGTATGTCAACAGTAACCTAATATGGTCTGCTGCATTGTTCGCAGGTGGTTACAACAGGGACAGGATCATCTGGCTTCCAGACCTTCCCTTCACATGGTACGACCCTACACGGTGACCCTAGATATACATGGTTAGCATCACTAGGCGACTTGTGGCGTTACACAGTCTAGGTAGACTGCCCAAGTATAGTTATTGGAGAGGACTGTTGGGTTGAAGGAACTTCGAGCATCACTAGTTCTACTTGACAACATTGTATTTGTGTTTATTTTTCAGCTATACATTACTTGTGGCGTTACATAGACTGCCCAAGTACAGATGTACTTGAGTCGGTGCAGGAGAGAACAGCTGGGTTGAAGGAACTACGAGCATCAGTAGATGACTTGGGCGTAATACAGTCTCAAGTACGAATGCACTGACATGTGACAGTGGTTATGGCATTAGAGAGCCATGGGAATTGACAGCCAATATACGGATAACACGTATACCGGTATAAAGATGAACCGCTACAAAGGATAGATAGCAACTTAGCAGACCGACATTTGGCTGAATCGCAGCCTGTTAGAAAGTCCACCCTTACAGCTTCCTATGGAGAGAAGGACGACCGGGGACGTGCAGATAACATATAACATGACATGTATATATGCAGTGTTACAGGCGATGGAGTGTTTGCTTCGAGATCTGGGCTTCTGGTCGCCGAGACCGTCCCTGCCACGGTATGACAGAATGTCAGCTGATGGATGTATGCTTATAGAATACTTAGAGAATTCAGATAGACAGTGGATCTGGAAGTACAGAATAGCCTTATAGGCCTACTTGGAAGCTAAAATATTATTTTAATATATGCTAATGTTTTTGCTAAGAGAAAGGTTTCCACTCATTTAAAGAGTTCATTTAAAGAAACATTTCAGTTCATTGAAGGGGTGAAAGAGAATTAGTACTTGCTAATTGGGAAAGTTGTAAATTTTCCTTCAGATGGGTTTGGCTGTGGTTGGATGTGTGTATGAAGATGCTAGAGAGTGTGATAGTTGGTTTTTAGGGTCGATATAGGTGTCTCTTGAATTAAATGATGTGTGCATTGCTTGTGATAAAATTGCCGTGGTGTCATAACCTTAAATACAAATCGTTTCTAAGAAATAGTATAAATAATACTAATACTAATTAAAAGTAAAAATAATTATAGCATAAATATAGCATCCAATAATATATAAGATATAAATTGCTGTAAAAATAACATAATTTTGCAGATTAGTTCTATGTGCTTGTGATTTGCTTTTCAATTGCATATCTTTCAATTGGTTTCTATGATAAACTAAACAAATGTGCTTTCATTAAACCACAGATGTATGTTATACCTATGTTCAACCAGCACTGACTGGGTGGTAGGTGCTTATTTTAGTTTTATTTACTTTTGATTTGAGACGGCTTTCTAAATCTAAATATTCATTGCTTAAAAAAAAGGTTATGACGTCGTCGGCGGTTTAAGAATGAAGTAGCTAGAGAGAAAAAGAGTCTAACTTCAAATGTGAATTTGGCTCTTCAACGACAAAAAAATAACCCCTGTATTTAGATCCTTCCACCAAATCCAAAACTATAATAAACGTATATAGTATATGCATATTATTAAAATTCCTAACTGTACATAATGTCACATTGTAGATCATCAGACAAGCTTAAAATAAGTTTATAATTAATAAAACATGTAATTATATCTTGAAATTATTTTGCAAAAGATAAAAACTTATGTATGCACAAAAAGAAATTTGAATTTGAAATACAATAGAGAAAAATACATGATATGGAACCTTTGAGATGGCTCAAGTATTGGGAGTTTAAGATTGGACAGTTAAAATGTACAGAAATTCGGTGTAGCTGTGACTAATTAATGATATAGTTTTATAAAAAAGTGGAGATTGTCTTGCAAAAAGCAGTTCTACACGCCTTTATAGTTTATATCCAAATAACATGAAATAAAATAATGTTACCGCGAGAAATAAGAAAATAACGGAAAACGATCACAAACAAATCACAAATGTTTCTTTTTACTAATCACAAATGTTTCTTTTTACTAAATAGATTGTTAAGGGGCTTTTATAACAGGAGTCAATTTGTTTACAACTAAATCTAATTGATAACGCGACGCATATAATTTGTGTTAATTACTGCGATGCGTATTGGGATGTTGCCACGTGATGAGACCTGAATGCTCTGTGTATGCCGCTGTGGCTCGTCCCTCGTTGTCTGCAGGTCGATGTATGTACACGCGGTCTCACGATGCGCAGGTCGAGTGTGGTCGTGCCGTGAGGTGTTCGCATTGCTAAGGTGGTGAGGGTTCATCTTTCAGGTGTTGTTTGGTCGCCGTTTTCGTTTTTCCATCTAGTAGGGTTTCATTTAGACATTTGTTTCCGTCGCAGATATCACTCGTGTCAGTGTTGAATACAGCTATGATCCCGGGAGGCGAAGCCCCGTCGAAAATTGTCATTCGCCCCCCCGGGAATGAATTGGCTTCAAGCTCTATATATTACAATTAATTTTAAAATGGCAAGGAAATATTGCTTTGAAGGTTTAATAAGTAAATACATTTTTCTGTGTGTCACAAAAGTATGTGACAAGAGAGCTGAAACAAGAATAAAAAAGCAGAGAAGGGCCAGGATTATCTAAACTCCGTCTCAAATTGAACTGGGCATCAAGTGGTTTGTTGAACATATATTTTTGTTTAAATAGTGTTTAAAGTAGTGTTTTTGTATCAGAACACTTGGACAGTTTAGTAGTTATAAAGTGATGTGGAAGCAGCAGTGGCTTTGATAATTTACCCCCCCCCCCCCCCTCGCTCATTCGATGTCTACACCCCCGCGATTTAATATAGCCCCCCCCCCCCCCCGGGGACAAAACTCTGAATTCAACACTGACTCGTGTTCAGGGGTTGTTTCTTCGTTCGTCCCCTAGGTGCTGAGAAGACGTCGGAGGTTCGTTCGTTTTGGGGATCAAAGTTAGGCGGCCAAGACCCGCTACGTCTGTAAGTTGGGAGATAGCGTTGTTGCATTGTCGTTGACTATGTTGACTGTGTGGGGACGATGCTATGGCTGGACGCTGGATGTGTTTGTGGTGACGTCACTGTGGCAATATCCCATCAAGCAAGTGTAGTTGCTTCAAATCACGGTTCCGGTAAAACTAAACTTTCAATTTTTTTGATGAAGAGAACATCAGAATAAAATAACTGCAATAACATCACGCAGCCCTTTAAAAATCTTAATTCGTTTAGTAAAAATTTTAAATTTAATTTAAAATTGTTTTTATTATCACGGTACACTGACGAACCCGGCTGCCCGGGATGCTTTAATATATTTTTGGAAAAATGTCCTCTGACATGCTGCTTAGTTGCGGGATGCTGTCAAACAAGTTTTTAAGATAAATTTTGAAAAGTAATTGAATGAAATAAAAATGCATTTTTTAAATGTATACATCTTAAAAATGGTTAAGAAAGCTTTTATTTGTGCTATTCCTGCCAATAATTAACATACTGTTAGATTGATGCTATAATTTTGACATCCCATACAAGTAGTCTATGGTTTTCTTGTGGATGTTGAAAAATAACCCTCCTGTGCAGCCTGAAGGCTATTTGTAAATTTTTGAATATTGTAAAAATTTGTAAAATATGAGTGCTGGAACTAGACTGTTAAAATTGTATATTATTGTCTTTTACATGTTTGAATAGTTTTATAGATAGTTTTTTTAGTTTAGTTTAATTTCGTACCTGTGGTGCCATTTATGTAGCCACCAGTATGTAACAAAGATTATTTGAACTTTAATAAACAACAACTTAGGATATGTGTGAAAACTGAAACGTATGAGCGTTTACATCAAACCTTTCACATCAAGTTTCAACGGCAAGTTCAGAAGATGCAAAGATAGTCTACAACGAGACAGCCCGTCGCCTCGCAACAAGTGGTCGCCATGACGACAGCCGTCCCCTCGCAACAAGGTGGTCGCCATGACGACAGCCGTCGCCTCGCAACAAGTGGTCGCCATGACAACAGCTGTCACCTCGCAACAAGTGGTCGCCATGACAACAGCTGTCACCTCGCAACAAGTGGTCGCCATGACGACAGCCGTCCCCTCGCAGCAAGTGGTCGCCATGACAACAGCTGTCACCTCGCAACAAGTGGTCGCCATGACAACAGCTGTCACCTCGCAACAAGTGGTCGCCATGACAACAGCCGTCCCCTCGCAACAAGTGGTCGCCATGACAACAGCTGTCACCTCGCAACAAGTGGTCGCCATGACGACAGCTGTCACCTCGCAACAAGTGGTCGCCATGACAACAGCCGTCGCCTCGCAACAAGTGGTCGCCATGACAACAGCTGTCACCTCGCAACAAGTGGTCGCCATGACAACAGCTGTCACCTCGCAACAAGTGGTCGCCATGACAACAGCCGTCGCCTCGCAACAAGTGGTCACCATGACAACAGCTGTCACCTCGCAACAAGTGGTGGCCATGACAACAGCCGTCCCCTCGCAACAAGTGGTCGCCACGACAACAGCTGTCACCTCGCAACAAGTGGTCGCCACGACAACAGCTGTCACCTCGCAACAAGTGGTCACCATGACAACAGCCGTCCCCTCGCAACAAGTGGTCGCCATGACAACAGCTGTCACCTCGCAACAAGTGGTGGCCATGACAACAGCCGTCCCCTCGCAACAAGTGGTCGCCACGACAACAGCTGTCACCTCGCAACAAGTGGTCGCCACGACAACAGCTGTCACCTCGCAACAAGTGGTCACCATGACAACAGCCGTCCCCTCGCAACAAGTGGTCGCCATGACAACAGCCGTCCCCTCGCAACAAGTGGTCGCCACGACAACAGCTGTCACCTCGCAACAAGTGGTCGCCACGACAACAGCTGTCACCTCGCAACAAGTGGTCACCATGACAACAGCCGTCCCCTCGCAACAAGTGGTCGCCATGACAACAGCCGTCCCCTCGCAACGAGTGGTCGCCATGACGACAGCCGTCCCCTCGCAACAAGTGGTCGCCATGACAACAGCCGTCACCTCGCAACAAGTGGTGGCCATGACAACAGCCGTCCCCTCGCAACAAGTGGTCGCCATGACAACAGCTGTCGCCTCGCAACAAGTAGTCGCCATGACGACAGCCGTCCCCTCGCAACAAGTGGTCGCCATGACAACAGCCGTCACCTCGCAACAAGTGGTCGCCATGACAACAGCCGTCCCCTCGCAACAAGTGGTCGCCATGACAACAGCCGTCCCCTCGCAACACGTGGTCGCCATGCCAACAGCCGTCCCCTCGCAACAAGTGGTCGCCACGACAACAGCCGTCACCTCGCAACAAGTGGTCGCCATGACAACAGCCGTCCCCTCGCAACAAGTAGTCGCCATGACAACAGCCGTCCCCTCGCAACAAGTGGTCGCCATGACAACAGCCGTCCCCTCGCAACAAGTGGTCGCCATGACGACAGCCGTCCCCTCGCAACAAGTGGTCACCATGACAACAGCCGTCCCCTCGCAACAAGTGGTGGCCATGACAACAGCCGTCCCCTCGCAACAAGTGGTCGCCATGACGACAGCCGTCCCCTCGCAACAAGTGGTCGCCATGACAACAGCCGTCACCTCGCAACAAGTGGTCGCCATGACAACAGCTGTCGCCTCGCAACAAGTGGTCGCCATGACGACAGCCGTCCCCTCGCAACAAGTGGTCGCCATGACGACAGCCGTCCCCTCGCAACAAGTGGTCGCCATGACGACAGCCGTCCCCTCGCAACAAGTGGTGGCCATGCCAACAGCCGTCCCCTCGCAACAAGTGGTCGCCATGACGACAGCCGTCCCCTCGCAACAAGTGGTGGCCATGACAACAGCCGTCCCCTCGCAACAAGTGGTCGCCATGACAACAGCCGTCACCTCGCAACAAGTGGTCGCCATGACAACAGCTGTCGCCTCGCAATAAGTGGTCGTCATGACGACAGCCGTCCCCTCGCAACAAGTGGTCGCCATGACAACAGCTGTCGCCTCGCAACAAGTGGTCGCCATGACGACAGCCGTCCCCTCGCAACAAGTGGTCGCCACGACAACAGCCGTCCCCTCGCAACAAGTGGTCGCCATGACAACAGCCGTCACCTCGCAACAAGTGGTCGCCATGACAACAGCCGTCCCCTCGCAACAAGTGGTCGCCATGACAACAGCTGTCGCCTCGCAACAAGTGGTCGCCATGACGACAGCCGTCCCCTCGCAACAAGTGGTCGCCATGACAACAGCCGTCCCCTCGCAACAAGTGGTCGCCACGACAACAGCCGTCCCCTCGCAACAAGTGGTCGCCACGACAACAGCTGTCACCTCGCAACAAGTGGTCGCCATGACAACAGCCGTCCCCTCGCAACAAGTGGTCGCCATGACAACAGCCGTCCCCTCGCAACAAGTGGTCGCCATGACGACAGCCGTCCCCTCGCAACAAGTGGTCGCCATGACAACAGCCGTCCCCTCGCAACAAGTGGTCGCCATGACAACAGCCGTCCCCTCGCAACAAGTGGTCGCCATGACAACAGCCGTCACCTCGCAACAAGTGGTCGCCATGACGACAGCCGTCCCCTCGCAAAAAGTGGTGGCCATGACAACAGCCGTCCCCTCGCAACAAGTGGTCGCCATGACAACAGCCGTCCCCTCGCAACAAGTGGTCGCCATGAGAACAGCCGTCCCCTCGCAACAAGTGGTGGCCATGCCAACAGCCGTCCCCTCGCAACAAGTGGTCGCCATGCCAACAGCCGTCCCCTCGCAACAAGTGGTCGCCATGAGAACAGCCGTCCCCTCGCAACAAGTGGTCGCCATGACAACAGCCGTCCCCTCGCAACAAGTGGTGGCCATGACAACAGCCGTCCCCTCGCAACAAGTGGTCGCCATGACAACAGCCGTCCCCTCGCAACAAGTGGTCGCCATGACGACAGCCGTCACCTCGCAACAAGTGGTCGCCATCATCTATGCTGGAACGGCAGCCCTTCCAACATGGTAAGTGAAACAACAACACTGTTCTCCACACATACTAACATTAAATAAACAATCCCTTGAAGCGCCGATCTTTGAAGATTTTCTATTAAAAACTCCATTTGCATTAACGGCTGAATGGCAGTCCTTAGTTCTTAAAAAGGATGCCATAAAAACTGGCCTCGTTCTCTTTTTGACTAACTTGTGACGCATGTTGTTCCAGGGATCTGTTGGCTGCTGCGAACAAACAGAATGAAGATCAGATCTTATTGGAGCATACAAATTTCATGATGTAACATCCTTGTATCCACCAATGGGAAAAATAAATAAAAACAAACAAACGTGAGCGGGAAACTTCTGAACGTGAGCGTCGCCAGGATGAGCGGGAACTTCTGAACGTGAGCGTCGCCAGGATGAGCGGGAACTTCTGAACGTGAGCGTCGCCAGGATGAGCGGGAACTTATGAACGTGAGCGTCGCCAGGATGAGCGGGAGACTTCTGAACGTGAGCGTCGCCAGGATAGCGGGAAAGTTATGAACGCCGGCTTCGCCAGGATGAGCGGGAGACTTCTGAACGTGAGCGTCGCCAGGATGAGCGGGAACTTCTGAACGTGAGCGTCGCCAGGATGCGCGGGAACTTATGAACGTGAGCGTCGCCAGGATGAGCGGGAACTTCTGAACGCGAGCGTCGCCAAGATGAGCGGGAACTTCTGAACGTGAGCGTCGCCAGGATGAGCGCGAACTTCTGAACGTGAGCGTCGCCAGGATGAGCGGGAAACTTCGCAACGCGAGCGTCGTCGAGCAAGAAACACAGGATAAACGTAATCCCACCATGGGAATCAATGATAGGTGAGTTTAACAGGAACCGTAAACATTTCCAGTTAAAAATTTCCATTTTTTAATTATATCTCAAGATTGAAACACAAAATCAAAAACCTGAGAAACCATAGCGCTGTGGTTTGGTAAGCCCTACAGACTGAATGATAAATGTATTTAACGTTATAATCAGTATCACTGTGATAACGTTTCCTTAGTAGTTTAAGGAAATCGTTATCACAGTCATATTATTATTATTTATTGTGGTTTACCATACCCAGATCGGGTATGAAAGGCTACTGCAGGGCTGCTAGACCCTCTCCAGCCTGTATGACAATGCATTATCTTAAATTAAACAGAAAATTACAATAACGTTAAATACATTTATCATTCAGTCTGTAAGGCTTATCAAACCACAGCGCTATGGTTTCTCAGATTTTCGATTTTGTGTTTCAATCTTGAGATATAATTAAAAAATGAAACTATTCTGCCGTTTTGACGTAGTAGAGGTATCCTTCGCTTTAACTATTTGTGTTATTTATTATCATATTTGACCAAATGTTCCTCCAACTTCGCCACTTACCTTTCCAAACTGAACCACGCCACTTCCCAACTCTGCCACTTACCTTCCCCAACTGAACCACGACCAACTCTTCCACTTACTTTCCCCAACTGAACCACGACCAACTCTACCACTTACTTTCCCCAACTGAACCACGACCAACTCTACCACTTACTTTCCCCAACTGAACCACGACCAACTCTACCACTTCCTTTCCCCAACTGAACCACAACCAACTCTACCACTTCCTTTCCCCAACTGAACCACGACTAACTCTACCACTTACTTTCCCCAACTGAACCACGACCAACTCTACCACTTCCTTTCCCCAACTGAACCATGACCAACTCTACCACTTACTTTCCCCAACTGAACCACGACCAACTCTACCACTTACTTTCCCCAACTGAACCACGACCAACTCTACCACTTACTTTCCCCAACTGAACCACGACCAACTCTACCACTTACTTTCCCCAACTGAACCACGACCAACTCTACCACATACTTTCCCCAACTGAACCACGACCAACTCTACTATTTCAAGAGTGACCCGACCCCCCCCCCCCCCCCCCTCCCCAAATACGTAGCGGCTCCCATTCATTTTAATGACACTGGACAGGTTTCATACGAAACGTTATTAATTGTTATTTTTCTACATCAATCGTAGTCGTGGCTTAATTATTGTCAAATGCAAGCTGTTACAATTTCGTATACAATTCATTCATTTCTAATCTTTTCTAGAACAAACAGTTAGATTGTAGATATGTAGCAAGAACGCTTGTACATTTTATAAGTAATGCAACGCTGATTAGTACAATCGTTGTATGAAAGTAAATTCCAGTGTTAAGTTAAAATAGAATGTTAATAGAATGTTAATAGAATGTTATCTAACCATTAAGGATTAACTAAGAGGGCTATCTTGCTAAGCTAAGGTGTTTCATTGCTATCTTGAGATCGCTTGCTTCAAGATATGGAAAAAGTGATTTGGCCATTGGCCTTCACTTTAAAATATTGAAATAATATTCTTACGATTCTTTTTTTCTTAAAATTACGATTACTTCTCATTTAATTATTTATTATATATTTTTTTTATTATTTCTTTCTTTATTTACTTATGTAATTATTAATTAATTAATTAATTAATTAATTAATTAATTAATTTACTTATTTATTTATTAATTTACTTATTTATTTATTAATTTATTAATTTATTAATTTGAACGTACATGTGGGGGAGTACGAAGAGTAGGCCGGCCAAGAGATAGATGGAGGGACCAAATAAAGCAAAGCATCGAAGAAAGAGGTGAATCATGGGATAGGATTAATGAAGAAAGACGCTGGGAAGACAGAAAGAAGTGGAGAGAATTATTAGAAACGGCAGTTATAGAAGAAAACGAAGAAGATGAGGTGCTGAGCCTGGCTAGCAAGCACTAGAAGATAGCCCGAGAAACTGGTGACTTGTCACCCCCCAACCCGACGAATGTTGGATAAGGGTGTTTGATATATATATATATTTATTAATTTGTGTACTTATATGTATTTATTTACTTATTTATTCATTCATTCCGTTCCGCAATTATTATAAGTCTCTTTTTCACGTTGACGAGTTAACCACGCGACGTGAGGAGACTTCATGGGTCATTCATTCATTAGGGGACAACCCCCCCTCCCCCCCCCCCCTTCCGCCGCTTTTCAAAACAAAAAATGAAAAGATACCTATACCTTTCAATGAAGACAGAATTTTTTATATTGAATACTGTCATGCTTAGTAATTAAAAATACGCGCATTTATCATTTTAGTATTATAATTAATTATTGTAGAAATTGGTGGGGCTACAAAGAAAATATGTTGATCGAAATTTAATACATAATATGTTTTCAATGTAGCCCACCATAAAACACACAGATTACCAACAAATAGGCAAGTGGTTAGCATCCCTGCTTCCAATGCAGAAGGTCCCGGGTTCAAATCCCGCTTCAGGCAGAAGTTTTGTAACTTCTAATATGGATTCAATTCCATCATTTCTTGTCTTAGGAATAAATAAACGGTGACTTTGGAGCCGTCCTAGCAACGAACCACTCAATAAATTCAAAGTTGTTCTGAATCGGCCTTGTTGATTCTGGCATTTGTCCGCAGGTGTTCGCACTGTCCAATCACTGATTCATAGGTTTCGTATTGGAAATATCGATCTTTGATTGGTTATCGCTCACTCGTCGATGGTGTTTGAAGCCTACAGGGTTGGTATAGTCGCTTTAAATTAAAGTCCCCCACTGCAAATCAGTTTCGTTACTGAGTGGGTGGAATCTAAATGTGAATTTATTTACTTAATTTAATTTAATGAACTTCATGAACCGGCGTCCTTAATAATACATTGCCTCCCCCCCCCCCTTCGGATTCCTGGATACGCCACTGGGTTATAGTGTAAACTGCGTCAGGCGATGCAACGAGAGAGCGACAAAATTTAATCCCTCTCTAATTCACACACATGAAACAGGCAAAATTTAAAAAAATCTTTACTAAAAATAAAATGTGTGACAACAATGAAAAAAGTTTTTATGACAAAGAGAAGGAAGGGAAAAATCAACGAAAAATGGTAATTGGTAAATCGATGTATTAGTGTACAGGAAGTATATTATATTTTACAGCGAAAGATATAATAAATTAACAATGCGAATTAATAAATTACAACATATTGTATCTGCCACTGGATTGAAAGTATCCTTTCCAACTTGTCTATTTTGGCCTGCAATTGTTGTAATTAATTGTTACTAATTGTTGCGTTAGTCTGCTAGGGAAGCTAGTCGACTAAAAACGTCAAGTTGGAACACGCACCTGTAGTCAAATTTATTAGGAAGGGACGACCCACCCTATTTCGGGAGGTGGGCCCTGATGTGATTGTGTTTCCCCCTTTTCTTTCTCGTGGTCCTTGCTCTTCTTTCCGTCCTTGTCCTTCTTCTTATCCTTGTCCTTTGACTCATCCTTATCCTTCTTCTTATCCTTGTCCTTTTTATCACCCTTTGACTCGTCCTTATCCTTCATTTCATCCTTATCTTTCTTTTTGTCCTTGTCCTTTGACTCATCCTTATCCTTTTTTTTATCCTTGTCCTTTTTATCACTCTTTGACTCGTCCTTATCCTTCATTTCATCCTTATCTTTCTTTTTGTCTTTGTCCTTTGACTCATCCTTATCCTTTTTCTTATCCTTGTCCTTTTTATCACCCTTTGACTCGTCCTTCTCCTTCATTTCATCCTTATCTTTTTTTTTGTCTTTGTCCTTTGACTCATCCTTATCCTTTTTCTTATCCTTGTCCTTTTTATCACCCTTCACCTCATCCTTGTCTTTCTTATCTTTCTTCTCATCCTTATCTTTTTCACCCTTGTCTTTTTTCTCCTTTTTTCCATCCTTCATTTCGTCCTTGTCCTTCTTATCTTTCTTCTCACCTTTATCTTTCTTCTTGTCCTTCTCCTCTTTCTGTTTCTTCTTGTCTTCGTCCATTTTGTTCTAGACTATCTCTCGGCGAGTAACTTGCTCAAAAAACTCGACAGATATTCTTTCCTCTGCAGCTCTTCTGAATCCGCTCTCTGCAATGTTTGAGATGTTGATAACTAAGAGAAACATATAAGGATAACAATTATTAGATCAGTGTTGTGGCTCGACTTGTAACAGTAGAATAGTCCCTAAATACAAGATACATTCAAACCATTTAATGCCCACATTAATTCTTACATTTAAAATGTACATTTTGAATAACGACAAAAAAACGGTTAATCACTCATCCAGTGGCGTATCCGGGGGGGAGGGGCTGGAGCCCCCCCCCCCCCTCCGAAATCTCAGCTTTTAATTATCCTCTGCAAATCATCTACTATTTCGTTTACCAAGAAATTAAGTACATTTGATAATTAATTTCTCTGTTAGCTTAGTCACGAAACACTCCCGTAGGTGAAATTGTATAAGTTGTAATCATATAGTAAGTTTACTATGTAATGTATCCCGTGCAGTGAAGCACCCCAACTTCTTCTAAAAAAACACATAAAAAACGCTTCAAAAATGCGGATTTTTCAAAAAATTACTTGTGGCGCATTTGTGGGGGGGCGGGGCATCCATCCACCCCCCCCCCCCCCCCCCATTGTCTAGTTTGTGGAGCACCAATAATGTTACAACTATGTCCTACTATGGGTATTTCCCTCCCCGAAATATATTCCTGCGGTCGCCACTGCACTCATCATAACCAATAGAAGGACAAAGCTATACTGGCCACGCCGTAAGAAGCGAGGTGTCCCCTGAAGTTCTGAGAAGAGGGTCGCTCCACACGGTCTATTTCAACGGTATTCACCGCAGGATTTCCCGATACCTGCATTGTTATTGTCCACACTGCATTGACTGCACCAACCGTGAATGGAATGCGACCCCACCACGTCTGACAACAGGACAGCGACATTATCACTACAATACCTGAGGCAGGAGAACGGGATACAACTAGATTTAGGTTGGTAGATGTGACACGCGTCACTTTACTATAACATAATCCGTGACAACACCTTGAAAGTTAACGCGGCGCGACTATATCTATACGTCTATGTTATAACCTACCTTAGAACAGTTGATGACAGCTCGTGCAATGACAGTAAAGCCTGTCCGCTCATAGTAGAAACGAAACGTTTAGAGCTAATGACCAATGTTTGTCTAATAAACCGTGAAATAGGGTTTAAAGGGCCAACAGGTAGCGCGCTCTTGTCATTCATTTGCAATTCATTCTTTCAAAGGGTGTCATTCTTTCGACTTCCGTTATTATAAAATTGGCAACCGTGTTTTTCTAGTAAATCTTGGTTTACAAGCCGGTTATAATGGTTCAATACACAAACATGGGCCATTAGCTCTAAACGTTTCGTTTATTTATTTATTTATTATTCATTCACCTGACATTTACATGATAAATGTGTGCTCCTCTTGAGAGAGAGAGAGGGAGTGAATAGCCTAAAATTACATTACACATTCCATTACATTACAATCTTATAGATTACATTTACAATACATGAGTATATACATTGAGGTATATACATATAAATATATATAGATACACATTACATTTATAATACATAGGTATGAATGTTGACGTATAGGTATACGTTTCTACTATGAGCGGAAGGCTTTACAACAACTTGTTGGTCACCTACCTTAGAACAGCTGCAGCGTCAATGACAGCTCATGCAATGACAGTTTGTTAGTCACCTTGTAAGCCAAGCCTATCTAGTCTCACGATTAGATAACTAGCGCTTGAAGCTTCGTAACGCATCTTGTCGTTAGGCCACGCCCCCTCCGACGAGGTTATGTGCATGAGTCACACACCTGATAGACCGCGCATGCGCAGACTACGCGATGCGACGCAGACCAGAACTGATTACTGGACGATGTCCTTGACCTACTGATCTTGTTTTCACCTTCAGACGATTGTTGTAGTGGGCGGAGTATTCGCCCCAAAGAGTCATACCAATCTCAGATCCTTATTGGTAACTCAAAATAGACTAGATGCATTCTGGTGGCAAGGAAATTAACTATTATGAGGAGGAGTAACAGCTGTTAATAATTGTTCATTGATCAATGGCGCTGGTAAGGAGGTTGCTTATCAGCGGTATCTGTTTGTTAGCTTGAACCGCCCCTCTGTTTCAAAGAAAAATCAACACAGTTATGGCGTTCTTTCAGACATTCGTAAATGCTGTCTAGTAGAGACTGCAAAAGAATAATTGGCCACGCCCACCGTTCCAGGTCACCAACGAAAGGGCGTAAATAATCCCTTATGGGCATAGACGCCCCCAGCTGTAACGCAGGGGGGGGGGGGGGGCACAGCCCCCCTGAGAAGCTAACAGGAGTTGCTTCTTGAAACAGTTACCAGTTTTGTTTGTTTGCTAAAGTGCCCTTCGAATTAATGCACATTGACAAATTGTGTCTCTTTCCCATATCAGGTATTGTATATGAGAGCCTTCTTTCTTTTTATGGTGTGTCTTGGTTCTGAGACAGTCCATCTCGCTCTGCCTCCAGAGGCAAAAATTAGTTTTCTAACTATAATTTCGAAGAAAACTGTCAATAGAGAGCAGTGCACTTATGAATGAGCCTATACTTATAGGACCTGACAGAGCTAGGATGTTCAATGTCAACTTGGGTAAAGAAACTTAAAGAACAAAGATTACAAACTGTTAGATCTTATACCTAAAATCTTGGCCCAGCCAATGAGAGGCGATGTTTTATAAATCCGGCCAATGGTAGCAAGGAAAATAAAACCTTATATCTTAAGGGGATATTTCGGTGAAAATCTCGCTAAAACGAAAAATTTTCATTTTTTTTTTTTTTTTTTGTAAATATTTCTTCATAAGTTTATTTATTAACTACAAACATTTATTTATTACTCATTTAATTAGTTTCATCTAAAAGTAATATTCATCCGGCCCGCTGCAAGCTTTATTGAGTGAAAAAGTGCTTCTGGAGTCGCTATACATTTACATTCAAAAATTTATAACTTCGTTATGAATTCGAATATCGCGGGGATGTTATTACCGTTAGAGCTATCGTGGCTGGCACTAGTAGTTTCTTTAGTTTCATGTAGGTAGCACTGCTAGTCTGAACTGAAACATCTGTTTTATTTGTGAAGTTGTTTGTTGATGGTCGTTCTGAATGTCACATTGTTACGCATTGAGGTTATAATTATTCATTTTGACAGCATTTCGTGAGTTATTCTCTTATATACTTTTATATGAAGTGTATTTGTACTTCAAAATGCCTCGAAAACGATCATCACAAGTTCGGCACAGTGAGCAATTGGCTAAAAATCGCCAAAACATAGGCGTGGGCTTAGGTCTAGAACCAGTAGTAGCTAGGCCTAAACGTGCCTGAACTGAACCAAACGTCTTTCAGCCCGAACAGAACCTAGGCCCAGAACCTGGTAAAGAATACAAAATTACCTCTGATAACATTAGAAAAGCGACTCTGCTTCAAAACCAAGACCTGTCAGGTCCTAGCACATCTAGGCCTAGGGCAGTCAATGTCCTACATAGGTAGGACTTTAAATGGTATTATCTCCATACTTTTTTTCGTACATATTTTATAACAATTTTTCCTACTCCTTCTACAATTTATGAGATAGAAGGCTGATTTTTTTTTAACTTGTACACAAGATAGAAACAAATAAACTGGTCAAGGCAAAATTTGATTAAATGTTTGGTTTTAAAATCATAAAATGTGCAACATTTTATTTGCTTAAATATCACTTTTTTCATCATAAACGTTTTAAATAAATCATTTCTGCCAGACTAACGCAAAATAACCAAATCCTCTTGACCAGTTTAAAGAGACCTTCTTTCTTAATTCAAAATCAGTTCAACTTTTAAAATCAAGTAAAAAATGTAGCAGCCTTAGCATTTTTAGTGGAACATTGTTCCAACAATGAAAATTTCCATTGTTGGAAAAAAACAATCAAAATTGAAATTTTGTGTGTGTAGTTATTGTTGTTATTGTTGGTGACAGCTTATCTCAAAATTTCAAATGTGTACCTTGAATAGTTTAAAAAATACTGATTTCACCAAAATATCCCCTTAAAATAAGTGTGATTACAGACATTTAAAACTGCCAACTTTTTTTTTAATAAGATGTCTGCAAAAATCATCGTTTACGTTACGTGTTTTTGTATCTTTTAAATTATATTACCCGCATGCTTCAAATAGAACGTAATTATGTTTTAAACCAGTTCAAATGTTGTTTTGGTTACTGCTATGCACGGTTTGTAGGCTAAAGATGACATTTATTTTTATTTATTACACTCCAAAAATAAATTACACCTTCTTCAAATTTGTTTGTTTGCTAATTGGCATCAGTTGAAAGAAAAATTAACCAGAGGAATAATTCAGAATGCCCAAACAAAAATTACTAATTTAAACACACCGCGCTTTGCACGAAAGAGCAGCTGTGATTGGTCACTACGTGCGACGGAAGGAGGCCTACTTTTGTTGTATTCTGAATTACCCACCAGTCTTTAATCAATAGTATTGAATACAAAATAAATGCATTAATATTTGCAGGAAAATATTATGTTTGTTATTGTCGCGAAGTTACTAGAAAGTAAATATGTAATTACAACAGTTGATACTTTGAGTTGGATAGTTAGAAATAGCTGTCAATACAAATACAAGAGGGCCAACACACAAAATAACAAGACAAATAAACATAAATAATTGTATTATTATAGAAATGTAAACATATTGTATAATACACTATCAGGATGGGATTATATTCTACTAAATAATCACTAAATTCACGAGTCGGTTACAGTTTTTTCCGAACGGGGGGCTTGGTCGTAGGCCGAATCTAAGCTGATTTCTTCCTTCTTCAATTTCTGGATCTGTTGATCTATTAAAACGTTGATATCATCAAGTGGCCTGTAATAAAGATGTACAGTTTGGGCACCAGCTACCATCGAAAGCATTGCTGCAGCGAAAAACTTCAAATACTGGGACCAGCCTACACCGGCGGGCATTTTAGGTTATGAAGTTCTTTCACCAGAGTGATCTAGGCCTAGTTTTTCTTCTGCTAACTTCGCGGCTTGTCTGCGTTTAAACGTGCGATCTGAAACGATGAAAACGAAACGATTTAATTACAAGTCTACGTCCACAACTCGATCTACAAATCTAAACAAGGCCTAGGCCGGTTATTTGTAGATCACTTGGCCTAGGTACGCTCATACTCACAGAAGTTTGTCTCGCCAACGTGCCAATTTATCATAGAGAATTCTAAGGCAGCTCCCAGTACAAAGAATAACGGTAGAAATCGATATACACCAAAACGTTTCTTTCCTGGCCACCTATTCAAAAACTTCTCTATAGATTTGCTGTAAAGTTTCATTGAATACACGCATGAAAACCGAACAGCTGATCCAAGGACAAAGTACTTATTGATCTTCACGTTTCTACGTTGGCCATCCTGCAAATATCTCAACGCAGCCGGTAAAACGTATCAGCTGTTATGGTGGTTACGTCACGTTTGGTAAAGATGTGGTAAAGAATGGTTTGTTTATGCGAAACTAGAAGGTCATAAATTCGTTAATTGACTCTAGTTCGTTTAATAATTAGTTTCCGCGACTTATTTCTCTCCTTTAATCGAAAGGATACGTACAATGGCTGTAGCGTATCTGTCAAATCGCTTGAAAGCCTTATTATTAGTGGTGATTGGTGCTGTCAAAAGGGCACTGTGTTGCTTTAGAAGAAGACGCCGGGCTTCGGATGCTGGAGAAACTACACCTTTGACGGGGATTGGTATCGGTGACTCCAGCTCTGTAGAGGTAAACGTATTTCTTAGATCTAATAGGCCTAGGTAACATGGTTATTTCCTCTTTGCATCTAGGGGCAGCCTAGCCTAGGGCCTAGGCCCTAGGCCTAGGCTAGGCCTAGACCTAGACCTAGATATATAATACCTAGCCTCGCTATAGGCCTAGGCCTAGGCCTAGGCTACACTCATCTAAACTTTTATAGGGCCACCCAAAGGCCGAGTTAAAAGCTAGCCTAGGGCCAAGGCCAGCATACGCTTCATTTCAAATTTGGGAACGTTCTGTTAAACAACCATTCGTCACTGGATCAAATAATGGTAGGCTAGGCCTAGGGCAACATATTGTCACCTACATAGGCCTAGGCCACTGTGAGGCTGATCTTGATCTGCTTGTATCCTCTCGCAATAGGCCTAAGCCATTCTGTGTTGGTGGCCGAAACCATCTACTTTTCCCCTCAGGTTATCTCTCCTATTGGCATGGATTTTAGCGTAGGCTAGGCCTAGTATAGTACTCGTACAGCAAATACGGGAATGCTTTCGTCATCAATCAATTATGTGTTTACGGTCCCGGCAAACTTGAGCAGGTATTTGAATTAGCCACGACCGCTGGTTGGCTGCCGCTCACCCACCTGTGAGGGAAGCATTACCAAAGTCATTGTACGACGACTATAGATGGGTTGAACCTAACAGTGTTTATGTATCACTGCCCAGCAGCTTTAAGGTGGAACAACTTAATCATACACACTGTCACAGTTACACTTACTGGTAAGGCCTTGTAATGGGACAGGAATTGGGTTACCGCACAATCCAAAACACCCACGTCCCTGAACCTGTTTATTTTCCACACACACACACAAGAACAACCTCTCGGCTCGACGGCCTTACATCTACTACCCTGAACCCACCACCAACCTGCCTTGCTGGGGAGGGGAGCCCTACCCCATGGGGGGTGGGGGTGACCCATTGCAGCCCCCCACTTAAAGTAATGTACGAAGTAACATTGGTTTAAGTATCGAGGCAGTACAAAAACCTTCTATAAACTAACAATGCAATTGAAATGACAAAAAGAATACATAAAACCAAAATTTGCGTCCACACAACACATTACGGGTCCGCACTATAGCTGTGTAAGAAAATATGAGAAATAATATTATAACAACTACTGCATGACATTTCGGCACTAAAGCGATAGCAACTAACGTACATGGTAACCATTAAGTATACGCACATATTGTCAACATAAGGTTGAAGCATGGTTAGTCTGTTTGTTTGTAATCAAATGAGGTCATCCATGATACACAAAACACTAACAGTTGATACACAAAAAACTAACAGTTGCTACACAAAACACTAACAGTTGATACACAAAACACTAACAGTTGATACACAAACACTAACAGTTGATACACAAAACACTAACAGTTGCTACACAAAACACTAACAGTTGCTACACACGTTGAGGTATCGGGCATTGAAATGGAACGAGTGGATTGACGTACTGTGTAGATGCTCGTTCGATTACGTTATCCTCCAACATTTGCGCGATTTTCTCCCTCACCGCTGTCCGCAAGGCATGAGGGACAGGGTAAGACTTTTGTTTAAAGGGAGCCTCATCCGTTAGCGAAATCGAGTGTTCATAAACATTGGTGAGGCCGGGTTTCGTCGAAAATGTATTTCTGTATTTGAGTAGTAGTGATTGCAGGTCCGTCTTTTGTTGACTATTCAAACCAACTAGTCCATCCACGCGGGCTCGAATCTCTGCTCGTGTCGGGTGAATTTTATGACAGGGTTGTTCTTCTATGGCGGCAGCGGGCGGGGGATCGTAAACCCGTAGCTTTGGGTCGTCGTCGTCTACCCCTACCCTGAGGCAGGTAAGATTCTCTTCTGCAGTGGCGTACAGTCGGTTTACGGTGATGTGTGTAGCCTCCGGGACTGTGTTGTGGAACGGAAGCACGACTGAAGTACCGTCGCCGTGTACTACTATTAGTGCCGACTCGAAGTTTATCACCGCTCTCGTGTCGTGGAGCCAATCAGTACCAAATATGATGTTTTTTGATAAAGTGGGTACCACGATGCACGGGACGTCTCTGGTCCACCCTGCAATGTTGACCGTGAGTAGTACTTGGGTCGATGCAGCTTGTGCGCTGTTGCCTATGGCACCGAATATTTTTATTTTGGACGTTGGCAACGGCGGCAGATCCCCGACCTTCTCGACGAGGCTGTCGAGGAACGTCTGGGAGACGCAGGAGATTTCACTCCCTGAATCAATAAGAATCAGCGACTGAACGGCCCCCTGAATTGTCCCCAATACCTCAGGGGCGACGCGTGGTGTGTCGGCGTCGTCATCTTAGAGCAAGTCCGTGGTCATGGAGGTAATGTGGTTGAGCTCGACGTCCGTGGGAGTGTCGTTCAGCTCGCAGTCGTCACCCAGGTCGACGTCGCCCTCGTCTACTCCCACCGCACGGATTTGACGACTGTGCTCGAGTGGTCGCGTCGTCATCTCAGTCGAGCGGTCACGTTGTTGCGAACTGGGTGTCCGCCACTGGCCGTTGTTGTTGGTTGCTCGCCCAGCACTGGGGTGTGATGTTGAGCACTGCTCGGCCCCGTTGTCACGTTTAGGCGCTATCGCCTGCTGACGCCAGTTGGTGGTGTCGCCGCCGGCGTTGACGTCCGCCTGTGACCTGGGCGCGTGGATCGCATTTGGACGCCGTTTATTGGCTTCGTCCAAACGACGTAGCAGCCTGAGCGTATCGTCTACGGTAGTTTTGTCGGCGGCCAGCAAGGTAGCCGTCACTTCCGGTTTGAAGTGATCGACGATAGAGTCGATGAAATCTCCGTCGCTAAGCGCCGGTGAGAGATGGCGAGATTTAGACAAAATTAATAAAAAATAGTCCGCCATCTGATGCTCGTACTGTCTAGGACATTTGCCGTGGTACAAGTCATACCTGACTTGGCGCTGCTGTGTTGGGCCCCAAAATTCGTTTACGAATGCTTGTTTAAATTGTCTGAACGCCACGAAGCGATCTGCGAATACCTCGCCCCAGCGTCGCGCTGATCCCCGCAATTGGCCCATTGTGACGGATATCTGGTAGCGCGGGGGTACTCGCGCTACGTCGAAGTACTCTTCGATCTCCGAGGTGAATACGACGGGATGCGTCCGTCCCCCATACCCATCGAATATGGGCAACTGGAGCAGTGGCTTGATGTCTGCCCCCCAGACCGAAGCACATGGCGACGCCGTAGCGCCCGCCGGGGGTGGGGAGTCGCGGCTTGTGTCCGACCTGCCGCTTGCTGTTGAGAGTTCCAGGCTCGCCACCCGCTCTGACAGAGAGCCCACAGACGCCTGTAAGGTCGTTACCGACGCTGTAATGCCGTCGCACGTCCCTTTCAGATCGTCACGTAATCCCTGAATCAGTTCAATTAGTTCTGTGTTGGACATGTCAGCGCCGGTCGTTCGACGTCCCGAGCGCGTCTTCACCATACACGCGCGCACGCGGTACAACACTAAGTAGCGCGCTAAAAACAAAATTCCACCGCGCGAAACTCACCCGCGAGCGCGGTACCAGCAAAACTGAAAACGCGGAACACACACGTGTAGCGCGGCACAACTAACACTATCAGCGTGGAACACACGTACACCACGATAAACTCCGTCCGTATGTAGGTTGGGCGCCAGTTGTAATGGGACAGGAATTGGGTTACCGCACAATCCAAAACACCCACGTCCCTGAACCTGTTTATTTTCCACACACACACACAAGAACAACCTCTCGGCTCGACGGCCTTACATCTACTACCCTGAACCCACCACCAACCTGCCTCGCTGGGGAGGGGAGCCCTACCCCATGGGGGGTGGGGGTGACCCATTGCAGCCTACTCTTAAATGTAGGCTACAAACTTTATGGTAGGCCTATTTGATGTTTTTTATTTATTAAATTTGAAGGAGGTGTAATTAATTCTTGGAGTGTAGGACCTAATAAATTAAATAATATAAAATGAAAACAAATGGCACCTTCTTCAAATTGAATAAATGAAAACGACATCAAAAAACATAAAGTTCGTCATCTTTAACCTACAAATCCGTTCATAGCAACTTAGCCAAAACGCACTGGTTTAAACGGGTTTAAAACAATCACGTACTATTTGAAGCATGCGCCTAACATCATTGGAAAGATACAATAACAGATAATAATAAAGAGTGATTTTTGTAGAAATTTGATTAAAAAACATAAAGTTCGTGATTTAAGAAATAGGCCTACCCAGTTACACGTATGTCGGCTTGTACTTTAAGATGGGATAAAAGCTGTACAGCTGTCCGAGGCTTTCTTTTCAATCCGGAAGAGACACCTTGGTGTTTGGATACTTCAGTTCCCCTCCTCTTAAATGGCGTGGGACTGATCTTCAAGCCACAAACAGGAAAGGAAGCCCTCTTGTAGGTATGGTTTTTCAATGCAAGGAGTTCAATTTGATTGGTCGGATATTTCCAGGTTGGCGAACAGGAATGGTCTACTTGGGATGACCCAGTTTCCGTAGTTTCTGAACGGAGTAACTCAATGACGGCGGTTCAGCAACAAATAGAACACTATCGGCAGCAGGCGACCGCTACCCAAGGTATGAGATCGACAGGTCTAGATTCTCTCTGGGGTGCGTTCCGTAACTTGTTGAAAATGCTTTGCCACCGGCATTCCCCAGCACGTTGAAGCATCTATAAGCATGATATATTTACGGAACACCTCAAGCATTGGCATGGCTGTTTTGGCGCAACGTCGTTTTGCATGCCCACTACATTAGTTGTCAAACAGTGTAGTAAAATTGAAAAGGTTGATAGTGGCGTACAAGTCAAATAATTAAATATACTAGGCTCTAACACATACGTGCAAACATATGATTTTGCCGCTTTTTTTAAATTTGGTTAGGCCCAAGGTTAGGTCCGTCGATAAAGTGTTTTAAAATGTTGCCAAAAACCACCACTTGTTGGAAGTGTTCAACCGAAAACCTCGGGCATATTCAACATGTCGAATACGCTCGTGAATCACGTTAGGAACGCTGGGTAAAGCACATTCAATTCATAGGTTGCACGTACGTCACATCTTTGCGCGTGGTGGCCACATTTGTGATCAAACTTTGACATTGCCATGGAGAAACAATTGAAGGCTGTTGTGGTACAATACAGAAATTCTTAATTCTTCAAAATTCAGCCTGTTTTTGAGATAAAATTGGTATGTATGGTAATTGTTTATTTAATGTATTGTGTTTACTTTTAGGCTACATTCAAAATGAGGCTTATTTATTAAATTTGACTAGTATTTGCCAATGATCTAGGATAGATTCTCGTCAATTGTGTCGCAATCATGGCCGCTGTTACTTCTTCTTCTTTGTCTTTACTTCTTGTCTTAGGAATAAGTAAACGGTGATTTTGGAGCCGTCCTAGCAACGAAGCACTCAATAAATTCAAAGTTGTTCTAAATCGGCCTTGTTGATTCCGGCATCTGTCCGCAGGTGTTCGCACTGTCCAATCACTGATTCATACGTTTCGTATTCGAAATATAGATCTTTGATTGGTTATCGCTCACTCGTCGACGGTGTTCGGAGCCTACAGGGTTGTTTTAGTCGCTTTAAATTTAAGTCCCCACTGCAAATCAGTTTCGTTACTGAGTGGGTAGACTCTAAATGTGAATTTATTTTTTTTATTTTTATTTATTTATTCTTTATTCTTTCTTTATTAGTTTAGTTTGGAGCTCTTTCACTCAGTTACAAAACATTTGACATAAATTTCTCACTAAATAAGTATAAAGTAATTATTAGAACCATTGATTAAGGAGGGGAGAAGCTTTTTTATAATCAATGTTTACAATCATAATAATAACAATGTTTTTTATTTTTATGTTACTTAAATACTACTAAATTTGTTTTTTATAATCATATCTCTAAATTTATTACAGTGTTTTGGCATGGGATTTAAAATTACTTCTTGAAGACCATTCCACTGTTTAATAGCAGATCCCAGAAAAGAATTTTTACCCACATCTGTGTGGTATCTTTTTACAAACAGCTTTTCAGTGTGATCATTTTTCCCCTTGAATGTGGCTTTCTCTACCTTACTGTTACTTACTGTTACTGTTGTGACGTCACGTGGGAACTATGAATAGGTTTCGTTACGGGCCAAGCACGCTTTTAGCATTTTGAACAGCTTGAACGAATGAACCAGAAAGTGAATCGGGGTGTTGTCGTTGCAGAGCCGGAGCCAGAGCGCGACCTGTTTGAGGACATGACTCCGCGCATCACCGCGCAGCCGAGGATCCTCCTGCGACCCGCGCAGACGGAGCCCCAACAGTCGGCGTCCAGGTTCGGCGTCGCTTTCGACCCCGTCGGTCCCGTCACGGTGAGTCTTAAAGGGGTTCCTACCCGCTAGATTTATTTTTTACCATATGATCTACTCCACCACACCAATCGATAATAAACCATTACACATCGTGAGTTGAAACCTGTGAATTGTTATTAATTAATGAAATTTCTGGTTAACTGCCGCGGCGACTGTTGGTGTCAGCCGGCTTTTGGTGCGAGTGTACTCGAAGCGATATATCTAGACGGCCTTGGTGTACTCCATTCGACACCGCATAGCAGACCGCGTTCATTGTGCATGCGTTGACTATTTCCCCTCCCAATACTACTCTCTCTCTCTCTCTCTCTCTCGCTTGGCTTACTTGACACCAACTCGACAGTCGACACCCGCCGACTCGACGTGCACAGCAACGCACAGCAACGCTCAAAACGAAATGGAGCACCCGATTACACATCTTTATTTTGTACCTGAACGGAAGCTCCGATTACAAAACCAAAATATACGAAATACGCAGAAAAGAAAGACGCAGCGAAAAGTATTACATCATTTTTTTTTTGGAGCAGAATCCTCCAAGGTCCCAAGGCATACAGGTCGTCCCAATGCTATTTCTTATGGGAGATTTTTGCCGATGGGACCTAGCTCGAAAATCACTAACTTTGATATTTTTTTCCCGGGTTATGGTGAACCCGATTTCTTTTCATTTAGTCGCTAATTTCATAGCTAATCAGCCTTAGTTAAACATATTTTTTTGGTGTAGCGGGTGAGAACCCCTTAAAGTTTTATTTTTGTTTGTTTCATTCTTAAGTTTACAAGAAGGAAGATGAAATCGGCAATGAGAAAGATCTATGAAGACACAAAAGAAGAGGCGGGTACAACAAAAACCTGGTGGAACGAGATAAAAAAAAAGGGCCGGACAAAAAGTGGTCTCGTAAAACAAAACAGCTACAGCCAAATTCCGCCTTGAAGCTGGACATGATGTTCTTCAACACCATTTGAACCGTTTTAACGTTACGACTGAACCGGCCATCTGCAAATTATGTTATTTTGAACCCCAAGACAGAGCACGCCTTTTTAGGTGTGCCGCACTTCAGAGTGACATTGACGCCCTGCCCAATGATATGGGCAGGTCAGAAAAAGAAGCCATTTTATATTGGATAGCGAGGAAGAAGAATGGCTGAAGAAGCCATCTCTGCATAGGAAAAAAGAATTTGCATAGTTATAAAACAAAACATTTTTTTTCTCTCTTATGCCAAGATGGTTTTTTCAGCCATTCTTTTGTCTAACTATCCAATATAATTAGGGATGTCAACGATTACGATTAAATCGATTCGATTAATCGATTATCAATCGAAAACGATTAATCGATTATTTAAAAAAAAATCGATTTTAAATTTTCGCGCTTTTTTAAATTTAGTTCTCAAGATCTGCCGCCTATTCGAGCGCGAGCGCTAGCGCTAGCATCGCTATTGCTCAGTTACATTTACAGTAGGCCTAGGCCTAGGCCTAAGAACAGCAACAGCATAACTTTGCGTCATAATTTGAGCCTAATTTCCAGTCATATTTTGAATAGCTGTGTCTAGTCGCCTACCCTAGACCCAGCATTCGACGCCTACGATCTATAAAAATACGAGTTGTTATGTTGTTCACAAATAACAAGAGAAGTAAGGTTAGAAAAGTCGCTACGATTTTTAGTTCACATCACGTAACTTTTAATTACGCTGCACATGAAAATAATAATATTACGACGCATATTCAGCATACTTAATTACTTATTGGTTCTAAAAAAACGGGAAGTGAATAACTATAGCCCTTCAGGCCAAACTAGGACAGAAATTATCGTCGAAATCTTGGACAGAACATAACAAAAATACTCCGTGACGTAAAATATATCGATAGTCGAAAAGAAGTCGAATTGCGAACTCGTGGCTTGCGCGGGCAATTCAAACTAACCGAAACCAGACCGAAGTTTGGAAGAAACTTGCTACTATACCGACATTTAACAAAACGATTAAAATCGATTAATAATCGATTATGGAGGTGAAAGTGAATTCGATTATCGATTATAATAATTTAATCGTTTGACATCCCTAAATATAATAAAATGGCTTCCTTTTCTGGAGTGCTCATGTCAAGAGTGTTGACGTGTGTGTTAGGGATGGGCAAATACATTTAATAGCCTAAACTTTTAACCGTTTTTAAAACTCGCGTTTAAACGGTTAGACGTTTTATTCGCTCTATCCCCTGCCACGAGATGAATAAAATGACATTTGCAGTAAATTACCGAAAAGTTCCAAACATTGGGTAAAAGTTACAATTTGTAGCTATAGAAAAAACTATTTAGTTGACTAGTACTGCAGTACGCTCCGTTGTAAAATATTTGTTTCTTATCTTATATACAAACACTTCTGTACACACGTTGAAACGAGGCGTAAAAAGTACAAACGTTTAAAGCCACTCCCTCGTTTAAACATCCCATCCGTACTAAATGTGAATTTATTTATTTATTTTATTAATTTTCTGTAGTGCTCATGTCAAGAGTGTTTACGTGTGTGTGTGTGTGTGTGATGTTGCAGAGCGAGCTGGAGTCCTGGGAGGACGAGTCTCCGGGCTGGGACGCTACGGAGGGGATGGATCCCGACGCGATGCTGCGAGAGAACCGCAGACGCGAGCGGGAGGCGCGACGCCTAGACCAGCAGAGCAGACGCTACCAGAGGCAGCCGCAGGCGCTCGGGGCGCGGATCAGCTGACAACACTAGCGGGGGCACACTAGGACGCAAGGTGGGGGCACACACGCAGTGGCGTATACACAGGGGGGGAGGGGGACAAAACCCCCCCTTTTGCATGGAAAATGGAAAAAAACATGGAAAATGACCGTTTACATTTCAATAGACAGTATCAATAGACAGTTAGATGTTTTACTTTATAATTAGTGATACGTGAAAATAGCATTTTCAATTGTCATTTTATAGCGTTTTGTAGCATCTATTTTTTTTGCCATGATTAAAAAACTTGAGAATGAAGTTTTCTCAAATTTTTATTTTTAAATCATGTCATACTATTAAAATTAAAATCAGCCAAATTGCATTTATCATAAACAAAGTATAATTACTATGTTAAATATAATAAAATAGGAACAGAAAAACCTTAGTTTCTACTGAAAAATAGCGCTTTGTAGCATCTATACACAAAACGCTATTTTCACGTAGGGCCTACCTCTATTTATAATGATTGTATATTGTTGTAATTAAAAGCAAAAGCAATACGAAAAATATGCAAATTATTGATTGAGGTTCCTTTTATTAGCGGTGCTAAGGAAAAAATGTGTGGCCAGAAACTGGGTAATCTTGTTTCAGTTGGCCGTTGTAAAACGCACAGATTTGCACTAAAATGACCTTGACGAGAAGTTTTTCGGGGGGCAAGCCCCCCGGAACCCCAAGTATGTTTCGGCTCCACTCTCTATAATATAGGTTGAAAACCTCCCCTTTCCCAATTCCTGGATACGCCACTGCCCACACGTGCAGGTTGGCAAGGCGGACATTTTTTATTGAAAACTCGTAATTCGGTGAAATGAAAATTTTTCTGAGACTTTTTTCAGAGAATTTTCAAATAGGCTATTTGTTGTTGCTAATATTTTAGGGTTGACATGTTTTCAGTTTTATGCCTGATTCAGTGAATACACATTTTAATGTCTTACGCCAGCGAGGGGGTCTGAAATCGATGAATGATTGGACAAAATCGCTGATACTTTTTTGTATTTAAAGATTTTTATTTATTTTTAATAAATTTTATTTGAAGGAATTTTCTATAAAATTTATTTAGAATGTTCAGAAATGTTCCTGTGTGTTTTTGTCGGTCTCTTTTTCCTCTTTTCTTATATATGTCGGTAGAAGCGTTTTCATTAGGCCTACGTGTTGTTTTGTAACGTGTTTGTGTTTAATTTTTGGTTCGTTTCTCTATTGTTTTTTTGTTATTTAGCCCACTCGGTTATTAGAACTGATTTTCAGTCCCTATTCCCGATATTTTATTTATACAGAATGAATATAATTATAGACTCAGATTCAGGTAAATATAGTCTTTATTTATTTATTTATTTATTTATTTATTTATTTATTTATTTATTTATTTATTTATTTATTTATTTATTTATTTATTTATTTATTTATTTATTTATTTATTTATTTATGTATTAATGTATTTATTTATGTATTAATGTATTTATTTATTTATTTGTTTATTTATTTATTTATTTATTTATTTATTTACTTATTTATTTCTTTATTTATCCATTTATTTACTTATTTATTTAATTATTTATTTATTTGACAGGACAGTGAAGAGATGCTTAACTCGACGGAAACAACATCGCAGGAATCGACCCGAGGCCCGACGAAGCTACGCGACCTTGCGTCCGCCCGTCTCTCCGTCATCGACCTTGGCTTCTCACCGATCGGAAGAGAGGCTCGCTCGCGTTCTACTCAACGCGAGACGGACCGCGAGAGAGACGCGTCACAGTTTGCACCAAACTATCCAGACCATGCGTTAACGACGATCGTACTTAACGAGACTTACAGTGCACCCTCCTTGATTATATTCCTTGCACTTTCAAGGCTGTGTCGCGCGTAGGCCCTACTGCGCGGGATTCCCGGTTTCTGTCGGTTAAAATGCTTTAATATATATATTATTGTGTACCAAGATTCACTGGTAGAGCTTGAATTTTATAGATAAAGCTTGCGGGGAGCGCAACTCTTTAAATTCATGTGAATTCGTAGTCGTACAATAAGGATCGATGCAATGTCTGAGGACGTTAGGATTTCAGGATGCGAAATAACTAGACTTGGTTCAAACAACAATAAGGAACCCTTATTTTAATTATCGAAACACATTTGTCCTAACCTTGGCAAGGATGTGGCGACCCTGCTTAGGCTACTTTAGATCACGCAATATTATCTCGTTCCCTGACCTTGCCGTGCTCTATATCTGGTCATTTCGTAGTCAGCCCGTCGCCCCAGGTTCGAGTCTCCAATGCAGCTTCCTCAACCCGCCGTCCTGCAGCTCTTCTACGTTGACCCTCGTAGCTACGACGTGCTCACTGGTGCTCGACCATCTTCCCTGGACACTTCGATTGGTTCGACCCCCGTTCCAGCCACCTATCCATCTTATATACCCCCCCTGCTATCCCCTCTCTCTGGCATTTCCCCCACCACATGACGTATGTCACCAAACAATCCCAAGGCCCAAAGCTATCAACAGTCAATCAAGCCTGGGCCTCCCAAACAACCCCTAGGGGACATTGCAAAGTTACCAAACTATTATTATGATTATTATGCATGTGTCAGTAATCAGATGTTATTGTAGTTGCCCTAGATTAATGGTGACACAAGTTAGCAATCTCAGCATTAACCTGATTGCGAGCAGTACAAACACAAAAGAGAAAATGTTATGAGTATTGCTCAATCATGTCTTGAATCAAATAGCATAAATCACGTAATAAGAGAGAATTAATGTGAAAAAAGAACAAGTCCCACACCGGACATTACAATATCGTGCCCTAGAGAATTGAATGCTCTCTGTTCCAGTAAATTTTTCCATTTTTTAAATTGACTTATTTAGCCTAATTGTGGTGAAATATGTGGTGCAACAACATTTAATTACAAAAATTAAATAAGTCAATTTTAAAAACAGAAATATTTATTGGAATAAAGAAACAGTCACAAGAAAGAACTTTAAATTCTCTAGGGGGTGACATACAGTATTTTGGTTTTTCATTCCGACAATTTTAAAGTTTCACGACAGGGAGGCGAATCTCTATTGGCTGACGAGATCCAGCATGATGGTCAGATAGATCAATTGTGAGCATATGAAATAATAATAGCATTTTAAGGCGGTTTAAACTGACGGAAATCGGGAATCCCGCAGTGTCCGCTACACGCAGTTTTAAGAGCGTTCGGCAGTAGGAGTTTTACAGATGTATTGGCCGTCAACCAATTACTCTTATACTAATAGTAGCATTATTATTAATATTTACCCACTTGTAGAGGGATGTCATATCTATATGCATGATATTAAGTACACTTGTAACCAACCTATTCAAAAATAATGTACCCATTTTTAAACTGATTCTCCGTATTATTTCGCCGAACAGTTTCGACGAGAGTAATTTATTTGCATAATTCAAACGTGAGTATATTATTTTTGGAGCAGGCTTGTCTTAATTAATACCATGTGTAGATATGAAATCCCTCTGCAAGTAGGTACATTTTTATAATAATCCTATTATTTGTTTAAGAGAAATTAGTTGACTAAAAACGTCAAAACTACTTCCGAACACTCTTAACATGAATAGGGAGGGCTTGTTCCTGTTTACTAGGAATGACATCGTCGATTCTGAATCGATTGCAATTTTGAAGAATCTCTTCCCATATTTGTGGCTGAGAGGGAAGAGTACCTAGTTGTTCCAAAAGTGTTTTTTTTTTAAATTTTTTTTTACTGAGAGTGCTTAACACTCGATTTGAAACTGCTATTTTTACGTGACTCCAATCGGGTTCCGACCTTTGCTACTTCCCCACAGTGGTAGCTCAGATAGGCACTAATCTCAATCCCAATGGGCGTCTCAGGTCAAAGCTGAAGTAGGTTGCAGCACCTGTCCTGAAAGGTCCAACTTTGTGATTCATTCCATGTTAAATATTGTCGTTAGTCAACTGTCTATCTGTCAAACGACAATATGTTTGTTTTTTATCTATAACAAAGGTATTCTCAAAAAAAGGTCAAAAACCTTGAAAAACATTACTACAATGGATGATTTATATTTAAAAGTATTAAATATGAACGACTTGAATGTTTGAATTGAGAAAACGGAAGCAAAGATCGAGTTGGACCTTTTAGTACTGCTAGCGCTGCGAGCGGCAGAAAGTCACACCCGAGACGCCCAATCAAAATGCACGCCGGCAAAATGCGAACTACAAGGGACTGTTTCTTATGGTTGGAGACTTATACTGTCAATCATCCCCTTTATTTGGCAAACCACTTAGCTTCTAACATAGCAAAGACAGCTCCAAACCACATGGATGGACCTTCGACCATGGATATTCAGGATTAGCCATCTGTATGGTACTTATCCCTACCGTTACATGTTTATTTATGTTCCAAGCTCCATTTATGCTGGTCACTCAACGAATCGCACAAAAGTTTAATTATGTAATTGTATTTCAAGAATGCACCTTGAAATCGAAAATTTTAGTCAATAACAAACCTGGGGTTTGGTAACATTATATCCAGTATGGTTTTCATTTGTATTTGATTTCTTTTACTAAATTAGTAATTAATGATTATGGATTCAAGAATCAAAATAGTAACCTTAAGGGTTAAGTCCATACTGACTTTTATAATAGGTTGTATATTTATCATTCAATTTGTAGGGCTTACCAAACCACACCACGCTCTTGACTCGGATTTTCGATTTCGAGTAACATAGCCTACTCGAGATATAATTTCGATTTCGAGTAGCATTTTTGAGATATAATTTTAAAAATTAAAATTTTGTACCGTTTTAACGTGAAGCTTCATTCTTAAGCGTCCATGAATCCATAATAATATACAGAATATGTAATCAAACAGTATAGACTAGGGATGGACGAACGTTCGAAATTCCGAACTCGAACCGAACTTTTTTTGAAGTTCGGTTCGGTTCGAGTTCGAATGTTAAGGTTCGAGTTCGTGATTTATAAAAATTTCGAACTTGAACCGAACTTTTCTGAGTCAGTTTTAACTATTTTTTAGCGTATTCATCGTAAAAACCGCCAACACAACAGTAAACAACGCTTGCCGAAAGAAAATGTTTTGAAAATTCATTACGCACAGGCCTAGGGCTTTCCATTGCACGACTGAGGCCTAGGCCTAGGCCTAGGCTCTATGCCTTCCACGGCATGACGAGGCCTATATTATGTTTCCTCCAACCTTCCTCGTCAACAACTGGTCTAATATGGCACATTATGCAAGAAAATGTATTACATTAAACACGTAATTAAATGGTTTTATGTGCACAATCATCATGTTATGATTGCTTTTTGTCTTCGTCGACCTACAAGCGATGCCGATGCAGGCGAATGTTATTGCTATGGTTCGCAATAACGCTGTTAGGTAGCATGGCTGTCGCTACAGGATCAACGAGTTGCTGACTAGGGCGCTGTATACATAATACAGTAACGACAATTTATCAAGTTTTTCATTACATATTTTAATAATTTTTATTTCAGTCGAGACAAAAAGAAAATTGAATACTATGGAATTTGGTATGATATACAGATTGTATCACAATTTAACCTCAAATAAAACGAAATTCTATTAGAAAATCGTGATAAAATACGTTCTTTATGGAGTTGGGGTTACTTTACAAATATATTCACGATTGCAGCGCTTCGTACGGAGAAGGATTTGTTTTGATCTTTCGTGCTCGCGCATGTCGACTATCGACTTTCAACCAAACATCGAACGACCCCGAGCGATGTAGGCCGCGAATTCTCTATGACCGGGAATTTAGATAGTCTCACATCTTGTTTCGAAATTTTAAATTGATCATGGACAGTGAAGAAAATGAGTACGATCCGTAGCCAATGCCGACTAGGCCTACATCCACAGATACAAAAAAGAACATTATTTGGGATTACTTTCCTTTCTTCCTGAATTTGTGCAATATTTCAGTTTTCAAGCCGCTTTGTAAAAGTTCGGTTCGAGTTCGAAGTTCAGAACTTTTTTTGTTCAGAAGTTCGAGTTCGGTTCGAAATTAAAAAACCAAGGTTCGTCCATCCCTAGTATAGACCGATGCTTTCGTGAGCCAGAACGCATTTCTTCTTAACTTTATGGACAATATCTTTGTGGGCTACATCTTTATGAATATCTTTTAGTTTTTATCACTGGGGCACTTATCTCATTTTCTCAATTACTACTGCATAGTGTATAATACACAATAAGCATGTGTGGTTCTCACTTAATAATATTCTGTATTATGTACATACTTGTACGAATTTTGTTATTGTTATATATTTCGTTAAAAACACTCCCGAGTTAAAAGTTTGACATCAAATGTTTGTTTTCTGTCAACATAAAAACAAAAAAAATGCAAAAATTGAACATTAATTATTTTGTTTGATTTGGTTGTTGAAAATGTTGTATTCCTGAGGACTACGGTAGTGTGTAAAGATAATTTAGTTAGCCATAGCTCTCTTAGTTCAGGGTTAGTGCACATTTCGTCTTAAGTCCATGGTTGCCGTTCGATGCGGATTGGACAGCCGATACGAAACACATTCCAAAATCGAATCAGAATATAAATACGTAGGCTCGATTTTAAATTAGGCTAATTTATCGAAAAGTTAACGTTCGAAAAGGTTCTCGTGACCAACAAAGTTGACTGGTACCGTCTATCAGCGCTCGAGGTAGGGACTACCGTTATTCGATTTCGTAATTGAAATCGCAATAATAGTACAATTTAATTTCGTCCACGAATTCGCGTTTTTTTCTGTGTGGTTTGTTTCAACCGTCATAATTTTTATATTAACGCCGAATTGGCTAGTACGCCCGTACTTTGCATGCATACTTTAAATTGCATACTTTAAAGAGACCGGCCAGCCTAAACTTCGGACCATCCTGCATCCAATAAAACTACAACCCGCTTAACATTGGCACTCAGTCAAATTAGAGGAAAAAATATAACTGGTTTTTATCCAGATTTTCACAAAACAATCTAATCGCGATGATGTAATACCACCGCGATTAAATCGCGACGATATTATCTTACAATTATTGGTTTCGATTTTGAAATCGCAACGCACCCCTAGTGTAATTAATGGGTTGTTAAGCGAGACAAAAACTTATTATTTTCGTTCCCGGTTAAAAAAAACAGAAAATACATTGTTATCTAAATGTATGGATTGTGTTGTGTTTGATGTGTGATGTTGATAATTTAAAAAAAAAAAAACCTCAAATATTTTATTTTGAAATATATATATATATATATATGGATTGCAAGAACACAAAACATCTAAAGTGGAATCAGCGTTGGGAAACATAGTGGATGAATAGAGCCTCGATCTCTTGTTCCCTCTCGGCCCATGTACGCTCTTTCCACCCCACTCAAACGGCATCTAGAAAACATTCACCCTCACCATTGTAACATTTCAGTGCTCTGTAATTGACAGCACTTCGACTTCCGTAGACGAATGTTTTCGAAAGTTCTGTAAACCTTCTTTTTACGACCGCTTCTAGCTTCTAGCGTTTACAATAGGGTCCGACTTCATTCATCTACTGTGGTTCCCAAGGCTGATTCAACTGTACATAGATTATTTTTTATCTTTGGGTCATAATGTTACTTGATTCCCATGTTTTCTCCGTGTTCTTTTATTTGCGCAGCAACACTTTATGTTTTAACGTTGTGGCTTGGGAGTTTGCCAAGCATCCGCCAGGTGACCTTGACGTGTAGCAACCTACGTATATAGACCATGCAACGTGTACATTTAGATGTGACGAAGAAGAAATGGAATCACACAATAAATATTGGTTAATGTTATGTATTTGTGTGAGTTTAAAATAAATACAATTTATATATATTTAACGATGTGTTCTTTACTTTCGGAAATTTTCTCCCTTTCGCGTAACGATAATAAACTCATTCCCAACTACTGTATGTCATATTCATAGTTCCCACGTGACGTCACAGCGGCCATGATTGCGACACAATTGATGAGGACCAATCCTAGATCATTGGCAAATACTATTCAAATATAATAAATAAGCCTAATTTAGAATTTAAAAAGTAAACATAAGTAATAAAAACATAAGAAATTACCATGCATACCAATTTTATTAAAAAAAACAGGCTGCATTTTAAAGAACTAAGGATTTCTGTGTTCTACCACAACAGCCTTCAAATGTTTCTCCATGGCAACGTCAAAGATTGATCACAAATGTGGCCGCCACGCGCAAAGATGTGACGTACGTGCAACCTATGAATACAGTATATCTTGGCCTCCTATCTAACTTTACCATCGGGTAAATTAATTAATAATTAATAATAGTTAATTAATTAATCATGATTAATGAATAACCATTAATTAATAATTTATAAACGAATAATTAATAATAGATAATTAATTCAATTAATGGTATTTATTAAATTAATAATTAAACTCATTGTTAACCCGACAAAGAGAGCTTTTCTAGCATGAGCTAGGCTTGGCAGGTCATGTCAACCTCACGTATTGTAGTCAAGCTACTAAAGATTTTACAAGATTGTGCTTACAAAAATATTAATATTTTTTAATATTCAAAAATAAAAACACATTTTTACAACCGACCAAAACCAGTGAATGCAGTGAACCATACCATACGACCTCCCATCCCACCGCCACACTGAACAAAACATCACATCCACTGCCATGTAGAGCGAACCATAGTTACAAAGGGGTAAACTACTTTATCGACTGTGTTACAAAGTATTTACATGGCTCTCATATTTTCATTGTTACTTGTTTGTTTCTCTCACACGAGCTGTCAAAAGATCCATCATTGATTGATCTTTGTGGATTTTGTAAAGGTATCGATTGTGTTTACGTTTCTACTTCTATAGTTGTCCCAACGAAAGTATTCTGATGCTTACGACACAGCCGAGTCCAAGGTGACAACTTAACTTTCTACCTCGCTAATTCCTACCATCTAATCTAAACAGGTTCATTGGAGATAATTTAAGACCTTCCGTTGGTAGTAACGGTGGGTGTGGCCAAACCGCCTGTGCACTCGACTAAGCCGAACCGTGCATTTACGAGTGTGTGAAAGAACGCCAGGTATCTGTTGATTTTCTTTCAATTGGTGCGGTTGAAAGGGGCAGTAGACAATGACCTGAGATCGGTACGCGAATACTTTCGTTGGGACTAGTAGGCCTATAGTCTTCTTTGAACTTAACTACTGTAGTAATGTCCTCTAGAATCTTTTATCCTATCGCAGTGGTTCATCCTGCCGGCCTTGAAAGGGTTTCTGTACAGACGGCAAATCAAGGGACAACGTTTTCCAGTGACTGCTAAAAAAGTAAGTTTTTTTAATACCGTATTTGCTTTTGTAGTTCAATAAGTAAGAAATAACAAAGTATTTCTTAAATCTACCAACTTGAATGTTTTTTTAATAAAATTTCTTTAAAAAAATCATTGTTTATGTTACCTGTTAATGTATGTTTCCAATTGTGTAAGGCGCATGCATGGAATAGTACGTGATTATGTTTTAAACCAGTTTAAATGTTGTTTTTGCTACTGCAATGCACGGATTTGTAGATCAAAGATGACGAACTTTGTGTTTTTTTATCTATTCATTTTGAAAAATCTAATCACCTATTTTTATTTATTTATGCCTATTTTACAACGCTTATATTAACTTGCCTTGTTTGTCTGGACGGAATCTTTGAATCGATATTCCACCTAGGCCTACTTTTAGATGTCCGATCAATCTGCAATTTTTTACACAGACGTATTCTTGATGACAATACATGAATCAACTGTCATATTTACTAAATTGTCAATTAATTCATCATAATTAATTAATTAATGTTTTACATGGAAATCGATGAATCTTTGAATCGATATTCCACCACTTCTAAATGTCCGATCAAGCTGAAATGTTTTACACAGACGTATTCTTAATGACAATACATGAATTAACTGGCATGTTTACTAAATTGTCAGTTAATTCATCAAAATTAATTAATTAATGTTTTATAAGAAAATCGATGTTTAACCCACTTCCCAACGTCAAATCGAGTTGAAAGTTTTCACACAGACGTATTCTCAATGGCAATACATGAATTAACTGCCATATTTACTAAATTGTCAATTAATTTATCAAAATTAATTAATTAATGTTTTATATGGGAATCAATGTTTAACCCACTTCCCAACGTCAAATTGAGCTGAAAGTTTTCACACAGACGTATTCTTAATGACAAGACACGTATCAATTGTCATATTTACTAAAAATAGTCAATTAATTAATGTTTTATATCGGAATCGATGTTTCACCCACTTCCCAACGTCGAATCGAGTTGAAAGCTTTCACACAGACGTATTCTTAATGACAATACATGAATCAATTGTCATATTTACTAAATAATCAATTAAACCATCATAATTAATTAATCGATATTCGATATATATTCGATTGCAAGATTCTTTAAGACTAAAAAGTATAAAATAATATTACATGACAAAAATATATTTTTTAAAAACAACGCTTATATTTAAATGCACTAAAAAGTAAAAAATAAATTTTCGCCCAACAAATTTTTGCCTCACTCGGAAAATAAAAGCGTTGGGCGCTTTCCCTGCATAGCAGAATACTGCAAACTATGTCAATACGGAAAGCGCCCAACGCTTTTATTTCCCGAGTGAGGCAAAAATTTGTTGGGGGAAAATTTATTTTTTACTTTTTAGTGCATTTAAATATAAGCGTCGTTTTTAAAAAATAAATTTTTTTCATGTAATTTATTTATGGTTTACCGGTACACTCCAAAAATGAATTACCCCGTCTTCAAAATGCATAAATAAAAAACATAAAAAACCATAAAGTTGGTAATCTTAAGAGATACCAATAACAACGTAGGTACTAGGTACTGTACTTCATCTGTTAGGTTATAGTAGCATACTTCATAATTCTTCCCATTGGATCCTCACGCTTTTGTTTGTCGCACGTTTGATGTTCCGGAAAGTGAGGACACAATGGGTAGATTTACTGTTTACTTTTGTTTGTCTTGTATCTTGAAAGACCTCCTTTTCTACAATATTTTCGATACTACCATAATAAGAACCTCAGTATTTACTTTTAAGTAGGGATGTCAACGGGTACCCGGGTACCCGTTACCCACCCGGTACACACGGGTACGGTTCCAACTTTTCAATACCCGTTACCCGGTACTACCCGTTCCCTTCTTCTGTTCAAAACGAAATTAATTCAACATTGCGATATTTCCCTACTGGCGTCTTTGTGCGAGCGTACGAGCGAAGGCCTCGGTACGAGCCGCTCTTTTCAATGTGCCGGCATTTAACTTGACCCCCCCCCCCCCCCCCTCAACAGCGACGCAGTCCGAGGGAGCGCACCCGCCGCACGTCGTAGCTTTACCGCGATCATGTTCTCGTGTTCGAGCTCGGACTATGACGTCATCGCTTTGACGCGGCCGACCACCGCCACCGTAGCGGAGACGCTAGCTTTGAAGCTTTGTTGAATACCTCCGCGATCGTTTTGCATCGAAGACAATGCAACGTGATACCGTTTAACAACATAATGTCTCTTTTCACAACTTTGCGAATCATTTGACACCCATGACGATAAAACGCGTATTTAGTATTATTTACTAACCGGGTAGTCCGGGTACGGCACGAGGGTACCCGGGTACAAATATTTCCGGGTATTGACATCCCTACTTTTAAGTATATACTTGAAAAACTTATCTACTATGACCCCGCGCAATGCAGAAGTGTCGAGCTCGGTGTAAATACTGTAATAGGACGTAGGCCTAGTTGATGTAGGTACCTACTTAAGAAGTATTTAAGTACTTAACTATACTTTATCAGCATTTAAGTACTTAAGTAGTAGGCATACTTAAACAACCACTTAAGTACCGGTACTTAGATAGGTAATTACAGCGAGTGACTGATTGCAGTGATGCGGTCCCAGAGGACTAAGATAGACTTCTACCACGACCCGACAAATGCCGGAGTGTCGAGCCGTGATGCTGACGCTGAATGGCTGTTGCTGTAAATTGAAGACTTAGTATAATACTTAAGTAAGGTACCACTTTAGTACTTAAGTACTTACTTTGGTACTTACTTCAGTACTTAAGTACTTAAGTTAGTTAAGTACTCTCTTAAGTACTTATTTCGGTACTTAAGTACTTACTTAAGTTAGTTAAGTACTTACTTAAGTTAGTTAAGTACTTACTTAAGTACTTATTTTTGTACTTAAGTACTTATTTCGGTACTTAAGTACTTACTTTAGTACTTAAGTGCGTAATTACAGAGAGTGACTGACTAGTTGCAGTGATGCTGATGCTGAATGGCTGTCGGCGTAAATTTAATACTTAATAATACTTAAGTAAGACACTTACTTAAGTAGTATTTAATTGATCACTTTAGGACTTAAGTAGATAAGTACTTACTTAAGTACTTACTTTAGTACTTAAGTGCGTAATTACAGAGAGTGACTGACTGATTGCAGTGATGCCGGCCCAGAGGACTAAGATAGACTTCTACCACGACCCCGCAATGCCGGAGTGTCGAGCCGTGATGCTGACGGCCAAGCTTGTCGACGTGGAACTGGAATATCGGCTGGTCGACATGAAGACCGAGGAAGTCCTCAATACGGCCTTCGAACGGGTGAGTGAGCGAGAGTTTCGTTGTTCTCAATTTAAAGAAATAATTTACAATAACTGCTAAAGTGGTTACACAAACAGCAACCTGTGGATGCGGACGGTCATAGATAAGTGATTCGGAGCCTATCAGCGGGTGGCTATTAATTTATTTATTTACTAGCGAGTACCCGGCATGCGTTGCAATGCCACTGAAAAAAAGAAAGTGTGTTACACTTTCGAGTCTTGCTTCCCGTTGTCCCGTTGCGTTGCTAGCGAGTACCCGGCATGCGTTGCAATGCCACTGAAAAAAAGAAAGTGTGTTACACTTTCGAGTCTTGCTTCCCGTTGCTCGTCTTTTTCACACGATCTGGCTTGAGCATTGTGAGCTCGGACAGTTTCGAGTCTTGCTTCCCGTTGCTCGTCTGTTTCTGATGCTCGTGATGCTCTTTTCTTTCTTGCTTGAGGTGTAGATCGACCGATATTGTTTCGTTTGGGTGGCATAATTGAATTAACAGCGAATTAAGTTCATTACATTAAACGCAAAAAAATGGTCAGTCAGGTGAACTCCTTCTCATTGGATAAACTATGGATTCGAATGTGACCAACCCAGGTACCAAACGTAACTAAGTAAACATCTATAGTTCACAACGAACACACGCGAACTGTGTCACAACTATTTGACACCGACTCTACCGGTGTTTACGTGCCTGTGTGGCTAGTAGGTATAGTACACGATGAGTCATCTCAACAATACGCAGCGCTTTAGTCTCGGTTCTACCAGATTGCGCGACTCTTGGTGTGTCACTTGGTTGACTTGGTGAACTGTCGCTAAACTATGATGTACACACTTTTGTTATTACATTCAGAAACATTCGCGGGCATGCGCACAACAATTCATCAAAGTTTGTTGAGTTGTGCGTACGCCCGCGAATGTTTCTGAATTAGGCGGTCGGGGTAAGGGCCGGGTGGTTTTTAAATAACGATAACTCTAGATTTGTAGTGAGTGATTCCATTTTCTGTTTTTGAACCCCCCTCCCCCTCCCCCCCAACTGCTACGGCCACGCCTTCGACCTCGTGAAGGAGTTACAACAAAATGGATAGCATAGAAACCTTCCCCGTAAAATAATACAAATACATGTACCAACTTTCATGGTGATATGTCCAACGGTGTCGAAGTCAATTCATTGGTGAGCCCTCTTTGCAGGCACCGATCACCACGTGAAGGAGTTACAACAAAACGGATAGCATAGAAACCTTCCCCGTAAAATAATACAAATACATGTACCAACTTTCATGGTGATATGTCCAACGGTGTCGAAGTCAATTCATTGGTGAGCCCTCTTTGCAGGCACCGATCACCACGTGGGAGAGTTACAGCAAAATGGATAGCATAGAAACCTTCCCCGTGAAAAAATACATATATGTGCCAAGTTTCATGGAGATCGGATGAATGGTTTAGTAATGTATAAAGGACATACATACATACATACATCTTTCTTTTATATATATAGATTATTTACTTATTTACTTATTTACTTACTTATTTATTTATTTATTCATTTATTTATTTATTTATTTATTTATTTATTTATTTATTTATTTATTTATTTATTTATTTATTTATTTATTTATTTATTTATTTATTTATTTATTTATTAATTAATTAATTAATTAATTTATTTATTTATTTATTTATTTATTTATTTGTTTATTTATTTATTTGTTAACTTATTTATTCATTTATTTATTTATTCATTTTTTTATGTATTTATTTATTTATATAATGTCTATCCTCTTCAGTTATAAAAACTGATTTACAAAGGAGTACGTACAATAAATAGAACTATGCTAATAACTAACAATAAAAATGAATCGAGTAATTAAATACCTATAAGTAAATCAAGTAAAAATGTATTATATTATTTTTTTTTTTTTTATATCTGCTCCCTGTGTCCAACAATGAAGTCGGGTAGGGGATAGGAACTTCATCCCATCATATTCTGGCCCCTAGGTACATCGAAGCCGGCTGGCCATGCCTGACGCTTCCCTCATGTTAACTTCCTCCGGCTCCTCCTCTTCACTTTCTTCTTCCTCTGCTCTTTCTACAAATTCTGTCCATACTTTTCTATCTTCCCACCATCGTTCCTGATTGACCTCTTCCCAAGTTGCATTTCTTCTTTCCACGTCCATTGCTATCACTTCTTCCCACCTCAGTCTTGGTCTTCCCCTCTTTCTTTTCTTTTTCCCTGCTTCTTTCTCAAACTCGATTTTCGGGATCCTGTCTTCCTGCATTCTTTTCATGTGGCCAAACCACCGCAATCTTTCTTTTCCCAGCTTAAAGTTTAGACTCTCAACTCCAAGTTCCTTCCTTATCTTTGAGCTCCTTATCTTATCAATCTTGGTCACTCCTGCCACACTCCTTAGGAAATAATTATTAAATAATATAAATTGTATAAATATGAAGAAAAGGAGAAACATGTAAAAAATATATATAGAAAAGGAAAAAAGAGGTACAAAACTGATTTGTTAATAATCCCCTCAAAAAGTAAAAGATCGTCTTCTCTCTTTTGCTTCTAGATCAACCCTCAGCGAACGATCCCCACCATCATCGACAAGGGGTTCTCCCTCTCAGAAAGGTGACTCGAAACGAGGCGGACAAGTCGACCACACTCGATATGTATACAAATATATTTGTATTAGTTCCCCTATTCGAACTGCAATGGATGCAGTCATTTAATTGACTGCAAAGTTTATTTTATTTTATTTTATTTTATTTTAGTTTAGTTTAGTTTAGTTTATTTTATTTTAAGTTTATAAAAACCATCTATATCCCAAGTTATTTTTGGTTAAATGGGAACTTTTAGACGAACTTTTACGGGAACTTCTTATTCCAAGAATGCAACAGTTCCTTCTTTTTTTTTTAATTATTATGATTTTTTTAAATTTTGTTGGTTTCATAATGTATTTAAAAAAAACATTTTTTTCAGTGTTGTATTGTATATCATCTACTCGAGCCTACGTCACAGGGTACATGGTACACACAGGCGCGCACCTAGGCCTGGGTAAATGATACACAACATACAGTTAAACTAATTTAAAATTAACCATTTTTTAAATTTCTTATGCAAATATTGCTTTCATAAAATAAACCTAAAGGATTAGTTTATCCGTCAAAATGTTTCGTTACCAATAAACAAAACACAAAACATTTTCACAGTGAAACCAATCTTTACGTTTATTTTCAATAAAAATTCAACGTTTCAACGACTGTGAAAATGTTTTGTTTTAATTTAACACATTAACCAAAACCAAAATTTTTTTAAATCATATGTTTAATATACTACTATATATTATATTATTTATTTTTAATTTCAAGGTAATTTTCACCTTCAAATAAATAAATTACATCTTCAAATTGTATCAAAGTGGACCCCTATGCTCCATATTTACTGTTCCTTGTTTTGGGAACTTGGTCCGCTTGATCTCCGCCTAGTGGTGGCTCGTCGAACTCTCAAGTTAGGTCGTTGCAGTCCGTTCAACAATGTTAAAAATCACTTATTATTCAAATGGAACAAACGTTAAAGGTAACATATAAGGTGATCCGTCAAAATAACTTTGGCCTAAAAGAACATATCATATCTGACAATTTCAGACTGTTATAAATTGCATTCTATCAAAACGTCTCATTTACGTGTTTCAAGTATTAGTTAACATGATCTACTGCGTATATTTATTCATAAACGCTGTTTTTGTAGTGGGCGACAAAATGGTGGTTTTGGTTCTCTTGCGACGACCTAACTTAGGAGTTCGACGAGCCTCCGCTAGGCGGAGATCGAGTAGACCTTGATCCAACCCCAGAGATATGAGTTTATTTATTTATTTTGTATTTATTTATTTATTTATTTATTTATTTATTTATTTATTTATTTATTTATTTATTTATTTATTTATTTATTTATTTATTTATTTATTTATTTATTTATTTATTTATTTATTTATTTATTTATTTATATATTTATTTATTTATTTATTTATTTATTTATTTATTTATTTATTTATTTATTTATTTATTTATTTATTTATTTATTTATTTATTTATTTATTTATTTATTTATTTATTTATTTATTTATTTATTTATTTATTTATTTATTTATTTATTTATTTATTTATTTATTTATTTATTTATTTATTTATTTATTTATTTATTTATTTATTTATTTATTTATTTATTTATTTATTTACTTATTTATATTTTATTTATTTATTTATTTATTTATTTATTTATTTATTTATTTATTTATTTATTTATTTATTTATTTATTTATTTATTTATTTATTTATTTATTTATTTATTTATTTATTTATTTATGTGTGTGTGTATGTGTACAGCAAGGCTATATGCGCTTATCTCGTCAACAAGTACACGCCAGACAGCCTGATCTATCCCCAACGCCCAGAGAACAGAGCCGTCATTGATCAGAGACTTTTCTTCGACAATGGCTCGCTCACGCCAGCATTCCACAATCTCTACGTAAGTTACAGTCAGGGTGTTCGGGCATGGTTTAGTTTAGTTTATTTGTACTCTACATTCTACATTAGGTTATGAAACAATGTACAGGGTTTAAGAGTTGTCATGGTTTTTTAATAACTTCGACAACAGATCACTACCATATGCGTGTATGTGCAGTTGATACTAACGATTGTAATTGTAACAGTCATTTATTTGCAGCTTTATCATTACATTGAGATGGCGCAACAAGTGCAGACTATCGTAACGTTAATATAATGTATATTTTACTTAAAACTAGGTAGATACTATAAACAACAGACATATTAACGTTTAAGATTATGTACCTTGCAAAACTTACAAAAACATAGGTATGACAAACAGGATAGAAGAGACAGGATTGTATAACACAATAAAACAAATATAATAGAATAAATAGCCTTCTTTCTTAATTGCATATTACAAATATTTAAAAGTTAACAATGTACATATTAGTTGATATGTGAGGTACTTGTACAGACAGGCCCCTCTACTCTCCTCTACTCTACTCTACTCTCCTCTATACTCTATACCCTATACTCTATACTCTCCTCTACTCTCCTCTCCTCTATAATCTCCTCTCCTCTCCTCTCCTCTACTCTCCTCTCCTCTATACTCTATACTGTATACTATATACTCTCCTCTATACTCTATACTCTCCTCTACTCTCCTCTCCTCTCTCCTCTATACTCTCCTCTCCTCTCCTCTCCTCCCCTCTCCTCTATACTCTATACTCTATACTGTACACAATATACTCTCCTCTACTCTCCTCTATACTATATACTCTATACTGTATACTGTATACTCTTTACTCTCCTCTACTCTCCTCTCCTCTATACTCTATACTCTATACTGTATACTCTAACTCTCCTCTCCTCTCCTCTACTCTACTCTCCTCTATACTCTACTCTCCTCTATACTCTATACTCTATACTTTCTACTCTATACTCTCCTCTACTCTCCTCTTCTCTATACTCTATACTCTATACTCTCCTCTACTCTCCTCTCCTCTATACTCTATACTCTATACTCTCCTCTACTCTCCTCTCCTCTATACTCTATACTCTCCTCTACTCTCCTCTCCTCTATACTCTATACTCTATACTCTCCTCTACTCTCCTCTCCTCTATACTCTATACTCTCCTCTCCTCTCCTCTCCTCTATACTCTATACTCTCCTCTCCTCTACTCTCCTCTCCTCTATAGCTACTCTATACTCTATACTCTAGACTGTATACTGTGTACTCTATACTCTCCTCTACTCTCCTCTCCTCTATACTCTATACTCTATACTGTATACTGTATACTGTATACTCTATACTCTCCTCTACTCTCCTCTCCTCTATACTCTATACTCTCCTCTACTCTTCTCTCCTCTCCTCTCCTCTCCTCTCCTCTCCTCTCCTCTCCTCTCCTCTCCTCTCCTCTACTCCACTCTACTCTCCTCTCTTCTACTGCTCTACTCTACTCTCCAAGGACCCGTACCTCTACTTCGGGACCCCGCTATGCAGCGAGTCTCGGGCTGCCTTCGCCCTGGCTCTTTCCGAGCTGGACAAGTTCCTGCTGGGCAACCACTGGGTTGCAGGTCATCACGTGACCTTGGCCGACCTCTGCATGGTGTGCGTGGTCAACAGCGCCGAGGCTTGCCAGTTCGAGCTAGACTCCTTCAAGAGCGTGGCCGCGTGGCTGGAGCGATGCAAGGCCAGGTAAAGTGGCCGTCATCTAAAGAATGCATTCGAGTTCTGCGAAATGTCTTTTCCTCTCACCCCCACCAGTGCCCGCGCACGGACGAACAACAACTAGGAATATCAACTAGGCCTAGGGTAGTTAGAATAAAGGAATTCATTTGTATTGAAAGTTGGTATATTTAATAGACCTTTTTCAGAATTGATCTAGGACCCTTAGATAGAGCTTATCATGGCCCTCTAGATCTTCAATGACAACAATGCACAACAGTGAAAAATGCACCTTAACATAACTATCAAGGACCCTTAGATAGAGCGTATCACGGCTTGCTAGATCAATTCTGAAAATCATCTGTTGGAAGATAGTTGACAGCTTTGGTTGACAGCTTGATGGTCTATTCTTTCACTGCCCGAGAGGGGAAGGCATTTTGCAGATATCAAATGAACTCTTTAGATGACGGCCACTTTAGGTAGGGGTATCTCACCTAATTTGCATGGCGGCCATTCCGGAGTAATTAGTAGTTCATTCGTTGAGTGAGTGATATAGGGTAGAGTCGCAACGCAATCGTCAGTTTGTCTACCGCCTTATGCTGCCCAACATACTTTAGTCAGGTAGTACAAGTTCGCCAAGCGACGCGATGACGGAGTTATCGGCTGTCTTCGTATATCTTCGGTGAAGTAGCCGACCAATCAGGCTCCGTCATCGCGTCGCTTGGCGAATGTTTACTACCCGACTAA
>OX246749.1:37342779-37350279 GCA_945910005.1 Isoperla grammatica
GAACAGAACGAAGAGCTAATCACGATATTCACGATATCGAATGCCTTGAAGGTCCGTAAATCCCCTGGCGGAGGCTCGTCGAACTCCCAAGTCAGGTCGTCCCATCCATTTCCACAATGTTAAAATTCACATGTTATTCAAATGGGAGAATCATTCAGAAAAACAAATTAATTGGTCTGTCAAAACCAATTCTGGCTCAAAACCGCAGTACATCTAATAAGTTCTAGCATAAGACTCAATTCCAAAAATAGCCATGTGGCGTTGTTTTGTTTCGGACAAACATTGAATGTGCACCAATCAAAGAAACATAACGACAATGAAGTTGCCTAGCAACACAATGTTTGTCCGCCTGTGATGTCACAACCCCCTCAATTGAGTCTTGTGCTATAGGGAAGGCTCATCAAAAATAAATATTCCTCAAAGTACCTAAAAACGGAAGATCATTATCTAAAAATACGGGCGGTATAATTTTTATATCTGAGAAGCGTATAGGCCTATATTTCCAATTCTATTAGCATTTCAAGTTTAAAATTTGGAACTTCCCGTTCCGTAATTATTAAAAAACGGCTCTTGACGTCATAACTCATGTCAACAACTGCCTCCTTGATAGTATTCTTAATATCAACGATATTAAGTTGGAAATTTTACAATATCTAGGATGCAGTGAGTTTAAAACAATAGAATCAGCCAGCTCTGCAATTTCTCGAAGCTCTGAAGGCGCGAATGACCCTTGCCGTTTAAAGCGCCCTAAATCCATAAAACAATCAGGCCCGGTATTTCAATGTCCAGTTAAAGTGGAAAGTAAATTTAACTGCCAGGCCGATAGAGATTCGATATAGCTAATCACGGCCCACTAGATCTTCAATGACAACAATGCAAGGACCCTTAAGCTGCGATTTCAGTCGAGGATGTGCTCGGCGCGGCGGAGCGTAGCGTGGCGCGGATTCTCCTCGCCAGCCATTTCACTTGCAGATTGCTATGTGTGGTCTAGGCCTAGGGCCCTAGGTCTAGCCTAGGCCTAGTCGTTTTGCTTACCTGTGTTGTAACAATCATGCGCCACGTCCTTCCACGCTTGAACACGCAAAACATTACTTTTATAGTGTGTGTGGAATATATTATACAGGATTTCTCTCTTTTCGACAGCCAACACTAATCTTTCGGCAAATTCTTCAAACAAATGTACGTTTTGCAGTCATTTGTTTGTTGTCATAATCTCGATTTTCTATTGGTCATTCAAAGTGACGTCATGCCGAGCGTGGATTTCGCCGGCTGAAATATTGAATATTTTCAATCCACGGATAGAAATCCGCGGGTCTCCTCGGCTCAAACTCATATCAAATGGGCAAGTAATAACTAACCCGGTCCAAATAGCAAACATATTTAACCATTCCTTTGTTAACACAGCAGCAAGCTGTAATATAAACCCCACTGCTGGCCACACTTTAGAAGCCATAAATAAACTAAGAACTAATACTATTCCAATTGCATACCCACCTATGATTCTAGAGCCTACTAACTGTGAGGAAATATATATGATAATTCAAAATATGAAAAACACTAGCTCCACTGATATCTATGGATTGAGTGCAAAAATAGTTAAATATGCAGCTAAACTCATATGCTACCCCTTAACTATAATATGTAACAACTCTCTTAGCACCAGTATCTTTCCCCAGTGGTTTAAAAATACCAAAACAATTCCAATATACAAAAAGGGACAACATAATGATGCTAGGAACTATCGTCCAATATCATTGCTCCCAATTTTCTCTAAAATACTTGAAAAGGTCATGCATAACCGACTAACCAAATATTTAGATGACAATCAAATTATTAACGATAACCAGCACGGTTTTAGAAGAGGAAGGTCTACGTTGACGGCAGCCTTCTCCCTCACTGAAAAAATACTAGAATCTCTAGACAAAAAAGAAAAAGTGCTTGGCCTCCTCTTCGACCTCTCAAAAGCGTTCGATACGGTAAACCACCAAACTCTTATAGGCAAAATGAATCACTATGGAATTAGAGGGGGGATACAGCAATGGTTTGAGTCCTATCTTAGTAGTAGACAACAGCGTGTACACATAATGCATGTCGATAGTAAACTAAATAGAGAGCAAGACATGTGCTCCAGCTTTAGAGAGATCAAAACAGGGGTACCGCAAGGCTCAATTTTAGGCCCAACTATGTTTATTATACTAACTAATGATCTACCAGCAAATATTACTACTGGAACGCTATTTCAATTTGCAGATGACACCAATGAAATTTTAACAGGGGGAGAGTGGGAGGAAGTAGAAGGTTATGCCGGAAATGCAATCAGTGAGAACAATGAATGGTTCTCAATGAATGATCTAGCGTTAAATACAGACAAAACTAAAATAATAAATTTTCATGCAGGGAATAGTACAGTAACAAAAACTACAATCACCTCCAATGGAACACAAGTGCCGCTTGATATCGATGCAAAATTCTTAGGCCTCTATTTAGACAGTAACATAAATTGGAAAACTCACATAAAAAGCTTACTCCCAAAACTAGCTAGTGCATGTTTTGTTCTAAGACGGCTAAGCAACCTAGTAAATAAAAACACAAATAAATCCGTTTACTTTGCCTACTTTCATTCCATAATGACATATGGTATTGCCATATGGGGGAATGGGACTGGTGCTAAGGGAATTTTTGTACTCCAGAAAAAAGCGGTTAGAGTTATTGATCAAGCTGGGTCCAGGGCTAGCTGCAAACCCATATTTAAAGCTCTTCGCATTCTCCCCATGCCCTGTGCCTATATATATGAAGTAATCATCTTTGTTCATACCCACCTTAACCTATTTACTGTAAACTCAAACATTCACGATAGAAATACTAGAAATAAAAGTCAACTGAGAGTAACCCAGTGCAACCTAACAAAAAGACAAAAAGGTTTAGCAGAAAGTGGAATTAGAATATATAATACTCTTAACTCTAGCTTTAAAGAAATAAACGATCTAAACAAATTTAAAAAAGCAGTTAAAGATGCACTTTTAAGGAGATGCTACTACTCTGTAGGGGAATACTTTGCAGAACCACTCTCACTCTAGCCGGCAAATAAGTATTGAAGTATATTAATTAGTAATAGTAATATTGTAACATTGTAATAATATTGTAGTCTTAGATAACACTGTATTGGTGAATGTGTATGTAGCTAGAGTAGTTATTAAGTTAAAACATTGACAACTCAAAAATTCTATACATTTCATAATGTAATCCAAAGATTGTAAAAGAGGCTTCATTTTAAATAAATAAATAAATAAATGGACGTTTCAGCCTGGACATTTATTATTGGACCAAATGTCGTGGACGATTTAACGCATGGACCATTATGATTGGACCCACTGTCTGCTAACCTTTGTTCTGTTTTATTTTATTTTATTTTATTTTATTTATTTTAGTTTAGTTTACTTTATTTTATTTTAAGTTCATAAAAACCGCCTATATCCCAAGCTATTTTTGGTAAAATGGGAACTTTTAGACGAACTTTTACGGGAACTTCTTATTCCAAGAATGCAACAGTTCCTTCTTTTTTTAAAAATTATTATGATTTTTTAAACATGATTTTTTAAACAAAAAACAAAACATTTTCAGAATGAAACTAATTTTCAACGTTTTGACGACCGTGAAAATGTTTTGTTTTAACACATTTTGTAACAAAAAAACGTTTAAATCATATATTTAATATATTACTATATATTATATTATTTATTTTTAATTTCAAGGTAATTTTCACCTTCAAATAAATAAATTACATCATCAAATTGCATCAAAGTGGACCCCTATGATCCATATTTATTATTTACTGTTCCTTGTTTTGGGAACTTGGTCCGCTTGATATTCCCCCGTTCAACAATGTTAAAAGTCACATATTATTCAAATGGAACAAACGTTAAAGAAAACATAAGATGATCTGTCAAAATAACTTTGGCCTAAATATCATATCTGACAATTTCAGTCTGTTATTCATTGCATTCGATCAAAACGTCTCACTTACGTGTTTCAAGTATTAGTTTACATGATCTACAGCGTATATTTATTCATAAACGCTTTTTTAGTAGTGGGCGACAAAATGGTGGTTTTCGTTCTCTTGCGACGACCTAACTTGGGTTTTCGACGAGCCTCCGCTATAGGCCTTGATCCAACACCAGAGATATGACTTTATTTATTTATGTATTTATTTATTTAATTATTTATTTATTTATTTATTTATTTATTTATTTATTTATTTATTTATTTATTTATTTATTTATTTATTTATTTATTTATTTATTTATTTATTTATTTATTTATTTATTTATTTATTTATTTATTTATTTATTTATTTATTTATTTATTTATTTATTTATTTATTTATTTATTTATTTATTTATTTATTTATTTATTTATTTATTTATTTATTTATTTATTTATTTATTTATTTATTTATTTATTTATTCATTCATTTTTTTTTTTTTTTAATTTTATTATTTTATTCATTTATTTATTCATTTATTTATGTGTGTGTGTGTGTCTTTGTATGCAGCAAGGCTATATGCGCTTACCTCGTCAACAAGTACACGCCAGACAGCCTGATCTATCCCCAACGCCCAGAGAACAGAGCGGTCATTGACCAGAGACTTTTCTTCGACAACGGCTCGCTCACGCCAGCATTCCACAATCTCTACGTAAGTTACAGTCAGGTGTTCGGGCATGGTTTAGTTTAGTTTATTTAAACTCTACATTTATTTATACTCTACACTACACTACACTTCACTACTCTACTCTACTCTAATCTACACTTCACTACTATACTCTTCTCTACGTACTACACTTCTATACTCTACTCTACTCTACTCTACGTACAACACTTCTATACTCTACTCTACTCTACTCTACTCTACATACTATACTTCTATACAGTACTCTACTCTACGTACTACACTTCTATACTCTACTCTACTCTACGTACTACACTTCTATACTCTTATACTGTGTACTCTACCCAACCCTACTCTACACTACCCTACCCTACCCTACCCTACCCTACTCTACTCTACTCTACCCTACTCTACTCTACCCTACCCTACTCTACTCTACTCTACTCTACTCTACTCTACTCTACTCTCCTCTATTGCTCTACTCTACTCTACTCTACTCTATTCTACTCTCCTCTACTGCTCTACTCTACTCTACTCTACTTTATCCTACTCTCCTCTACTCTACTCTCCTCTACTCTACTGCTCTACTCTACTCCTCAGGACCCGTACCTCTACTTTGGGACCCCGCTATGCAGCGAGTCTCGGGCTGCCTTCGCCCTGGCTCTCTCCGAGCTGGACAAGTTCCTGCTGGGCAACCACTGGGTTGCAGGTCATCACGTGACCTTGGCCGACCTCTGCATGGTGTGCGTGGTCAACAGCGCCGAGGCTTGCCAGTTCGAGCTAGACTCCTTCAAGAGCGTGGCCGCGTGGCTGGAGCGATGCAAGGCCAGGTAAAGTGGCCGTCATCTAAAGAATGCATTCGAGTTCTGCGAAATGTCTTTTCCTCTCACCCCCACCAGTGCCTTCCCCTCTTACCCCCACCAGTGCCCGCGCACGGACGAACAACAACTAGGAATATCAACTAGGCCTAGGGTAATTAGAATAAAGGAATTCATTTGTATTGAAAGTTGGTATATTTAATAGACCTTTTTCAGAATTGATCTAGGACCCTTAGATAGAGCTTATCATGGCCCTCTAGATCTTCAATGACAACAATGCACAACAGTGAAAAATGCACCTTAACTTACATAACTATCAAGGACCCTTAGATAGAGCGTATCACGGCTTGCTAGATCAATTCTGAAAATCATCTGTTGGAAGATAGTTGACAGCTTTGGTTGACAGCTTGATGGTCTATTCTTTCACTGCCCGAGAGGGGAAGGCATTTTGCAGATATCAAATGAACTCTTTAGATGACGGCCACTTTAGGTAGGGGTATCTCACCTAATTTGCATGGCGGCCATTCCGGAGTAATTAGTAGTTCATTCGTTGAGTGAGTGATATAGGGTAGAGTCGCAACGCAATCGTCAGTTTGTCTACCGCCTTATGCTGCCCAACATACTTTAGTCAGGTAGTACAAGTTCGCCAAGCGACGCGATGACGGAGTTATCGGCTGTCTTCGTATATCTTCGGTGAAGTAGCCGACCAATCAGGCTCCGTCATCGCGTCGCTTGGCGAATGTTTACTACCCGACTAAAGTATGTTGGGCAGTATAAGGCGGTAGACAAACTGCCGATAGCGTGGCACCTCTACCCTATATTACTCACTCAACGGTTCATTGTTTCAATGTTTCAGACGGAGTTTGGTGCAAATTTAACTGCAGGTACTCTAAACTTTGGTTTGCTAGTATTACTGGAAGCAACATAAATAAACTCCTTTGTCTTGATTACTGTTTTAGTGGTTTATATTAATCGCATAGATTATCATTTTCGTAAGCTTAGGCATCGTGTGTTTGTACATATTATGCAGCGCTGTATGTGGCCAAATTTGGCAACTTATTGGTGAAAATTGCATTCCTTGGTTGAAAATAGTATTATCAAATAGCTTGTTTTTTGTGTTGTGTTTGTTTTTGTTTTTTATTGTCATGTTTTGTTTGTGTTTGTTGTGAATTGTTAGTTGTTTGTAAGTATAAAATGTGTCCTGATTAAAATGGCACCTTGCGCCTTTTAAGATGGTCTGATGGGATTCATAATCTGCCGAAAATTTTTAAAAGCCGTATTTAATCAAACAATTTTCACAATTTGCCATTATCGACGTAGTAGGAAGAACGACGCTGCTTCATCGGTAAGTTGCGTGTCATTGCCACTTGAGCGCTTCGATCGTTTTCACTATCGCGCTCAGTGGCCAAACTCGGTGCCTTTATGATGTAACACCCGATTACATCCTGTGATCTCTGTTGGGTTGGCAGCCTGCCCGGATACAAAGAGGTGAACGAAGAGGGACTGAACACGTTGGCAGAACTGCTGTGCGAGGCAAAAATCAACGTCCCACCAGAGATCGAGCTGGAATTCGTAGACGTTGCGACTACTACGGAAGAAGAAGTTCCGGATGAAGAAGTTGCGACAACTCCGGACGCAGAAGTTGCGGCGACTCCAGTCGCGGAAAATGCGGCGACTCCGGTCGCGGAAGTTGCGACTCCGATCCCAAAGATCCCAAACTCGGATGAATCGGTCGCATGTGTGAACAAAGAAGAATGCCAAAGCAAAACCCAATGTGTCTGAATCCACTTTTTTTCTAAGTTTTCAAGTTTTTTTATTACCTTAAATCATAATATTGTGACTATCATTAGGCCTATGTTTGACATGATTGATTACATATTTTATGTATTTATAATTAAAGGCACAATTTAACTCTTGTATGGGTTGATGATGATGTTTCAAATTCAACGAAGAAACCAAAGCCACGAAGCACCCAATAAATTCAAAGTTGTTCTGAATCAGCCTTGTTGATTCTG
>OX246749.1:37352779-37360279 GCA_945910005.1 Isoperla grammatica
TTTCTTAGTTTGGCGCTTCCTTGCTGCTTCCTTCTCTTAGTTTGACACTCCCCTTCAACGCTATGTGACCACCCCTTACCGCCGTGACAACCCGAGGGTAGGCGTACAACAAACATGAACAAACGACTTCACTGCGAGCGTTCCGGCCACTGAGCTCCGCCTGCTAGAAGTCACCAAAACCCCATCGAGGAGGCAGTGCACTACCTATTATTGTAGATTCCAAAGAAGTCAAGTAGTTTAGTTTTGCAATGACTTTGTGAATTCTTATTGTTGAAAGTTGTATGCATCCTATATTTAGTGACCGTTTACGGGATCGCTCGCAAGTGGCAACGCTCTCTGTGCACTTGTTACACCTCCCCAATCAACCATTTTGATATACCGAAGGGTGGTCACATAGGCCTAACTAAAGAAGCCGAGCTTCAAATCATGTCAAACTAAAAATATCTGCACTCTAGGTTTAACACCGTCGAATAGACGTTGCGATATCATTAAAGTCACAATCTTCAAAGTTGTTATGACAGCCGTGATCAGGGGCGATGCGCATAACCCTTCCCGCACAATTAATATCTTCAAACAGGTCGAAACAAGAATCATTTGTAGTGTCTGCAGAGGAAACGACGTCGTTTACCGGCAGAGTGACGCAATCAAACCCAGGAGCTTGGATGATCCAGAAGGGCCCGCCCTGGTCTCTGTCTTGATACAGGATGATCCCAGTGGCCGAGACTGCTGACGTCAGACACAGCAACAAGATGGCGGACTGCGCAGCGGTGACCATGGCTGTGAACTTTGTATGCCTACTTCACTAAACTATTGAATAATATAATTCAGTATATCTCAATAGTCAATAAATTATATTTAAAGGGTCACTTCAGATTGTTATCAAAGATTTCAAAGATTACACATTATAGTGTTTAATTTTTGGTACCGTATAATGCTATAGAAGCGTTGAGTGAGTAATGTAGGGTAGAGTCGCAACGCAATCGGCAGTTTTTTTACCGCCTTATGCTGCCCAACATACTTTGGTCGGGTAGTAGAAGTTTGCCAAGCGACGCGATGACGGAGTTTTCGGCTGTCTTCGTATATCTTCGGTGAAGTAGCCGACCAATCAGGCTCCGTCATCGCGTCGCTTGGCGAACTTCTACTACCCGACTAAAGTATGTTGGGCATTAAAAGGTGGTAGACAAACTGTTGGTGGCATCGCGCCTCTACCGTACATTACTCACTCAACAATAGAAGTTAGCACAAAATAAATTTATCAGGATCATGAAAGAGAAAATAATAAAAGGTCGTCTCACCTCAATTGTTGATGGCTCGTCTACTACTGGAAGTAATGCTCCGCGTCTACTGCTGAAGTAATGCTCGGCGTCAAGTAGACACTGTTTTATACAACATGTCATGTTGGCAGGCTTAATAGACAGACGCACGTGTCACAAACTGACAAAGAGTGTATTTCCAAAGAGATTATAATAACCAACAGGTGGTTCGTGACTACATTGTTCTTGTCAAGCTCTTTGTACTACATTACAACAACTACGTCATAAGAAGCGGGCGTATACAAAAGCAGTTTTATATAATTGAATAACAATTCGTAACGTTTGAAGAATCGAACAGAACCCAGATCAAGGTGCGTAAATCCCCTGGCGGGGGCTCGTCGAACTCCCAAGTCAGGTCTTCCCATAAACCACATGTTATTCAAATGGGAGAACCATTCGGAAAAACAAATGAATTGATCTGTCAAAACAAATTCTGGGCCAAAACCGCATTACATCTGATTGAAATAATGTAATTTATACTTGTAGTCAATCCACATTTTTAAGTGAAGTATTCTGAAATCAATTTTTTCATAATAAATTACTAGATCTAAGTAATGCATCAGTTTTTGTAGTGGGCACGAGAATTGCGATTTCCGTGCCCATGAGAAGACCTTACTTTGAGGTTTACCGAACCTCCGCCAGGGGATCGACAGACGAGCCCTCGCCAGGGGATCGACGGACCTTGAACCCAGATTTCGGGGTGAGGTGAAGGGGGGGGGGGGCTGCTCCGAGTAGAACATAACTGTAAAAAGTTCTGAACGAACAACACAATGGGGGGTGTGGGGGGTATGTCCCCCACAATAGCGCCGCAGGCAATTTGTTATAAATCCGTATTTTTGAAGTGGTTTTAATTTGTTTTAGAATTAGTTAGTTTGTGTTTAAGGGCACACAACGACGTGGTTATTAGTGCCCAGTGTTTTAGAAGGTAATAAGGTGCTTTGCAGAACGGGGACGGGATAGGTCTAGAAGCTTCAAATAAGTAGCCAGTCATAGTCAAATAAGTAAGAGGATATTTTAAGTCAATATGTTTTATTTTGCAATATTGTCGACAACTACTGAGTGTAGGGTAGATTCTGAATGTGAATTTATTCTTATTTTTATTTATTTGTAGCTGGAGTTTTGTCCAAACAACCATTGGCCAGAGCACTATAAGTTTATTTATTTACATTTGTCGGATCATTTAACACTACAATAATGTTAGAAAACACTATCTGACAGATAACTAAATAATCTAAGTGAACACTAAGTAATAAAAAATAGAAAAGTAAGAAAAAAAGAAAAAAGTAATAAAAAAAACTAAGAAATAAAGTAAAATAGTAATATGTAAGTAACCGCCACACTCAAGACAATAATTTGTAACACTCTAACAAGCTTCAAGAAAATAGGGAACCCGCAACTGACGTCACAACCGGACTACAACAATGGAACAAATGAATTGAATTGATGGACAAACAATCAGCTGTCAAAATAATAAAATTGCAACCATACAAATAAAAACAAGTGTAGCAATAGTAACTGCTCGCCATTTAAAACTCTTAATGATGGACAACGACTAAGTGAAAGTTTTTGTATGTGTATTTGTTTGTTTTTTGTTTTTTTTTCCAAAATCAGAAGAAATTATTTTTTGACAGCTGGTGGTTTGTCCATCGATTCAATTCATTTGTTTCGTTGTTGTCTTTTGGTGTTGCTAATAGCCTATTAGAGGACAACCCCAGGATGTTGCGATGAAAATGGTTTTAAACTGAAGAATACTAATAGACCTTTTTCAGGATTCATCAAGAACCCTTAGATAGAGCTAATCACGGCCCTCTAGATCTTCAATGACAACAATGCGCAACAGTGAAAAATAAACCTTAACATAACTATCAAGAACCCTTAGATAAAGCTATAATCACGGCCCTCTAGAATCTAGAGGGCCGTTATAAGCTTTATCTAAGGGTCCTGTCATTGAAGATCTGTCATTGAAGATCATTGAAGATCTAGAGTTTAGATCTTCGATGACAGCGTGAGCCGCCCCGCACCGTCCGCCTAGTGCCTCATCATCCGCTTGATTTCCTCCAGTAGTTCCTTTCTCTTCCGCAGACGGTTCAGCACCTCGCCAGCGCTAGCGTCGATCTCATCGGCGCTCAGTTTGCCGTCTCTGTTACGGTCGATGTACTGGAAACTCGCCGAGTTAGAGGCCACGCGGAAGATGAAAGGCTCCTCGGCCTGGATTGGCGTGTTCGCTTCTTGTTGGTTCAGGAAGCCGTCGCGGTCGTCGTCCAATACACCGACCAGCTCCTTCGCTGTCTCTATGTCGCGCCGTACCCGCCCTGGAGACAGTAACAACAACAATAATAGTAATGGTAATAATAATAATAATAATGATGATAATAATGATAGTAATAATGATAGTAATAATTTTAATAATAATAATAAGAATAATAAAAATAAAAATAAAAATAAAATAAAAAATAGAAATAAAAACAAAAATAAAAATAATAAAAATAACAATAAAAATAATAAAAAATAATAATAATAATAATAATTATAATAATAATAATAATAATAATAATAACAATAATATTAGTAATAATAAATTATTTATTAATTATTCATTATTAATAATTAAATATTAATATATATATATATATATATATATATATATATATATATATATATATATATATATATATGATTTCTCAGACTTTGTTGGTTGCAATATGTACAAAGGGAAAGAGGACCTTTATGTTAGACGTGTGGCTCAGCTAGCAGTGCCGCGAGCCATGACATTTGAACAGATTCAGGACGCTACTTCTGCTGACCCACATGCTCAAGACCTAGTGAAAGCCATTCAAACCGAACGTTGGCCAGTCGAGTTAAAGAGATTTGAAATCATTAAAACTGAACTTTGTGTTTATGATGGCGTTATTCTTAGAGGTACCAGACTTTACATACCAGCATCGCTGCGTGAACAGGCGCTCTCTCTTGCTCACGAGGGACACCAGGGAATAGTGAAGACAAAGCAGCGCCTTCGTTCAAAGGTATGGTGGCCTACAATCGATACTGCAGTCGAGAAGCTAGTTAGATCTTGTCGGGGATGTCAACTCGTTAGCCAGCCTGACCCACCTGAGCCTGTTACTGCTACCAGCCTTCCTGATGGACCATGGCAGGACCTAGCAATGGACTACCTTGGACCGCTTACTTCCCAATCAGGACAGTACATAAAGGAAGGACATAACATTAACTTTGCCGGGGTACGGCTTCTTGCTTCAGTGGACAATCTTCGAGCGAGGTTAATCCGGGAAGCAATTGAGATTGAGAAGCGGCCTCATAACCTGAACAAGCGAGATGACGCTCAAAGACTACCTTCGGCTTGGAAACCGATTGTGGCTAACCTTAAAGTCCAGCAGGTGTTCCCAGCCATCAATCAGCCTGTTGCTGACCATTCTCAGAGACAAAGAGTTCCAGCAGTGTCTCAGGGGGGTCCCATAACCAGAAGCAAATTCAAGGAGCTTGCTAGAGCAGCTACCCAGTGATGTATCGCTGTGGCAGTGTTTTCGTTTTTATATGCAAGTGTTTTTTGGTTGTTGTGGTTTTTTATTTATTTGTTTTTGTATATTTGTATGTCTTGAAAAAGACGACGCTAAAGTCGTCGAAACATTGACTTATCATTAAAAATAAAATTTAGATTGGTTTAACCGTAAAATGTATCCTTTCTTTATATATATATATATATATAAAGAAAAGATACATTTTACGGTTAAACCAATCTAAATTTTATTTTTAATGATAAGTCAACGTTTCGACGACTTTAGCGTCGTCTTTTTCAAGACATACAAATATACAAAAACAAATAAATAAAAAACCACAACAACGCTAAAGTCGTCGAAACGTTGACTTATCATTAAAAATAAAATTTAGATTGGTTTAACCGTAAAATGTATCCTTTCTTTACATATTGCAACCAACAAAGTCTGAGAAATCATATATATATATATATATATATATAATTATTAAATTATTAAATTATATTTATAATTATTAAAAATTAATAATAATAATAATTTATTATTTAAAATAATAAATTTAAAAAAAAAATTAAAAATTAAATTAAAATAATAAATTTATTATTTAAAATAATAAATTATTGAATTATTATTTATTATTAATAATTAAATATTAATATTTATATTTATAATTCTAAAAATTAATAATAATAATAATTCATTATTTATTTGTTTATTTATTTTCCCACAGACACAGTACACACGAACAATTTTAATCAATTTTTAGATTCCCACTAAACCAAGTAGTGGTTTTGTCATTGGGATCAGCACGCCGCTGAACCTTCTTTGAGCGAGTAGGGGATACCAAACCACAATGCGCTGTTGGTTCAGATTTTCACACATTTTTTTTTCGAGTGGCAATCTTGAGATATAATTAAAAAATGAAAATTTTCTGCGGTCTTTGACGTAGAGAGCTACCCTCCACTCTTAGGCTATTGGTCAACCCCTGGTCTGATCTCTCTGATATCCACGAAAGTTGGCCAAGGGAAAATACAACGTTTCAATAACACAAATCATTTTTTAAATTTTTTTCCGACCTATAATTCCCTCAATATCACCAATAATATCACTCTAATAAATTGTTTGTGGATCTACCGCGTGGATACTTTTTTAGTTAAACATTAGTTCTTATGTTTTTTAATTTCCTTGTATACACAATGACAACTCTGAAAAATCCATAACATTGATCAAATTGTTTGTGTACGATTTTTATTATCTGCCGGTACAGAACGGATTTTGTACCGGTGGACGAAAGAATTTATCCACACAAAATGATCACAGTTATTGATTTTTCAGAGCTGTCATTGTGTAGACAAGGAAATGAAGAAACATTAGAACTAATGTTTAACTAAAATAATGTATTAGTATCCATTACCAATCAATGTCATTCAATAACTTCCTCTCCACGTATTTAACTTTGTAATTTTTAACTTTGTATAATAGTATGTACGTCATTGTGTAATTGTATCTACCTGTAGGCTAAAGAGGGAGTATGGACATGTCCATAACCCTACACTGGCCATCCTGTCCTTTCATGGGACAGGAAAATCACAATAAAATTAATTAATTAAGCGGGATATCCACAAACAATTGATTTAACGAATGATATTATTGGTGATACAAAAAAATTAAGAAAAGATTTGTCTTACTGAAACGTTGTACTTTCATTGGGTAAACTTACGTGGATATCGGAGAGGGAGGTCAGACAAGGGGTCGACCAATAGGGCACTAGCAACACCAAAAGACAACAATGGAACAAATTAATTGAACTGATGGGCAAACCATCAACTGTCAAAATAATAAAATTGCAACCGTAGAAATAAAAACAAGGTTAGCAATAGTAACTGCTCGCCATTTAAAACTTTTAATGATAGACAACGACTAAGTGAAAGTTTTGTAGATCTATGTATGTTTGTTTGTTTTTTGTTTTTTTTTCCAAAATCAGACGAAATTATTTCTTGGCAGCTTGTTGTTTGTCCATCGATTCAATTCATTTGTTTCATTGTTGTCTTTTGGTGTTGCTAGTGCCCTATAAGGTGTATTCACGTATTGCGCATGGTGGCCACATTGGAGGCGACAATGGCATGTGATTGATAGTTCATAGTTACAATGTTCCAGCTGGCGTTTGAAGCAAATTCAACTGTTCTATAACTTTGGTTTGCTATTATAACAAAACTCTTTTGTCTCGATTACTCTTTTAATCGTTAACAAAAGCATACAATTATCATTTTCGTACACTTTATCGGGGGATATACGTGTTCAAACTTGTCACATTTTCCCGTAAACAATATTATTCGTTTTCTATTGACAGCTAAATGAATCTTGAAATAGTACCATAGGTGGCCTCCAATATGGCCGATGTGACGTCACGTGAATACTGCTTATAGCCTAAAAAACCTATATCTAAATAATATGTACTTACCTCCTTCAGCCAGCTGCAACACGGCAGTTGCCACCAGACATATGACAAACATGGAGACCTTCATTGTCACAGCTCTCGAGAAGAAGAAGAACACGAGTAATATCTGAACTTCGACACCAGCTGGCTTTATATTTACCTAATGATGGTGATCAGACCAACTATAGGTTCCAGGATGAGATTAAAATATAACATTAGCTCAGGGGTGACCAAACCAGGG
>OX246749.1:37365279-37419653 GCA_945910005.1 Isoperla grammatica
TTGCGCGAGACCGTCGCCGAGTTCAAATCCCGACGTCGGGTTTTCGTCGACGTCACCGGAGAAGTCGCAACGCCGGTCGAGCCGGGTTCGGAATCGGACGGGAAGTGTCGGAAAATGCTGACGGAGGTGTCCGAGGGCATCGCGGGACTCGATCTCTCGGACGCGGACTCGGAACGAGCGAGTCTCGGCCTCGGGGAAGACTGGTGCGTTCCAAGTCTGTTTGGCATCCTGAGCGGATATCCCGTTGTCTATTGGTACGATCCTGCGCGTTGCGTTAATCCCGTGTGTCTGAACGGGACGCCGTTGCAGCTCTACAGGATGGTCGCCAAGACACGGAGGAACGGGGCCGAGGTCGGAGTCTATTCGTTCAGCGTTCCGGCAGCGATTACTCTGACGACCAGGAAGATTGTCGACGAGTGGTTTACGGCGATATCCGGCAAGTTCAGGGGTCACGGTTGGCTGTCTACGCTGGAGATTACTGTGCAGAGGGTGGTCGTACCGAGGGTCGCGCTGTAGTATCGCGCGACATGAACTTGTCGCGTAGGCTACACACGTTTGCCGCTGCTCGTAACCGGCGAATCTTGGATAGCTTGGTTAAGGAAAATTCTTGTGATACTGTTGATTGTGAATTCTATTTATCTAAAAAAAATTAGTGTATTTAAATAATTGTTGGGCTCTCTATGAATACAGAAAAAGCTACGAAAATCGTCTTCTCCCCATGGTATGGTTCCAACTTCCACCCTTATATTTCACAGTAGGCCTATATCGGACGTGTACACAGATAAGCTGTACAGTGCCCGGTACTAAACCAGTGCAAAGATTTCTCTTTTGAAATCATATTTAAAAAATGGGAGCCTACGACATCAGAAAGTGAGCACAAATCACCACGTGGTTTTGTTTTTAAAGACAAAATATATCTCATATTACCTACTAAACGGGTATTAGACCTTTATATTTTATTTATTAAATCCAAAATTAGTTATCAAAATAACAACCGTAGTAATATAGCCTAATAAATAATGTTACAAATATTTGGCAAGATACCATGTGTTTTTTAAATCTCACTTTTTCGATGCATGGGAGCATTTTTCCAACATGATCAAATCACAAATCTGAATAGATGTAGTCGTAGCTTATGTAGAGTTAGGGCTGCCCAACGATATCATATCTCGATATCAAAGTTTTCAAGTGACGTATCGATGTCGGCGATATCGTAACTTTTCTCAATTGTGTGTTTTTTTTGTTTTTTTTTACAATTTCCAGACCAGCCAGAGGCCATTCTTTATAATTATAAACAATAAATTACGTAAATAATTTAACTTGCGAAATATTCAATGTGTGTGTCAATCTGTGTGTTGTATTGTTCAAAATTGAAAATATCTACACAAAACAGCGATGAAAATGCAGAACCACAACATTGCCAAACTGTACTGTAGGCCTACACGAGAAAAATATTTTTTTCTAACAATCGGGCGCATGCTCGATATCGCAAATTGAACGATGTATTAATTCTATATTTCTATTATCGATATCGTCCGGCAGCCCTATATAAATTACGTAGTTTGTAAACCTTATAGTTATTTAGCTACATGTGTACCTTCTTCACAAAATTTGTATTAGGTCTTCGAATGTGATTCGAATGACAAATTCACTTGGTCTATGTGAACATTGCATAATGATGTCTATTTCTTATAAATCATATAGCTGTCCCAACGAAAGTATTCTGATGCTTACGACACAGCTGAGTCCAAGGTGACAACTTAATATTCTACCTCGCTAATTCCTACCATCTTATCTAAACAGGTCCATTGGGGATAATTCAAAACCTTCTGTTGGTTACCTGTAACGGTGGGTGTGGCCAAACCGCCTGTGCACTCGACTAGGCCGAACCGTGCATTTGTGAGTGTGTGAAAGAACGCCAGGTATCTGTTGGTTTTCTTTTAATTGGTACAGTTGAAAGGGGCCAGTTGATCCAGTGGTTAGCATCCCTGCTTCCAATGCAGAAGGTCCCGGGTTCAAATCCTGGTTCAGGTAGAAGTTTTTTGACTTCTGTTAAGGATTCAGTTCCATTAGTTCTTGTGTTAGTCATAAGTAAGCGGTGACTTTGGAGCCGTCCTAGCAACGAAGCACTCAATAAATTCAAAGTTGTTCTAAATCGGCCTTGTTGATTCTGACATTTTGACCGCAGGTGTTCGCACTGTCCAATCACTGATTCATATGTTTCATATTTGCAATATCGATCTTTGATTGGTTATCGCTCACTCGTCGATGGTGTTCCGAGCCTACAGGGTTGGTTTAGTCGCTTTAAATTAAAGTCCCCCACTGAAAATCAGTTTCGTTACTGAGTGAGTAGACTCTAAATGCGAATTTATTTATTTTATTTAATTACCTGAGATCGATACGCGAATACTTTCGTTGGGACTAGTATACTGTTGGTCTCGTGTAGACCTACTGTACTCAATAGTGTATATTGAATTGATTGATTTAATGTAATAGTGTTCTTGATGTTGATTTCATGTTGATTGTGCAAAATGTTGTGCACCACCCATACTAATTGTGATTGAAATCTTAATTGGTATCTACCTGTGATCTCGTTTAGAAACAAATTTGCTATCCTATATACCTATAAAGTGATTTCACCAAACATATTATAAATATTTATGTACCCATCACTCTATGTTCTATGTGACGTAACGTGCGTTACGATGTACACCTTCCATATTTGGCGTGGTCTATAGACCTTAGTCGCCTAGTTGAGGTTCTTCACATCAAACTCCCAGGTCTGGTCGTCGCATTCATTGACACAATGGTAGAAATCAGACGCTATTCAAATTTATTGATGTCAATACCTGGAATATTTTGTAGTTTTGTATGTATATTTTATTTTGTATGTATAGTAAGGCCTATCTATATTTGTAGGATGTATACCAATATGTGTACTCTGTACAAGTTGCATGGTGAAATAAAATATAAATAAAATTAACTAGTTGCCACTAAGCTTTCGCCTGCTACATACATTATATATTATATAACCTACGTAAAGTGGTAAACATCTGCAACACCTTAAGCTTAGTCTACTACGGCCTAGTATTCATAGTTCCCACGTGACGTCACAGCAGCCATTAATTTGTGACAGTTAAAGAGGACCAATCGTAGCTTACAAATACTACTGAAATTTAAAATAAATAATCCTAATTTAGAATTTAAAAAGTAAACATGAGTAATAAAACAATACAAAATTACCACACATAGCAATTTTATTTAAAAAAAAAACAGGCTGAATTTTACACAACAGCTGCTTCAATTGTTTCTTCGTAGCAATGTCAAAGTTTGATCGCAAATGTGACCGCCATGCGCAAAGATGTAACGTACGTGCAACCTATGAATACAGTCACGTGTCCTATGGCATCGTCTTCTGGGGTAGATGTAGATCACCACAAGCACAAACAATATTTACAGTAAAACCTCTTTATAACGATCTCTTGCGGGCTATAGATTATTATTTTGTTATAAATAACATTTCTTTATAAAGAAGATACCCTTACATGCATAAGAATCTTTTGGGACCTAAAATGCAGTTTGTTATATAGGCACCGTGTGTTAGTACATACAGCGCTATATGTGGCCAAATGTAGCAATTTATTGGTGAAGCTTCCATTCCGCGGTTGAAAATAATGCCTGATATTATTGTGAAATATCTTGTTTTTTCTTTTTTGTTTGTTTGTTTGTTCTTGTTGTGTTTTTATTTTGTTTCGTTGTTTTGTTCGGTGTCTGGTTTTGTTTGTGTTTGTTTTGTGTTGTTTGTTGTGTAAAATGTGTCTTGATTTAAATGGCGCCTCACCTTTTAAGATTGACTGATGGGATTCATAATCTGACCAACCTTTTAAAAGCCGTATTTGATTAACAATTTTCACAATTTTATTGATGAAAAAAGAACGACGATGCTTCATCAGAAACTTGCATGATATTGCCACTTGAGCACTTCATTTGTTTTCACTAACACACACACTTCAGTGGCCAAACTCGGTGCCTATAGATCATTTTGTTATAAAGAAGTTTCACTGTATTATACAAAAAAGGATGGTTAGAGCAATGATTGGGGCTCCGTTTAATACAATAGGGTATGCAGACCCTTTATCAGATCACTTAGTTTATTAACTTTTCCATCAGTATACATTTATCAATGCATCATGTATGCAATTCAACACAGTCTTTAACTAAGTAACAAAAATTGTATCAAGTGGCATTATTAATTTAAGTTTAACTCTAACTTTCAATTTAACTTTTAGTTTTGTGGTGTCATTCTATACATAGGCCTCTGCCTACTGTATAGAGTAGAATTTATTTTACATTCTGTCTTTGGAGAAGCTGTTTCTGTGCCATAGTACAAGATCAGTATGAAATAAAGATTCTTATTGTTATTATTATCATCCATAACCACAACCCACTAGACGTAAAAAAAGATTTTCATATTCCATAGCACAATGTAGCCTTGGTAAACAGAAATCCTGCATATTCAAGCAGAACAAACATCATATTTTAGAACAAGCACCCGAGCCACCTCAAGTTTCATCTATAAATAACCACCTAGTTCAGAAGTGCCCTTATACTATTGAAGACTACATAAACAGCTTTTAGCTTGCTTGTTTTATTTTAGTTTTGGTAAATCTTCCGTTTCGTAAGTCCGCGCCCTGAAATGGCCTACATTTGTTGTTTTTTTATTAATGTTCCTAATATGTACGGTAGTAATTGAATTGAAAATGTTGGACAAAATGAGGTAAGCGTATTAATGAAATATGTGTGAAAATGTTTGAAATGTCGCGAAATACTCCCAAGTGAGCAAAAGTAGTCCGCCGCCATTTGCAGCATGAAGTACGTGTTGCCAACAGCTGAAATCAAACTAACCAACCCCCTTACCTTGGTATGTCAGACAGGTGGGAAAAGTCACGTTGGTAGACCTGCAGAACGTTAGTCAGCAGAGAGTTAGGTGTCGTGGCGACAATGCAGCACCACTCTTTTAGATCGCCGCAAAATGAACTTTTACGATTCTAACGGACACAATACCGTGTTTGGCCCATTTTAATCATTAATCAATGATAGGGTTAGTGTTTCGTGTAGTTTCCGGTACCGCAAATACGCGATCTACCCGCAGACTTATACGAAAGAATCGCCTTAGTTTTAGTTGACGCATCCTACTATAACTAATGAATTTATCTCATGTTATGTATGGGGAGGCGTAACAAGTGCACAGAGCGATCTGACCAACACTCACTGAATATTGGATACACACAATTTCAACAATACGAATTTCTAAGTCATTGGAAAGACTATTTGACTTCTTTGGAATCGATGGATAATTAGTGCACTGGCTTCTAGAAAGGTTTTCGATGACTTCTAGCAGGCGGAGCTCAGTGGCCGGAACGCTCGCAGCGCTGCAGTGTAGTCGTTTGTTGTACGCCTCCCCATAAATGCTACAATCATGTTCCATTGAATATAGATGTTGTTGTTGTTGTTAATACGGACGATGTTAGCCCTGATATGATCCGCCCGGCTTTGCTGTTGGCCTTGATGCTCCGGCAGAAGGTTTCGAGGGTCTGGTTCCTCCGCCGGACGGAGGTCGCACTGGGACCGCCGCTTGCGGCTTCCTGGGCACGGCGCAGCTCGTGCCTGCAACAACAGACGTAGATTTATTTATTTAAGTTTATTATTATTATTATTGTTATTATTATTATAATAATTATTGTTATTATTATTATTATTATTATTATTATTATTATTATTATTTCCTTTCTTCTCTTCTCTCATTTGCACCATCGGGCTCCTCTTGAGCCAAGACGATGCGAGAGTGCACCCTAGCGTGGCGGCCGAAAGATGGCGGTGACAATGTAGCTCATAGGCTATTATTATTATTATTATTATTATTATTATTATTATTATTATTATTATTATTATTATTATTATTATTATCATTGGGCCTATTATTATTATTATTTTTACTATTATTATTATTATTATTATTATTATTATTATTATTATTATTATTAATTTATTATTTTATTGAATGTATCACAATCATACAATCTCGGTCAAAACCGGCGTTAACATGTTATACGGACGTAATGTCAAGTATTTCCATGTGTCTACCTTATTTAACTTCACTAATCACATTATTATTATTACCGGTATTATTATTATTATTATTATTATTATTATTATTATTATTATTATTATTAGTATTATTATTATTATTATTACTATCATTATTATTATTATTATTATTATTATTATTATTGTTATTATTATTATTATTATTATTATTATTATTATTATTATTTTATTGAATGTATCACAATCATACAATCTCGGTCAAAACCGGCGTTAACATGTTATACGGACGTAATGTCTAGTATTTCCATGTGTCTACCTTATTTAACTTCACTAATCACATGTTACTAGTTTAATTAAACACTCATCAAACTCGGTCAAAGCCGGTGTTAACATGTTATACGGACAATACAGATGTAATGTCAAGTATTTCCGTGAGGTACCTTGTTCAACTTCAGTCGTTACTGTCTTATTAGTACTTGTTCATAGTAGGACACTGCATAATGATATGATCTTATTTGCGTTTTCTTGTCTTCGTGTGTGTCTTCTTTGCGTCGTGTTACTGTGTATACGGTCGTGGTCGATTTCTCGAAGCCATCCTAGTAATTCTACTCTATGGACAATGGAAAACCACGAAAACCATGTCAGGATGGATGTTGTCTCGAAGGATTCACTCTCATAAGTTGAAACTAGTTCTAAATGTTCTTCGGTATATTATTATTATTGTTATTATTAAAATTATTAATATTATTTTTATTAATATTATTACTTTTAGTATTAGTATTATTATTATTATTATTATTATTACTACTATCATTACTATTATTATTATTACTATTATTATTTTTATTTTTTTATTTTTTTAAATAATCATTTATTTATTTATTTGCGCATTAAATAAGAATTCCCACTAATCTAAAACCTTAGCTTAACAGTGGGTTGCATAAATACAAACATTGCAGAGCAAACTGGTACAATTTTTAACAAAACAATAATAAACAAAACACAACTAACATTATTATTATTATTAGTAGTATCACTTTTTTATTATTATTATTATTATTATTATTATTATTATTATTATTATTATTATTATTATTATTATTAGTATTACTTTTACTATTATTATTATTATTATTTTTATTATTATTATTACTATTATTACTATTATTATTATTATAATTATTATTCGTATTATTATTATTCAGTTATATCTGCAACAGAACCAAGGTCCCACTAGTGCAAATTTATTGATGCATGATTACGAGGAAGTGAGGTGGGGAAACCTGGTACCAAAGTTTAATTAACAAAACAAAAATATTTCCGGCAATTAAAAATAAATCTCCCGTAGTGACGCTTGCGAGTGGTCGTGGGGTAACGTACCTTTCACCAGCTGGTCTACCGGCGCCTTCATGATGCGATAGTTGACGTCGTTGCTGTCTAGCGTGCCCACCATTATACGCTGGACGCGGTTGGAGAGAACCCAAAGCTCAGCCACTCCTTGCTGGGACTTGATCACCTGTACACGACAAGATAATTAATTAATGTTATTGTTGTTTTCCTGACCCATGAAAGGACAGGATGGCCAGTGTAGGGTTATAGGCATGCCCATACCCTCTTTAGCCTTCAGGTAGACAGATACACTTACACAAATTACATACAATTATACAAAGAGAGTTACAAAGTTAAATAGATGGAGAGTAAGTTATTGTACGACATTGATTGGTAATAGATATTTGAATTTCGGTCTGAAGGATAAGGTTATAGGGCGAGTTATTTATTATGTCTAGCATGGTCAGAAACGGTTAGTAGCAGTATTATAGTGCACAGTACAGCATACAGTATAACAGTATTTATTAAGAATGCAATATGTTAAATTCATAAAAATGCAAAATAAATAAAAAAATAATAAAAAAATAATAAAATAATATAATAATAATATAATAAAAAATAAATGTAAAATAATAATAAAAAATAAATGTAAAATAATAATAAAATAAAATGTAATGTAGACCTAATATAATAAAAATAAAATAATAAATTTATATCGATAACCGCATTTTTTTCACAATATATCGCGATATATCAAGAGCATATTTTAATAATATCGCGAGACGATAATATCGAGAAACCACGCCGAATGGAGACGTTTCCCAAGTTGGCCTAATAATACAGTATCTTCGATAGCTGGTTTGTTGTTAATTTAATACACTCCCTAAGTTATTGATACAATGTCTGTCGTCATTTGAAATTATTGAAAGCCAATTAGTAATTATATAATCAATAACCGCCGCGTAAAGATGTAAACTACGACGGTAATAAGACATATTGACAATTTATCATGATACCGTGGGTGCAAAATAATATCGCAATCAATATCGCGATATGAGTCGCAAATCGTATCGTATATCGATATACTATTATCGTCCACATCACTAGTATAGGCACCGTGTGTTAGTACAGACAGCTCTATATGTGGCCAAATTTAGCAACTTATTGTTGAAGATTGCTTTCCGCGGTTGAAAATAGTGCCGGATAAGTATTATTGTGAAATATCTTGTTTTTTGTTTGTGTTTATTGTGTGTTCTTTGTTGTAAGTCTAAAACGTGTCCTCATTTAAATGGCGCCTTTTAAGATGGACTGATGGGATTCATAATCTGCCCAAAATGTTTAAAAGCCGTATTTAAATAAACAATTTTCAAAATTTGCCATTAGGCCTATCTACGTAAGAAGAACGACGCTGCTTTATCGTAAAGTTGCGTGACATTGCCACTTGAGCGCTTCATTCGTTTTCTCTATAGCGTCTTCAGTGGCCAAACTCGGTGCCTTCACGTATTGCGCATGGTGGCCACATTGGAGGCCACAATGTCACGTGATTGGTAGTTCATTGTTACTATGTTTCAGCTGGCATTTGAATGAAGTTCAACTGTTCTCTAAATTTGGTTTGCTATTATTACTGCAACGCATCTAAAATAAATTCTCTCTTATTTCGGCCACTCTTTTCTTGTTTACAATGGCACACATATTCTATTCCGTTAAGTTTATCGGGGGATATACGTGTTCAAACTCTCATATTTCCCCGTAAACAATATTATTCGTTTTCTATTGACAGTTAAATGAATATTGAAATAGTACTATAGCTAGCTTTCAATAGACGTCACGTGGCGGCCATTATGAGGTACATTATGAGGTGCTTGTTTACATTTGTTCTGTCAATAGAAGACACATAGGTTATCCAGGAAAAATCACAGTTTAAGCCGTATAGATTGATGTGTGCAGGTAAAAGTTCAAGAAAATGATAACACATGCAAATGATTGTCTTCAAACAGAGTTTACGCGTTCTTATTTTGTTTTCAGTCAAAATACGTAACCTTTGTTTGAAAACAGTTGATGTGTCAGTCAAAGGATATCTGCAATATTGCAACAATGCAGTGTCGGAAGAACGTAAACAAATGTTTACAGAATACCAGTATGGCTACCGTGCGATACCGGAAATGCAAGGCCGATGTGACGTCACGTGAATACTCCCTCTAGTATTTATAAAGATACTTGTTCTCACCTTCATCGTGGTGATAAACTGGAAGGCCTCCTCGTCCCGGTCGACTGTGACGAGATTGTTGGCAACGTATTCCTTCTTGGAGTTCCAGCAGTCGATGGTCATGTCGGGCAGAACGCTGAAGAAGAGAACGCCGTCCTCGTCGAACGCCTCGCCCGCCGCCTGGCCTGAACGCTTGCCGGGCGACGTGTAGAACTTTCTGCGGGGACAAACGTCAGTGATAAACACCTCTCAGATATTGTTGTTTTGTTATTAAGGGTCATTCAGAATTCAGATACTTATTCCCTTTTATGAGAAATAATGAAAGGTAAAAGTGTAAAGAACGTTCATTCCCCTAAGAAAGGAAAAAATTAACGAAATCGTATAATTTTGGCTAGTTACTCAGTAATTATTTATTTGCTTGATGTCTATTCTATAAATTGATTTACAAAGGAGGACATGAAGGAGAAGTGTGCACAAAAAATATAGGGCTAGGCCTAAAAGGTAAAAAAATGAAAACAACTTATAATAATAATACTTATTATTATTTTGCAATAATATTAAATAAAAAATGATTTTGTTATTATTTTTATTATTATTATTAAATAAATAAAATAAATAAATTCACATTTAGAGTCTACCCACTCAGTAACTAAACTGATTTGCAGTGGGGGACTTTAATTGAAAGTGACTAAACCAACCCTGTAGGCTTCGAACACCATCGACGAGTGAGCGATAACCAATCAAAGATCGATATTTTCAAATACGATACATATGAATCAGTGATTGGACAGTGCGAACACCTGCGGACAAATGCCAGAATCAACAAGGCTGATTCAGAACAACTTCGAATTTATTGAGTGCTTCGTTGCTGGGACGGCTCCAAAGTCACCGTTTACTTATTCCTAAGCCAAGAAGTAATGGAATTGAATCCACATTATTATTATTATTATTATTATTATTATTATTATTATTATTTTAATTATTATTATTATTATTATTGTCATCATTAAAATTATTATTTGTAATAATAATAATTATTATGTAAGTTAATAATAAAAATAATACTTATTATTATTGTTAATTAGCGTGTACGTGATTTTACCGTGGTACGAGGTTCATCTCTTTGGGGAAGTTGGTCTTGTTCCTTAGCAGTGACGTATCAACCCACGACTCCACGTTGCTAGCTAGGCTGTGGAAATAGAGGGTCCGATCTCTGTTCCTCTGCTTCGGTGACAGAGCCAGTCCCACAATACCTGCGTGCGAGGAACAACATGTTGGTAAAGTACTTGACACTTATTTAAACAGCAGAATTTTGGAGAGCAGTGTAGACCTGGAAGCGAACTCATCAATTGCAGCGTCGATGTCGACCTTAATGTCTTTTTCACAAGACAAGATAGTATCGTTAGGGTAGTAAGTCCATTAGGGGTGGACAGTAATAGGACGCTCGCTACAGGCACGGCCCTCTATTTTCTTTTAAGCGCGCAATTAGAATGTTTTGTTTGTAAATCGTTTTGGCTTGTAAAGACAGATGATTTTGTACTCTATTTTACGCCAAGTTGTTGTATTAGAAGTATTTCTGTATTAGTATTCCGTAGATACGCATTATCATATTCCTTACAACTCATTTTGTTTTACAATTACCTTTTTAATTTATGGTTTCGACCAACTATACCTTCCTACCCACCCAACCACCCACCCACCCCTTAACAGGGAAGGATACCTCTACGTCAAAAACCGCACAACATTTTCATTTTTAAATTATATCACAAGAATGGGCTTCAAAATCGAAAATCTGAATCAACAGCGCACTGTGGTTTAGTAAGTCCTACACATTGAATGCGCTAAGTCGTGACTTATATTATAATCAGTACGTTCTTTTTATAAATAATTAATTTTATTACTTATTATCGAATTATAATCAAAATAATACGCTAATGGTTATAATATTTTATTCGATCTGTAGGGCTTACCAAAGCAAAGTGCGCTGCTGATTTAGATTTTCGATTTCTTGTTGCAATCTTGAGATATAATTTAATAATATAATGAACATTTTCTGCGGTTTTTGACGTAGAGACTACCCCTTGCCCTTAACGCTCGCGGGGCCATGGCCCCAAATTTGAATGGTCGGGCCGCCACTGCCTGCATGCGAGGAACAACATGTTGGTAAAGTACTTTAAGGGAAGTTGGTCTTGTTCCGCAGCAATGACTGTGGTCTACTGTGGTCTATAGCTCACCATCCATGAGGTCGAACTGTGACCCGTGTATGTTGAACAGCCCCCACGGTGGATAAGGATACACCTCATTGGACACCACTCTCCACGACACATCCTTGGCGTAGTTGTACACGATCAGTCCATAACCTCTGACGTCGGCGATATAAGCGTAGGTGTCCTTACACTTCCTAGAACACAACGCAGGAATTAGATTCTGGGTATTTGTTTTCTACACCAACTATACTAACTAACGTCCCGCGTGACGCACCTGGCAGTGTCCCTCACGTCCCGAGTGACGTACCTGGCAGTGTCCCGTGTGACGTACCTGGCAGTGTCCCTCACGTCCCGAGTGACGTACCTGGCAGTGTCCTGTGTGACGTACCTGGCAGTGTCCCTCACGTCCCGTGTGACGTACCTGGCAGTGTCCCTCACGTCCCGTGTGACGTACCTGGCAGTGTCCCTCACGTCCCGAGTGACGTACCTGGCAGTGTCCTGTGTGACGTACCTGGCAGTGTCCCTCACGTCCCGTGTGACGTACCGGGCAGTGTCCCTCACGTCCCGAGTGACGTACCTGGCAGTGTCCCGTGTGACGTACCTGGCAGTGTCCTGTGTGACGTACCTGGCAGTGTCCTGTGTGACGTACCTGGCAGTGTCCCTCACGTCCCGTGTGACGTACCGGGCAGTGTCCCTCACGTCCCGAGTGACGTACCTGGCAGTGTCCCGTGTGACGTACCTGGCAGTGTCCCTCACGTCCCGTGTGACGTACCTGGCAGTGTCCCTCACGTCCTGTGTGACGTACCTGGCAGTGTCCCTCACGTCCTGTGTGACGTACCTGGCAGTGTCCCTGACGTCCCATGTGACGTACCTGGCAGTGTCCCTCACGTCCCGTGTGACGTACCTGGCAGTGTCCCTCACGTCCCGTGTGACGTACCTGGCAGTGTCCCTCACGTCCCGTGTGACGTACCTGGCAGTGTCCCTCACGTCCCATTTGACGTACCTGGCAGTGTCCCTCACGTCCCGTGTGACGTACCTGGCAGTGTCCCTCACGTCCCGTGTGACGTACCTGGCAGTGTCCCTCACGTCCCGAGTGACGTACCTGGCAGTGTCCTGTGTGACGTACCTGGCAGTGTCCTGTGTGACGTACCTGGCAGTGTCCCTCACGTCCCGTGTGACGTACCTGGCAGTGTCCCTCACGTCCCGAGTGACGTACCTGGCAGTGTCCTGTGTGACGTACCTGGCAGTGTCCCTCACGTCCCGTGTGACGTACCGGGCAGTGTCCCTCACGTCCCGAGTGACGTACCTGGCAGTGTCCCGTGTGACGTACCTGGCAGTGTCCCTCACGTCCCGTGTGACGTACCTGGCAGTGTCCCTCACGTCCTGTGTGACGTACCTGGCAGTGTCCCTCACGTCCTGTGTGACGTACCTGGCAGTGTCCCTGACGTCCCATGTGACGTACCTGGCAGTGTCCCTCACGTCCCGTGTGACGTACCTGGCAGTGTCCCTCACGTCCCGTGTGACGTACCTGGCAGTGTCCCTCACGTCCCGTGTGACGTACCTGGCAGTGTCCCTCACGTCCCATTTGACGTACCTGGCAGTGTCCCTCACGTCCCGTGTGACGTACCTGGCAGTGTCCCTCACGTCCCATGTGACGTACCTGGCAGTGTCCCTCACGTCCCGTGTGACGTACCTGGCAGTGTCCCTGACGTCCCATGTGACGTACCTGGCAGTGTCCCTCACGTCCCGTGTGACGTACCTGGCAGTGTCCCTCACGTCCCGTGTGACGTACCTGGCAGTGTCCCTGACGTCCCATGTGACGTACCTGGCAGTGTCCCTCACGTCCCATGTGACGTACCTGGCAGTGTCCCTCACGTCCTGTGTGACTTACCTGGCAGTGTCCCTCACGTCCTGTGTGACGTACCTGGCAGTGTCCCTCACGTCCTGTGTGACGTACCTGGCAGTGTCCCTCACGTCCCGTGTGACGTACCTGGCAGTGTCCCTCACGTCCCATGTGACGTACCTGGCAGTGTCCCTCACGTCCCGTGTGACGTACCTGGCAGTGTCCCTCACGTCCCGTGTGACGTACCTGGCAGTGTCCCTGACGTCCCATGTGACGTACCTGGCAGTGTCCCTCACGTCCCATGTGACGTACCTGGCAGTGTCCCTCACGTCCTGTGTGACTTACCTGGCAGTGTCCCTCACGTCCTGTGTGACGTACCTGGCAGTGTCCCTCACGTCCTGTGTGACGTACCTGGCAGTGTCCCTCACGTCCCGTGTGACGTACCTGGCAGTGTCCCTCACGTCCCATGTGACGTACCTGGCAGTGTCCCTCACGTCCTGTGTGACTTACCTGGCAGTGTCCCTCACGTCCTGTGTGACGTACCTGGCAGTGTCCCTCACGTCCCATGTGACGTACCTGGCAGTGTCCCTCACGTCCTGTGTGACTTACCTGGCAGTGTCCCTCACGTCCTGTGTGACGTACCTGGCAGTGTCCCTCACGTCCTGTGTGACGTACCTGGCAGTGTCCCTCACGTCCCGTGTGACGTACCTGGCAGTGTCCCTCACGTCCTGTGTGACGTACCTGGCAGTGTCCCTCACGTCCTGTGTGACGTACCTGGCAGTGTCCCTCACGTCCCGTGTGACGTACCTGGCAGTGTCCCTCACGTCCCATGTGACGTACCTGGCAGTGTCCCTCACGTCCTGTGTGACTTACCTGGCAGTGTCCCTCACGTCCTGTGTGACGTACCTGGCAGTATCCCTCACGTCCCGTGTGACGTACCTGGCAGTATCCCTCACGTCCCGTGTGACGTACCTGGCAGTGTCCCTCACGTCCCATGTGACGTACCTGGCAGTGTCCCTCACGTCCTGTGTGACGTACCTGGCAGTGTCCCTCACGTCCCGTGTGACGTACCTGGCAGTGTCCCTCACGTCCCATGTGACGTACCTGGCAGTGTCCCTCACGTCCTGTGTGACTTACCTGGCAGTGTCCCTCACGTCCTGTGTGACGTACCTTGCAGTGTCCCTCACGTCCTGTGTGACGTACCTGGCAGTGTCCCTCACGTCCCGTGTGACGTACCTGGCAGTGTCCCTGACGTCCTGTGTGACGTACCTGGCAGTGTCCCTCACGTCCCGTGTGATGTACCTGGCAGTGTCCCTCACGTCCTGTGTGACGTACCTGGCAGTGTCCCTCACGTCCCGTGTGACGTACCTGGCAGTGTCCCTCACGTCCTGTGTGACGTACCTGGCAGTGTCCCTTACGTCCTGTGTGACGTACCTGGCAGTGTCCCTCACGTCCCGTGTGACGTACCTGGCAGTGTCCCTCACGTCCCGTGTGACGTACCTGGTAGTGTCCCTCACGTCCTGTGTGACGTACCCGGCAGTGTCCCTCACGTCCTGTGTGACGTACCTGGTAGTGTCTCTCACGTCCCGAGTGACGTACCTGGCAGTGTCCCTCACGTCCCATGTGACGTACCTGGCAGTGTCCCTCACGTCCTGTGTGACGTACCCGGCAGTGTCCCTCACGTCCTGTGTGACGTACCTGGCAGTGTCCCTCACGTCCTGTGTGACGTACCTGGTAGTGTCTCTCACGTCCCGAGTGACGTACCTGGCAGTGTCCCTCACGTCCCATGTGACGTACCTGGCAGTGTCCCTCACGTCCTGTGTGACGTACCTGGCAGTGTCCCTCACGTCCCATGTGACGTACCTGGCAGTGTCCCTCACGTCCTGTGTGACGTACCTGGCAGTGTCCCTCACGTCCCGTGTGACGTACCTGGCAGTGTCCCTCACGTCCCGTGTTACGTACCTGGCAGTGTCCCGTGTGACGTACCTGGCAGTGTCCCTCACGTCCCGTGTGACGTACCTGGCAGTGTCCCTCACGTCCCGTGTGACGTACCTGGCAGTGTCCCTCACGTCCCGTGTGACGTACCTGGCAGTGTCCCTCACGTCCCGTGTGACGTACCTGGCAGTGTCCCTCACGTCCTATGTAACGTACCTGGCAGTGTCCCTCACGTCCCGTGTGACGTACCTGGCAGTGTCCCTCTCGTCCCGTGTGACGTACCTGGCAGTGTCCCTCACGTCCCGTGTGACGTACCTGGCAGTGTCCCTCACGTCCTGTGTGACGTACCTGGCTGTATCCCTCACGTCCTGTGTGACGTACCTGGCAGTGTCCCTCACGTCCCGTGTGACGTACCTGGCAGTGTCCCTCACGTCCCGTGTGACGTACCTGGCAGTGTCTCTCACGTCCCGTGTGACGTACCCGGCAGTGTCCCTCACGTCCTGTGTGACGTACCTGGCAGTGTCGCTCACGTCCTGTGTGACTTACCTGGCAGTGTCCCTCACGTCCTGTGTGACATACCTGGCAGTGTCCCTCACGTCCCGTGTGACGTACCTGGCAGTGTCCCTCACGTCCCGTGTGACGTACCTGGCAGTGTCCCTGACGTCGACCACAATATTCACGACCTTGGACTCTGACTTGAGGACGTCGTCAGGAAACTGATATCGCTTGATAATCTGATCGTTGCTCAGGTCAAAGATCAAGATCTGCGGGGGACAGATCCGTCTGTTCTCTGGCAGGATTATGCCGGTGTCTAACACCCACAGGCGACGGCACTCGTCGATCTGTTCCAATCAAACGTTCAAATGATTATTTGTTTGCTTTCGACCGGCATGAAAAAACAAACAAACAAAATACAAAAAACGAGATATATTTCACAATAATATCCAGCAGTATTTTCAACCGCGGAATGAAATCTTCATCAGTTAGTTGCTAATTTTGGCCCCATGTAGCGCTGTATGTACTAACACACGGTGCCTTTTCTCTTTTTGAATTCAAGCACTCCCTACAGATAACCTCTTCGCTATTGTCAAGCAGGTGGCTTTGACTCTTGGACATCCGTTGGTCGATGGCCACTTTTTTTTAGCTGTGCATCCTTTCCGTTGACAAGCTTGACGTTTGCAACCTTGCACAGTGAACGGAAATAGGCCGCCCTTATAGAAGTCTACTTTACAGGCGTGGATGTTGGTTTGAGAAAACTTTAGTTCCCGTTTCTGCCGCATGAGTGCGTATTTTCGTTTGAGCTGGGACTACAAATCAGTTTTTTATTTTTTCAGTTGTCTTTTACTCTTTTACGTTTTTTTTCTTTCTTTTTTTATTTTTATTCTTTTTTCACTTTTATATATATATTTTTCCACACTTTTTTCTTCATGTTTTTTTTTATTTACATGCTTTTATTTTTAGTATTTAATATATTGCATTTCCAGTTGATTTGATTTTTTCTCAATTATTTTTTCTTGTACTTGATTTTGTTACAGTAGTTTGTTTTGTTTTTGTTGTTATCGTTATTTATGATTTCATTATTATTAATTGTTTGCATAGTCTAGTTTTATTTAAGGTCCTCCTTTGTAAATCAGTTTTTTTAACTGAATAGGATAAAACATTAAATAAATAGATAATTTGCAACTTTTAATCACATATACTCACATGTATTCTGTAGACACTGGTGATTCCTTCACAGTCTCCTTGTTTATGCCACGCCCAGCTGGGGTAGGGGGTCAACATATGCTCCTCTCCAAACCCCTTCTTCTTGGACACTGTTGCCAGAGCGGCAGGGTTGCCAGGCCTGTAAACAGTACATCATCATTTATTTATTTAATGTCTATCGTATTCAGTTATAAAAACTGATTTACAAAGGAGGACCTTAAATAAAACAGCTAGACTATGCAAACAATTAATAATAATTAAATTATAAATAACAATAACGACAAAAACAAAACAAACTTCTGTACTATATAAAAAAAATCAAGAACAAGAAAAAATAATTGAGGAAAAATCAAATCAGTATGCTCATTGGTTTGTTTAAAAAATAATTTAAAACAAAAATCGTAGTTATAAGTTAAAGTCTACCCACTCAGTAAGAAGACTGATTTTTAGTGGGGGACTATAATTTGAAGTGAATGAACGTATAGTCATCGTACAACAACTTCAGTAATGCTTCCGTCACGGGTGGGTGAGCGGCAGCCAACCAGCGGCCGTGGTTAATTCACATACCTGCTCGGGTTGGCCGAGACCGTAAACACGTCATTGATTGATGACGAAAGCATTAAGGAAGTTATTGTAAGACAACTTTATCAGTATGCTTATTTGTTTGTTAAAAAATTAAATTATAAAAAAATCGTAGTTATAAGTTATAGTCTACCCACTCAGTAACAAGACTGATTCTCAGTGGGGGACTTTAATTTGAAGCGACTGAACGTACCTGGCAAAAAAATGAAATGTAACTCAAAATACAATCATTCCCCAGAGAATGTTATACCCTTTCTTATGGGCATCATATTTTGACGATACAAAAATCCATGTTTAATGTGCCGTCTTTTTAGGTTTACGCTGCGTTCGGCGTATTTTCGGTGGAACACATCGTCAACTTTAAAAGACGGCACGTTAAATATGGATTTTTATATCGACAAAATACGATGCCCATAAGAAAGGGTATAACATTCTCTGGGAAATGATTGTATTTTGGTTCACATTTCATGTGTTTGGGGCATAGCGTAAGATGGTAAACTCGAAGTTTGTGCTGGCGCATCTCTGCAGGTTTCCGCACGCGACTAGCACAGTATTAAGTAAAACAGTTGGGAAAATAAAATTTTAAATCTTAAATCTTAGGAAAGTGTGTTAACCGACCAATTTATGTGTCATGTATTAATGTTGATTTTGTGTTTCTATACAAACGCCACCGAATTACAATTAGAATTGTTCAAAGCAGTTTCAATAAAATGATCTTTCTTCCAATTCATTTTGTATTTTTCTTGAATTTTTTTTATAGTACAGTAGTTGGTTTGGTTTTGTTTTTGTTAATGCTGCTTTTTATTGTTTCTTTGTTATAAATTAGTTTTATTTATTGTCCTTCTTTGTAAATGGGTTTTATATTTGAATAGGATAGACATTAAATAAATAAATACATAAATAAATACATAAATGAATGAATGGATGAATAAATAAGTAAGTAAATAAATACATAAATAAATAAATGAATCAATAAATAAACGCATGTGTAGTGCTCACATGTTCCTGGGCATGGTGACGAAGACTCTGCCGCTGACCGGGTCCACGTCGAACCCCATGGGGAACGAGTTGCCGGGTATGAAGGTCTCGTCCACTATGGCGTGATCACGGGTCTTCTCATCGGGGAACACATAGTCCATCTCAGACCAGGCGTAAACCTGCTTCATGTGTCTTGCTCTGGCTCCCACGTCGTGGCGGGCCTCGGTGTCCCCGCCGTGTCCCTTCTCGTGTCCCTTCTCGTGTCCCGCTGTACGGGCCTGCGTGTCCCCGCCGTGTCCCTTCTCGTGTCCCTTCTCGTGTCCCGCTATACGAACCTCCGTATCAGCGGGCACCTTGGTCTCTTCGGCGTCTGTCTTTCTGTACACCCTCTCTTGTCCTCTTTTGTCTCCCTCTTCGTGCACCGTGATCTCTCTGTCGTGTCCCTTTTCGTGTCCCGCTATAAGGGCCTCTGTGTCCCCGCCGTGTCCCTTCTCTTGTCCCGCTGTACTGACCTCCGTATCAGCGGGCACCTTGGGCTCTTCTGCGTCTGTCTCTCTGTACACCCTCTTGTGTCCCTCCTTATGTCCCTCCACGTGCACCGTGATCTCTCCGTCGTGTCCCTTCTTGTCTCCCTCTACATGGACGTCTGTCTCTCCGTCACCTACGTCGCGGTCCCTGTTACTCCAAGGGTCTCCATGCAGCGTGGAGGGGTTGGCGCAAACGCCCATCACCAACAGCAACGCGACCAAGATCTCGTTCTTCATAACGGTATCTGCAATAATGTGATCATTAGATAGATTATTTTCTAATAAGAATTATTAATATTATCATTGTTTGGTGTTGACGGCGAGGACTGGCTAAGGATGCCGGGATGCGATCGCATTCCGGGCCCCTGGGCAAATCCGGGCCCTTTGGCAGTCCGGGCCCCCGGGCTGCTACGAGAAAGTTCCTATGATGTAAATACTTCTCTGTTATTGCTGAAAAAATCTAAACCCCACTCTAAAAATTTAGTATTATTTGGAAATAATAGTTGATAGAATTTATTGAAATATTTATTGTAAATATTCAATGTAATTAATTAATTGAATATAATTGAAATTATTTTGCTACTGGTAGGGTGGCCTCTGTTAATCACGCCTAAAATCGCGTTTTAGGCCATAAAATTCAATGCAACCCTAAAAAGAATTTACGCCTTACTGGAGGCCACAATGGCTTGACGTGATTTGTACCCCCGCTGAACAAAACAAGAAAACAAAATAAAAACACAAAAACAAACAAACATAATACAAAAAACAAGATGTTGCACAGTAACATCGGCGGTATTTTCAACCGCGGAATGCAACCAATCTTCACCAGTAAGTTGCTAGATTTGGCCACATATAGCGCTGTATGTACTAACACACGTTCCTATACATAAATAACAAGCTCTCTGCCCGTGTTACTAACCTCTTTGGTTCGTTAATTTAATTAGGCTGCAATCACGAGTGTACGTGCAACAGTTTAACTACCTGTACAACCGGTTGGGAATCAAGTGAGTGGAACGGTAATCAGAATAATATGATATAATTGTTATTCAAGGAGGACAGAATTACGGGATTCCGTTTGGGTCAGTGGTGACAGAGGCGCGTTCAGATTGTTTGGGGCCCCTAGGCGCTGAGAAATATTTTGGCACCGTGTGTTAGTACATTCAGCGCTATACGTGGCCAAATTAAGCAACTAACTGATGAAGATTTCATTCCGCGGTTAAAAATAGTGCTGGATATCATTGTGATATATCTTGTTTTTTTGTTTTGTGTTTGTTTGTGTTTTCTTGTTGATGTATATTTATTTTGTTTTCTTGTTTTGTTTTGTTTTTTATTGTCTTGTTTTGTTTTTGTTTGTTGTGTGTTATTTGTTGTTTGTAAGTCTTTAACGTGTCCTGATTAAAATGGCGGCTTGCCTTTTTTAAGATTTACTGATGGGATTCATAATCTGCCAAAAAAAATTAAAAGCCGTATTTAATTAAACTATTTTCACAATTTGCCATTATCGACGTAGGAAGAACGACGCTGCTTCATCGTAAAGTTGCGTGACATTGCCACTTTGAGCGCTTCATTCATTTTCACTAGCGCCCTCAGTGGCCAAACTCGGTGCTTCAATTCTACAAACATATTTTTACTGCGGGGGGGGGGGGGGGGGGGGGCGAGTAGATAACGGCCTGTCACGCCCACTCCCGGAATCTTCATGTTAAAAATTAACTTTAGCAAAGAGGAATTGGTGAATTTATAATTTATTTTTATTTTCATATTTTTTTTGGTTTAGAACTCACATAAAAATGTGAGACAGTATTGGAGACAATATTATTAGTATTGCCATATACAGTTTTTTTTATTATTAATTAAGGGTTACATTAAAGCATAGCCATGAATACATTTTAGATTCAGAAGAACAAGTATAAAGCTTGCACGGACCTGGCCCCGGGTTTTTAAACTTTGGAGCTTGATTTTAATCAATCTACCTGAATAATACTGGTTTACTATCATGTAAACGGTTATTTATTTATTTAATTGTTTATTTATTTATTTATTTATTTATTTATTTATTTATTTATTTATTTATTTATTTATTTATTTATTTATTTATTTATTTATTTATTTATTTATTTATTTATTTATTTATTTATTTATTTATTTATTTATTTATTTATTTATTTATTTACTTATTTATTCATTTATTCATTTATTCATTTATTCATTTATTCATTCATTTATTTATTTATTTATTTATTTATTTATTTATTTATTTATTTATTTATTTATTTATTTATTTATTTATTTATTTATTTATTTATTTATTTATTTTTTTATTTATTTATTTTTTATTTATTTATTTATTTATTTATTTATGTATTTATGTATTTATTTGTTTATTTATTTATTTATTTATTGATTGATTGATTGATTGATTGATTGATTGATTGATTGATTGATTGATTGATTGATTGATTGATTTATTGTATTTTATGTAATATTTTCTACGCTCCATGCAATGAATACCCAATGACCTTTGAGTAACCTTCATAGGTGTCTACGTGATCGCCCGCTATTAATATCTACAATAGCAACAACATGATATTAGTAACACCCATAATGACTGCATGTTTTCGTCTCAAGTGCTGTTTGCGCCCGCATAATGTTATGTTAAGATAGCCGATACATCATCATCAGCTGGGGCTAATGAAGATGACTATGAGAACCTGACACTGTGCACGTAGACAAGATAGGGGGGGGGGGGGTGGGCTTAAGCCACCCTTATTTTAAATTTCAATTGCAATTTCACATTATTGGGCATGGTACATGTACAATGTATTTCATAATAGAACAAAACTAGGTTGTTGCTTTTAATAATGTACTGACTCAGTTACTGGAACTGATTTTCATGGGGGGGGGGGGGGGGGTTGTTTATACTGATGATTGATAAAAAAAATAATAAACTGGTCGAAAAATCCTAACTGAAAATATAACTGATCGAGAAAATTATTCAGTGACTATAATGTTTTCCCGTCAGTCCAAATAAATGCAAATGGTGACGACGAGCCTTCTACCCCTTTCAGACCCTGCCTACACATATGTGTAGATCAACTTTTATATTTAATTGCCGATGAATCTGGCGTTTGATTTAAGGGACTCCGGTTAAAAAAAAAAAAAAAAAATTAATGACAAATTTTTTTTTTTTCAAACATGTAATATGTGACTTTTCTTAGAGCATTTTTGAATAATAAATGTGAAAAAATGAGACAAATGAAGGTATTTTTGGAAATTCCATTTTTTTAGCTTATTTTTTTATATAGAAGACCAAATAACAAATATCAACTTAAATTAACTTAAAAAAAGGGGACAAAATCTAGTTTCAGATACTTTTGGAAAAAATTTCATTGGGTCAAAATTTCGGTTTTATTAAGAGTCCAAAATTTCCAAAATTGAAATCAAAAAGCCGTATTTTGAAAAAAAAAAAAATCTAAAAATCTTTAAATAAAATTACCCATTTCAATGGTATTTTTTTCAATAAAAATAAGGTATAAAAAAAAGTCAGGTCTGAAAGGGGTCTACACTTTTGCTTGTACGTCACAGCGTTTTTGCTCGTCGCGCTGTTTCGCATCTAGCATAAAATAATCCAGGCGATGTAGTCAAAGTTTTTTATTTTTTTATTTTGACTTTTAATTATGTAATTTTCTTGCTGTTGTTTTGGTATACTTGCTTATGTCTTTATGTATTATGTTTATTGTAACTGTTGTATTATTTTTTTATTATTGTAATTGTTTGTGTAATTGTTTGTTGTATTATTACTTACTCCTGTCTCCTGAGTGTAATATTGTATTGTATTATGTTTGCACTGGTGGGATTTTGATATCCTGTTTGCAAATAAAGGCATTTTAATTATTATTATTATTATTATTATTATTATTATTATTATTATTATTATTTTTTTTTTTTTTTTGTTTTCTATTAATATTATTATTATTATTATTATTATTATTATTATTATTATTATTATTATTATTATTATTGTTTTTATTATTATTATTTTTATTATTATTATTATTTATTATTATTATTATTATTATTATTATTATTATTATTATTATTATTATTATTATTATTATTATTATTCAAACTTCCATATTTTAGACACAATTTTTAAATCCAATAATGGATATCTTTTGTATGATGGATACATTAGATAATAATGGAATGGATAATGGACATGTAATCTGAATTTACTGAATCATAATATCAAATACCCACATTACACGGTTCAATACTTTCGTCAAACTTATTGAATTCAGGGACAAAAAAGCATCAATTAATAGAAGCTAGCTACATTGTTGCAAATTTTTAACAAACTGTTTTTGATTCGCTTTTGTTCTTGAATTCAATAAGTTTAACGAAAGTATTGAGTCGTGTAATGTCGGCATAAGTGTGTGTTGTTATTACCGGCAGATTGAAGAGGGCATCATTGCCAAAATAATAGAATCACTCAAAAGTTTTGAAATCCATTGTTTGGCTGATACAAAACCCAATGTTGTGTAGCAACCCCGTCTTCAATATTATCTTTAAACGTTTTTATCAACATATCAATAAATTACCATCAAGGTATAGGGCACTAGCAACACCAAAAGACAACTATGAAACAAATAAATTGAATTGATGGACAAACAACAAGCTGTCAAAAAATAATTTCATCTGATTTTGGAAAACAAAACAAAAAACAAACAAACACACATACAAAACTTTCACTTAGTCGTTGTCTATCATTAAAAGTTTTAAATGGCGAGCAGTTACTATTGCAACACTTGTTCTTATTTCTATGGTTGCAATTTTATTATTTTGACAGCTGATGGTTTGTCCATCAGTTCCATTCATTTGTTCCATTGTTGTCTTTCGGTGTTGCTAGTGCCCTAGCCCTATATAGGGTTAATATGGCTAGAGGTGTTTGTTTTTCGCATAGCGAAATATAAGACGGAAACTGTTATTTGATGCGTTACATATTTCGTGTTCTCATATCTCCACATAGGGCCTACTACGTGAAAAATGTTGGTCTCAAAATGTTTTATTTCGCGCAAAAACCAAACAATCGTTTTATTCACGGAACTTATTTTATTTCGCGATGTGATTATCTTTATTGGCATCTCTCAAGTCCTATTATCAATCATCAACTTCTAAGATCACTCAAAATAGACTAGATGCATTCTGGTGGCAAGAAAATCAACTTCTAAAAGGAGTGGTTTAGCTGTTAATTTTCATTGTTGTTTCATTGTTATTATTCATCAATGGCGCTGAAAGGAAGTTGCTTAGCAGTGCTATCTATGTTAGTTTTGAGTCCTCTAAATAAAACGAATGTTGATTTTTTGCACGAAATAAAAACATTTTGAGACCAAAAAATAAATTACAACTAACTTGGCCTATTTACAATATTCAAATGGATATTCCCGTGATATTTTCAATGAAATTTAAATGGATAAACAAGATTTTTACTTTTGCGAAGTTAGCTGTTCACAACATAAACATATGTTTATATTACCTTTATATTACAAATCATTAATCATATCACTGTTTTGAAATGCCAGGAATGCGAAAAAAAAACATAACACCATGCAGTTTTAAATTTTATAAAACGAAATTAGAAAAAAAACCTTTTCAAACACCTCTAGTAATGAATATTATTAGAATGTGGTTCTTACCTGACTCCGCCTGTGTCTTGATTCAAACGCGTTCAAACACAATATGTGTTGTTATTTGAGCGCTGTGCAATGACCTATCAAGCTGTCATTAGCTCAGTTCTATACCGATAATATTCATGAAAATGTTTTTCACTTTGGGTATGTTTACGTCAGAAACCGCAGCAAATTGTCATAATATTTTAATTATATCTCAAGAATGCATCACGATATAGAAAATCTGATTAATCGTAGCGCTGTGGTTTGGTCAGCCCTACAAACTGAATGATAAATGTATTTAACGTTATAATCAGTATAACTGATTTTTTTTTTCATTAAATTACTTATTAAATTAGTATCACAGTCATTCATACTGATTATAATGTTAGATACATTTATCATTCAGTCTGTAGGGCTTACCAAACCACAGCGCTATGATTACTCAGATTTTCGATTTCGAGGTGCATTCTTGAGATATCATTAAAATATGAACATTTTGTGCGGTTTTTGTTTTTGAGGTAAACATGTAGTCTTCCCTCTTAACATACTTGGTGATTGATATTGTGTAATACTAACACGCAATCCGTACATGGGCGCTGCAAGAGGGGAAGGGGGCAAGTGCCCCCAATTTTTTTTTATCGTGCAATTGTTACGAAGTACACCACAATTAAGATCATATGATTTGGGGTCGGGGGGGGGGGGGGGTTTGAAGGAAAAAAATAATTCAAATATAAAACAAATAATCGTATCCTTGCTTATCAACGTGTCACACAGAGCGTTTTCTTATAGGGAGTATTCACGTGACGTCACCTCGGCCATATTGGAGGCCACCTTTAGTACTATTTCAAGTTTCATTTAGCTGTCAATTGAAAACGAATAATATAGTTTACGGGGAATTACGACAAGTTTGAACACGTATATCCCCCGATAAAGTGTACGAAAATGATTATTGTATGCTTTGGTAAACGATAAAAAGAGTAATCGAGACAAAAAAGTTTGTTTATGATGATTTTAAGTAATAATAGCAAAGCAAAGTTAGAGAACATTTGAATTTGCATCAAACGCCAGCTGAAACATATGAACTACCAATCACATGCCGTTGTGGCCTCCAATGTGGCCACCATGCGCAATAGACCATTTTAAAAATGATCCAGGTATCTATTCTTGTTTCTCCCCACGGTCCTCTAAATCTTCAATAACAATACACAACAATTAAAAATGTGAAATCAAGGTTAATAGATGAAGATCTTGTGTCCATCAATGAACCTTGATATAACATTTGACAGCTCATGTTTGATTGTTCTACGTTGTTTTTTGTAACGATTTAGGGGGCCGTGCGAGGAACAAGAATAGATACCTGCAGGGCCCGTATTCACAAGAGGTCCTAAGTCTTATTTTGGTCTTATCTCTAAGACCGGCCTAACTTTGAACATCTTGTAAAACCAGACCCAGGTCACATGAAAAGTTTCTGATTCCTGGTGAGAACAAGGACATAATAAGCATTCCAATCATATGTTTTAAAATCCGTTCTAAGATATTTTCCTGGTTTTATAAGAGGTTCAAAGTTAGGCCGGTCTTAAAGATAAGACCAAAAAAAGACTTAGGACCTCTTGTGAATCCGGGCCCAGGATCATTTTTAAAATGGTCTTTACGTGAATACACCCTTACAGTTATTAATAAGCTAGAGTGTATGTTAGGCCTATACCTGTATACAGTCACCTCGTGTTGGCCGGCTACCGAAGACTCTGGCTAACGAAGACTTGTTACCAGTATTTAACTCCTTCTCGCATCTGAACCGCAACGAGGGTCAAGACTAGCTTTGTAGGTATATATATGTATAACAAGTTGCGTGATGCTGCCGTTGAGTGGGCCTACTCACACCTCTTCGAGTTCAGTCACGCAAACAGAAAGAAGACGGGTCTACGAACTGGATTATGCTGTTCTGGAGGTGTTCAAACACGGGTGGGGGGGGGGGGGGGGGGGACATAATAGATGATTTTCAGAATTGATCTAGAAAGCCGTGGTTATTTCTATCCAAGGTTCAATTTTTCACAGTTGTGCATTGTTGTCATTGAAGATTTAGATGAGAACTCGTCCAGGGGCCTCATTCCTGTACATTTGCAGACTTAACCCCGGTGTTAGTCAATAGCCAATCAGGAGTCAGCAATTGAGACGCCGATCGAAGGAAGACATTGTTGAAAAAACGAGACAAAATAAAAACAATAACAAACAAAAACAGTCTAATAACCTCAAAACGTCGACCAAATACTCAATAAAACTATACATTTACATATGTAGGACCTGTATAATGTTATATAAATACACAAAATTGTTTATAAACTTCAATAAACACATAAAGTAACGTATCCATGAAAAAGGATACTCTCAATAGAGAATTGAAATGTGACATTTGTTTGTGAAACTACACACACGGGCATTGACAAAATGGCGGCATTCCAAAGTATTGTTGAGATAACTCTTCTTAACCCTACTATCAGACAGGGTCATATATGCCTCCGATTTATGCAGGGAAGCCTTGGTAGGAGTTAACCCCGGGTTAATTTTAACATGGGGTTAGCGAGAGTTAAGGAGGGGTAAAAAAAATGTACGGGAATGAGGCCCCTGAAGGCTGTGACCTTTGCCCTCGCCCCCCCCCCCCATTCGTTCTTCGTATGGTGGAAACCACGAAAACCACCATCAGGATGGAGAACTTCTTGACGTCTTCATTCTTCTTAGCCCAATGTATTGTTGTTGTTATTATTATTACTATTATGACTTTTATTATTATTATTGTTTTTATTATTATTATTATTATTATAATTATTATTGTTATTTTTTAGGGCTGCCCAACGATATCGATAATTCGATACAATATCAATAAAGACCAAATAAATAAATAGATAAATAATTCGATATCGATATAGAATTAATATATCGTACATATCGCGATATCGAACTTGTGCCTAATAAGCTAATTGATACAAAAAACCGATTACGTATCACGTCACGCCAACCACACCATCGCTGTTTTGTGTGGATATTTTACAATTTTAATAGTACAACAAACAAATTGACACACATAGTAAGACATTTCAAAGCTAAAATATTTCTTTACGTAATATTGTTTAAAGAATGACCTCTAGCTGGCCTGTAAATCCTAAAAACAGACGAGAAAAGTTTCGATGTGGCGATATCGCCGATATCGATACGTCACTTGAAAACTTCGATATCGCGACGCGATATCGATATTTCTTCCCGCGATTTCGATATGATTTTTTTTATCGTTGGGCAGCCCTATTATTTTTATTATTATTATTATTATTATTATTATTATTATTATTATTATTATTATTGTTTTTATTATTATTACTATTATTATTATTATTATTATTATTATTATTATTATTATTATTATTATTATTATTATTATTATTATTATTATTATGGTTGTACTGTCGTAATACATACAAACTCGGACAAAACCGGCGTAAACATGTTGTACGGACATAAATGTCAAGTATTTCCATGTGCTTACCTTATTAAACACTATAGGCCTATATCTTTGTTCAAATAAAAATATATATAATCAAATATATCTTTTTCTTAAACCAACTGTGGGTGCTATGTACGGTCGTCGCCGATTTGTGGTTCGTATGGTGGTTCGTATGGTGGTTCCATCGTATGGTGGTTCGTATGGTGGTTAGTTAAAAAATGTTCGCAATTATTGCTTTGTGCATCTCGATGCATATATGTTCGGTTGGTGACCAATTAGTTTAATACTGTCATTACTATTATTATTATTATTATTATTATTATTATTATTATTATTATTATTATTATTATTATTATTATTATTATTATTATTATTATTATTATTATTATTATTATTATTATTATTATAAGTATTATTATATTAAATAATATATTATAATACATTTTATTTATTTATTCATTTAATATCTATCCTATTCAGTTATAAAAACTGATTTACAAAGGAGGACCTTATATATATATTACTTTATATTATAATATAATAATAATTATAAATTAGTACCAGAATAAAATGTAATGTTTGTAATGTATGTAGGGCCTAATTACAATAATGAAAAATATACATTGTTATTATTATGTTGCTAATAGTCTGCTAGATAAGTTATGTCAAAATAATCTCTAAATCAATTAATAATATTTACTTGAGTATCGAACCAAACTGAACAACAACTAATTATAAAACGCTCATATCGGCGCGCTATCTTGCCGGAATGCCCTCCGGTGTTTGAGATTGTGGCGGTCGTTAACATGGGGCAGACGTTTCCACTGCCTTCAAGACTGGGATAAATACAGCGTGCGGTGCAGCAGCCGGCCAAGTACCGGTGCAACCAAGGGTGCAACCATCATCTAGGGGGGCCGAAACTTCAGTCACAATCCACACAACACATAACAGGTAAGTGAGTGAGTCTACAACTTTTGTGGCATTTTTAATTAAGGGAAATAAATATAAAATTGTCAAAATTTTCAGTTTATTGAAATTAAATTTATTATAAAATTTGTTGGTTATAAGTGAAAGAATGTGCGGTATTTGGTGAAGTTTTAGTTTAAGTTGACTGAAAATTTAGTATTAAAACACGGTAATTAAATTTAGGTAAATAAATGTAAAACTGTAAAATTTTGCACTTTATTGAAATTAAATGTATTATGAAATTTTTGGCTTTATTAGTAAAAGATGGTACGTAGTATTTGGTGAACTTACTGAAAATTTAGTTTTAAAATTCGGTACTTAAATTTACGGAAGTGAATGTTACATTGGAAAATTTTGCAATTTATTGAAACTAAATTTATTATGAAATTTTTGGCTTTATGAGTGAAAGATAGTACGTTGTGTTTGGTGAAAGCTTACGGATTGAAAATTGAATATTAAAATACGCAGTACTAAAATTAGACGAATAAGTGGACAATTGTAAACATTTTCAGTTTATTGAAATTAAATTTAAGTATTATGAAATTTTTAGTTGTGAGTGAAAGATGATACGCCGTATTTGGTGACGTTATTGACTAAAAATTTAATACTTAAATACTTAAATAGATTTACCACATATGACTGCTATTTTAGTTTATTTTCTTTTTTAATTTCTATTAATTTTTCTCCTTTTCTACTCTTTCTTCCTTTTTATTATTATGTTTTATTTCAATTTTTTTCTAGTTTAACTAATTTCATGTACATCTAGTACAGACCGCAACCCGAAGTGTGTATTTAGTTAGATAGGCTACTATTGAGCTAAAAAGACACAGCGGGGTCGGTTTTTACTTCCCGTCATGTCACATCAAATATTTATATATATAACCAAAAAAATTAAAACATAAATATATATAGAAAAAAAAAATATATTTTTTTAACAATAGAAAAAAAAAATTTCAAAGAAACATTAAAAAAAATCAATTTTTTTTTGGTTTTTGTATATTTTTATAAAGTGACTTACATCAAAGATTTTTATGCTCCAGACAGATCAGTATGCGATCACTATTGCTGCTCGCCCTTGTGGGCTCTGCGCTATCAGCCGGCGCGGGCGGGGGAAGGGGATCCAAGCACTTTGAGACTGTGTACGGCTGGAAGGGAGTAGACTACGTGTTCCCCGACGAGCAGCGACGCGAGGCGGCCATCAAGGACGAGACCTTCATTCCAGGACACTCGGTTCCCATCGGCCTTGACATCGACCCCGTGTCCGGCAGAATCTTCCTGGCTCTGCCGCAACTCAAGTAAGCGTACAACAAACGACTACACTGCAGCGCTGCGAGCGTTTCGGCCACTGAGCTCTGCCTGCTAGAATTAACAGAAACGCCTATCGAGGAGGCGGTGACTAGTTATTATTGTAAAATTATCCAAAGATTCCAAAGCAATGACTTAAGGCTCGGGACAACACTGAAAATCTCATTATTTAAACAAAAAAATTTCAATCTACAATTTTTTTTATTTAATTGTTTAAACTATTAACAATCGATTCAAAACACAAAGTAAGTTATATTTTTCATATAAAATACTCATATCTATATTCTTGTGGATGTATGCGCTGCGTGTTTGCCCTAAAATGCGAGCAAAGACAGGTTTTGTTGTGATTTTGCAGGAAGTATTTTTCCTACACAATACAATATGGAGAAATTCATATCTTCTAAACTGGTCCCCTAAATCTTATAATATTTTGTGTGTATGTTCTCCAATGCCATTAAGATAAAATAATGCATGGCCAAGTTCGTATCTATGTAAAAAGTATTTTTTTTTCATTAAAACATTTTTATTTTTATTTTTTTATAAAAATGTTGGAAGTAAAAAATGTATAGCCATCATAAAAAACACAGCTTCAAAGTGGTGATGCATCATTTCATTGCTTGTCTGCATAACTTCAAATAACACTTTACAAAAGTTGATTATCTCAATTGGTTCTCATGTAATCGTTTTCCCGGTGTGCATTGTTGTAATAACAACAACAATGTCAATAACAATAGAAATGTAAAAATAAAAAAAATAAAAAAATAATTTAATAACTTTTGGTAAGTGTTTGGTGTGTTCTACAAGTTTCAGTTTAATTGTTGCCATAGAGCAGAAGTTAGGATTTTCAGTGTTGTCCCCCCTTAAGAATGTTTATTGTTGAAAATTGGAAAGTTGTGTGTATCCAATATTCAGTGAGAGTTGGCCGGATCGCTCGCAACGCTTTCTGTGCACTTGTTACGCCTCCCCATAGCTGCCCTCGAGATGACCTTAGAAGCGCTCTGAGGTATTATTTTAAAAAGAAATGACGCGTTATATTTTATTAACGTTACGAGATAAAATCACTTGCTATGATATGAGATGAGATGGGTATCCAAGAAGGGGATTTATCCATCCCTGGCGTGGATACCTTTAAGTAAAACAGAGCTAGGGATGAAATTACCATATGGGGAATTCCCCCCTCCCCCCGTCAATTCACACCCTGCTAGAATGTATCAAACGTTACGTACCGTGTGAGATATAAACCAAGACTGATCCTACCACTCCAGGGGATCTTGCAACGGTTTGACATCCGTCTAAGACAACATGGGAGGTCTTTGTGAATCCAGGCCCGGCCCAGCTGTCAAACACTGTAGGTTCTAGTCCCACTTGTTGTGGCCAGTCAATGAATAAATGTATGTATTACAACGTTGTCAAACGTACCCTGTTGCAGACACGGCAACCCCGCAACCTTCGCCACTGTCTCGTCTACGAAGGGCAAAGACGGCGAATATCTGCTGGCGCCCTACCCGGACTGGTCGTATTACTCCAGGGGGTCTTGCAACGGTTTGACTTCCGTCTACGGATCATACGTGAGTGCCCCTTAATTAGTTGTTATATTCATTCATTCATTCATCATAGACCTCCCATTACTTAATCGATAAGAAAGTTTCTCCTTTTGGGAGGGAGAACTTCTTTATTGACTCAAGGACGACTTTACCTGTTGTTACAGATCGACGAATGTGGGCGGCTGTGGGTCCTGGACTCAGGAACTTACCCCATCGAAGGGCAGGATGGCTTCTTCGGGCGTTTGGAGCAAGCCTGCCAACCTAAGATCTTTGTCTTTACCTGTTACAGATCGACGAATGTGGGCGGCTATGGGTCCTGGATTCAGGAACCTACCCCATCGAAGGACAAGATGGCTTCTTCGGCTGCGTGGAGCGTCTGCGAACCTAAGATCTTTGTCTTTACCTGTTACAGATCGACGAATGTGGGCGGCTGTGGGTCCTGGACTCAGGAACCTACCCCATCGAAGGACAGGACGGCTTCTTCGGCTGCGTGGAGCGTCTGCGAACCTAAGATCTTTGTCTTTACCTGTTACAGATCGACGAATGTGGGCGGCTGTGGGTCCTGGACTCAGGAACCTACCCCATCGAAGGACAAGATGGCTTCTTTGGGCGCTTGGAGCGTCTGCGAACCTAAGATCTTTGCCTTTACCTGTTACAGATCGACGAATGCGGGCGGCTGTGGGTCCTGGACTCAGGAACCTACCCCATCGAAGGACAGGACGGCTTCTTTGGGCGCTTGGAGCGTCTGCGAACCTAAGATCTTTGTCTTTACCTGTTACAGATCGACGAATGCGGGCGGCTGTGGGTCCTGGACTCAGGAACCTACCCCATCGAAGGACAGGACGGCTTCTTTGGGCGCTTGGAGCGTCTGCGAACCTAAGATCTTTGTCTTTACCTGTTACAGATCGACGAATGCGGGCGGCTGTGGGTCCTGGACTCAGGAACCTACCCCATCGAAGGACAGGACGGCTTCTTTGGGCGCTTGGAGCGTCTGCGAACCTAAGATCTTTGCCTTTACCTGTTACAGATCGACGAATGCGGACGGCTATGGGTCCTGGACTCAGGAACCTACCCCATTGAAGGACAGGACGGCTTCTTTGGGCGCTTGGAGCGTCTGCGAACCTAAGATCTTTGCCTTTACCCGTTACAGATCGACGAATGTGGACGGCTATGGGTCCTGGACTCAGGAACCTACCCCATTGAAGGACAGGACGGCTTCTTTGGGCGCTTGCAGCGAGCCTGCCCACCTAAGATCACCGTCTTTACCTGTTACAGATCGACGAATGCGGGCGGCTGTGGGTCCTGGACTCAGGAACCTACCCCATTGAAGGACAGGACGGCTTCTTTGGGCGCTTGGAGCGAGCCTGCCCACCTAAGATCACCGTCTTTACCTGTTACAGATCGACGAATGCGGGCGGCTGTGGGTCCTGGACTCAGGAACCTACCCCATCGAAGGACAGGATCGCTTCTTTGGGCGCTTGGAGCGTCTGCGAACCTAAGATCTTTGTCTTTACCTGTTACAGATCGACGAATGCGGACGGCTATAGGTCCTGGACTCAGGAACCTACCCCATTGAAGGACAGGACGGCTTCTTCGACCGCTTGGAGCGTCTGCGAAGCTAAGATCTTTGTCTTTACCTGTTACAGATCGACGAATGCGGACGGCTGTGGGTCCTGGACTCAGGAACCTACCCCATCGAAGGACAGGACGGCTTCTTCGGCCGCTTGGAGCGTCTGCGAACCTAAGATCTTTGTCTTTACCTGTTACAGATCGACGAATGCGGACGGCTGTGGGTCCTGGACTCAGGAACCTACCCCATTGAAGGACAGGACGGCTTCTTTGGGCGCTTGGAGCGTCTGCGAACCTAAGATCTTTGTCTTTACCTGTTACAGATCGACGAATGTGGGCGGCTGTGGGTCCTGGACTCAGGAACCTACCCCATTGAAGGACAGGACGGCTTCTTTGGGCGCTTGGAGCGTCTGCGAACCTAAGATCTTTGTCTTTACCTGTTACAGATCGACGAATGTGGGCGGCTGTGGGTCCTGGACTCAGGAACCTACCCCATTGAAGGACAGGACGGCTTCTTTGGGCGCTTGGAGCGAGCCTGCCCACCTAAGATCACCGTCTTTGACCTGAAGACAGACAAGCCTATCAAGACTTATGTGTTGCCCGAATACGCTGTAAAGAACGCGTCCATTTACTCCACTATCGTCGTCGACGTCGTCAGCACTGGCAAGTGAGTATTGAGTGGAGATCCTGAGAAACAACAAATTAAATGCCCACATTTCTTTAGGAAAACATCTTTCATTTCAGTACATAAAATGAAAATAATTGCTTCATTTCATCATAATAATAGCATTTTATCACCACTTATCATCAAAGTAGACAAGAAAGTAATAATCCATGAGGACCAGTGTTCGCAATTAGCGGGCGCAATGTGCGAATCGCGGCTGTACTATTGACATTTGCGCCATTTTCCAAAACATGGTCGCTGGGTTCTTTTAAAAACCTACAACTGACATTTTCGACAAGAAGGCATTATAAACTTTTCAGATATGAATTAGAAATAAACATATTAGTTAAAGGTACATAAATTAGTAAGAAAAGGGCCCCTGGGTTATGCTACTTCGCCCTTATGATTTCAACACTGGCGGCCAATTTGACCCTTATGTTTCTTACCCTTATTTTAAACACTGATGAAGGCATCACATTCCAATTAATTTCGACTGACTTTACCATTGAACTCGGCTAGTTCGTTGAATGAGAATACTTACGCTGGGCCATCTTAACGTTTCATTGATCATTGGTTTGCCTGAATGTCCCTGTGAGTAGTTGGGTGTCTTGCTTCGCAGTGAGTGCCAGGAGACGTACTCTTACGTGGCAGCGCGGCGTGGCGGTCTATGACCGCGCCCTTATAGTCTACGACCACGCCCACATAGTCTATGACCACGCTTACATAGTCTACGACCACGCCCTCATAGTCTATGACCACGCTTACATAGTCTACGACCACGCCCTCATAGTCTATGACCACGCTTACATAGTATACGACCACGCCCACATAGTCTATGACCGTGCCTTTATAGTCTATGACCACGCCCTCATAGTCTATGACCGCGCCCTCATAGTCTATGACCGCGCCCTTATAGTCTATGACCACGCCCTCATAGTCTATGACCGCGCCCTTATAGTCTATGACCACGCCCACATAGTCTATGACCACGCCCTTATAGTTTATGACCACGCCCACTAATGTTCCCTATTGTCTTAGTTCATTGTCTGAGTATCCCTGTAAGTCTTGTCGTGTTGTAGTCAGTGCCAGGAGACTTATGCCTACGTCGCCGACCCCCGTGACTTCAACCTCATAGTGTACGACTTCGCCCTCATAGTCTATGACCACGCCCACCTAGGTTCCCTACTGTCTTAGTTCATTGCCTGAGTAACCCGGTAAGTCTTGTCGTGTTGCAGTCAGTGCCAGGAGACTAATGCCTACGTCGCCGACCCCCGTGACCACGCCCTCATAGTGTACGATTACGCCCACGTAGTGTACGACCACGCCCACCTAGATTCCCTACTGTCTTAGTTTATTGCCTGAGTAACCCTGTAAGTCTTGTCGTGTTGCAGTCAGTGCCAGGAGACGTATGCCTACGTGGCCGACCCCCGTGACTTCAACCTCATAGTGTACGACTACGCCCACGACGACTCCTGGAGGGTGAGGGCCAACGAGATGTACCCCTACCCAAGCCAAGGCCACTTCAACATCAAGGGAGTTCAGTTCGACTACATGTACGGTGAGTAACTTGACCTACGTACGTCACTCATACTGTGAGTAGGATAATAGTCATTGAGTTTAGCCACTGATGGCGCCACTAAAATTACATACAGCGCTACGGGTGGCGCTCGCGAGCAACTTCTAAATGAACCAGTAAATTCTTCCTATATGTACAATGGCAAATTGGGAAAATGGGCGTCTTAGGTCAAAGCTGAAATAGGTTGCAGCACCTATCCTGAAAAGTCCAACTTTGTAATTCATTCCATGTTAAATATTGTTAAATATAGCTTGGATTAAACTGACGTTCAAGAAAGCTGTGCCTCAATTAAACCCTTCAAAATGATTGTAATTACCAATTACATTCAAGAAGACTGTGTATTCAAGTATGGCTGCAATGGCGGACGGAGTTAAAAAATTTGGCTATTTTACGCGTCGTTTACTGGGCGCTGACATCTTGGGCGTCCGCCATTATGACCGTACTACAGTAGAGTTCCGCGGGAGTTTACCCCATGGCCACACCATTTTCCCGCCGTTTTGGACACCCTTAGATACGTTGAAAGATAAGCTACCCTGGGATTTCTTGTTTTCCAAGAACGATCGGACCTCATCGCCTTGAAGAATGTGATGTGTGTATTCAGTCATCTGAATTTCTCGTCCTTTGCTCGAGTTTGAATGGAGATAATTGCTCGACTGGACTTTGCTCTAGGGGTGTACCAAGAAAACTACCTAAAAGGTTGAAGTAAACTCCCGCGGAACTCCACTGTATACTTCCTCGATGCACAGCCTTTTCGACGGGTCAATCCGCGGATTGAACCGACGTTCAAGAAAGCTGTGCCTCAATGTAACCCTTCAAAATGATTGAACCTACGAATTATATTAAAAAAGACTGGTATTCAAGTATGGTTGTAATGGCGGCTGGAGTTCCAAATTACAGCGACTCCCAGCTGGTAAATGTTTGTTAACACGGTATTATCTGTTGTGTAGGTATCCTGGGTCTTGCTCTGTCTCCCAAGCACGGAGATGACGACCGCTACCTGTTCTTCAACAGCCTGGCCAGTAACAAGGAGAGCTACGTGAAAACGTCATACCTTAAGAATAAGAGCAACTTCGATAAGGAGCATGGATACGGTCACCTCTACAACTACAAGTACGTCTACACCACTATAGATATAGTCCCATCAAATTAACTTGCAAGGTGTTATCGTCACGGATTATGTAATAGGGAAGTGACGCGTGTGTCAACTACCAACCTAAATCTAAATGCATCTCTTACCTCGGGTATTGCAGTGATAATATCGTCCGCCTGTTGTCAGACGTGGTGGGGTCGCATTCCATTCACGGTCGGTGCAGTCAATGCAGTGGACAATAACAATACAAATCCCGCGGTGAATACCGTTGAAATAGACCGTGTAGAGCGACCGTCTCGTTGGTCCAGTGGTTAGCATCCCTGCTTCCAATGCAGATGGTCCCGGGTTCAAATCCCGCTTCAGGGAGAAGTTTTTTAACTTCTAAAGTGGATTCAATTCCATTACTTCTTGGCTTAGGAATAAGTAAACGGTGACTTTGGAGCCGTCCTAGCAACGAAGCATTCAATAAATTCAAAGTTGTTCTGAATCGGCCTTGTTGATTTTGGCATCTGTCCGCAGGTGTTCGCACTGTCCAATCACTGATTCATGTGTTTCATATTTGAAATATCGATCTTTGATTGGTTATCGCTCACTCGTCGATGGTGTTCGAAGCCTACAGGATTGGTTTAGTCACTTTAAATTAGAGTCCCTCACTGCAAATCAGTTTAGTTACTGAGTGAGTAGACTTTAAATGTGAATTTATTTATTTATTTATTTTATTTAGAATTTTAGAGGACACCTCGCTTCTTACGGCTTCGCCAGTATACTGAACTACTATACTATATCGTATAATTAAGGCCAGTGTATAGAGCACAATGCCCTCTTTAGCCTGATGAGTGATGATTGATGAATGATAATGAGGAAGGGAGGAGGGGAAGCCTGGTACCGGCACGTAGCCTACTCCTGTCGAAAAGTACCAAGGGGATCATCGGCTTTACGTCCCATCCGATGGTACGGTGTAACTTTGACCAGTCATATAGGTTCCTCCACTAACCTGGACTGCCGAGCAGTTGACGAGAAGAACGAAGCTGTTACACAAGCTTTCGAACCCTCCAATCTGCTCTAACCAACCGTTACTAGTGTTTCAGAGGAGAGTGGTCACCCATCCACCTCCTGACCTAGCCCGAGGTTGCTTAACTTCGGTGTTCGTATAGGAACCGGCCATAAGCGACCGCGGCTAAACCGTTGCTTGCTAATGAATACTACATTTACACCACACTTTACGCCTTAAAAGCAACCCAAGACAACCTTACACATGCTTTCGTCACTGGCAAGGCACTCGTAGCCAACCAGCGAACCGCCCGAGACAAGCGCGCGCAAATAACGATCGCTGATTGGCTACGAATACCACGCCTGTGACGAAAGCATGTGTAAAGTAGTTTTGGGACAAGTATATATACATCTTGCAATATATAGCCATCGTACAACATCTTCGGTAATGCTTCCGTCACGGGTGGGTGTACGGCAGCCAACCAGCGGCCGTGGCTAATTCAAATGGGAGACCGTATGACAGCAGCGCTGTGAGCGTTCCTGTTCACACAAATGTCAGTATGCCCCTCACTTGACGCATACAATTATGATGTCGTGGAAATACAGATGGCTGTGGGACGGCTTAACCTTACCCGCGCGCGAAGAGTGTGGTAGACTGTGTTATTCCATCAACCATCGTACCAGGTTTCACTTGTTTTTTTGGATTCTTCAGCTGATTGTTATTTCAGTTACATAAAACTTATTAATAATTAAGTTGAAAGTGCTTAAATATTTCCAAAATCAAAATTACTCTAAATAATGTGTTAGAAATGTAATATTTGGAGCACTTAACTGAAGTTAAGTTAAATACAATAGGCAAACTGAACGTCATCGCTCACAGCGCACTCTATCTGTCATACGGTCTCCCATACCGGCTCGGGTTGGCCGAGACCGTAAACACGTTATTGATTGATGACGAAACATTACCGAAGTTGTTGTAAGACGACTTTACAGCCATGGCATGCGCCTGTTGTGTCTGTTCCAGAGAGTTCCAGACGTTCCCTCATCACCGGCCCGGAGGTCAAGCCGGTACTGAGGTGTTCGACGACAACGGGGTCATGTTCTTCCCGTCGCTTCACAACATGTCCGTGTATTGTTGGTATTACAACACTGAGTTCGGCAGGGAGAACTTCTTTGAGGTCGATAAAGATACTGAAGCCTTTGAGATGATCTCCGAGTTGAGGGTAGGAATAGACTTTTTCATAAAAAAACCTTCTTCATAATATACCTGTTCATAATAGACCTTTTTTATAATAGACCTTTTTCAAAATAGACCTTTTTTTATAAAAGACCTTTATTATAATATACTTTTTCATAATAGACCTTTTGCAAATATACCTTTTTAAATATACCTTTTTAAAATAGACCTTTTTCATAAAAGACATTTTTCAAATTAGACTTTTTGAAAATCGACCTTTTTCATTATAGATCTTTTTCAAAATAGACCTTTTCATTATAGACTTAATTCAAAATAGTACTTTTTCATAATAGACCTTTTTCGAAGCAGACTTTTTTCAAAATAGACCTTTTTCATAAAAGACCTTTTTCAAAAAAGACTTATTTCACTATAGACTTAATTCAAAAAAGTCCTTTTTCAAATTGGACATTTTCTCACAATAGACCTTTTTCATAATTGACCTTTAACATAAAGACCTTTTTCAAAGTAGACTTTTTTCGTAATAAACCTTTTTCATTATAGACCTTTGGCAAAATATACCTTTTTTTTAAATAACTTTTTCAAAATAGACCTTTTTCAAAATAGACCTTTTGCATTATAGAGTTTTTTTTAAATATACCCTTTATATATTAGACCTTTTTCCAAATATACCTTTTTCATAATAGACCTTTTTCATAATTGAAAGTAATCACGGCCCTCTGGGGCCTCTAGATCAATTCTGGAACCACTTTCTCACTCACTGTGCCACTGTCCCACCCATCTCACCGCACCCCCCCCCCCCCCCCCCGCCGCTCCCCCGTCGGTGTGAGAGGGTGGCTCATCGAGCTCTCAAGTCTGGTCGTCCCATCCATTTCCACAATGTTAAAATCACACTTTATTTAAATGGGAGAATCATTCAGCAAAACAAACTAATTCTGGCTCAAAACCGCATTATATCAAATTGAAATAATAATAATTAAGCAAACAAATAAGTAAATAAATTAATAAATAAATAAAGGTAACACCACCAGTGACCCCCCTATTTGTGTCCCCAGTACGTCAAGAGCAAGGAAGGCGTGGAGGAACTGTACATCCTGAGCTCAGGCTACCAGAAATACTTCTACGGCAAACCGGATCTGCAACAGATCAACTTCCGCATCATGAAGGCACCCATCAACAAACTGGTTGAGGGTGAGTTTATTTTTTAAAACATATTTTTTTTATTTTTTTTTTTATTTTTTTTTCATTCAAAAAATAATTTTTCATTCTGTCTCAAATTATTTTTTTATTTTTTTTATTTATATATTCGGTATAGTACTTGTACAATGTAATTGACAATTAATTTCATATTAGAATAAAACATTATTTTATGTTGTTGCTATTAGGTACACATCAGTCAGAAGACCTGCGTGTGTATTTACCAAAAAAACTAAACTTAACCAATACGTACTCTAAATATAATAGCAGAAAAAACCACATGGAGTCTTAAATTGTTACATATTAACTACTGCATGGTTGTAGCATACTAAGGGCCTGAATTCCAACTTGTCTATTTTGGCCTGCTAGGCCTACTTCGCCGACTAACACAACAATTAACAATAATTGTTGTAATTAATTGTTACTAATTGTTGCGTTAGTCTGCTAGGGAAGCTAGTCGAACCGTCAAGTTGGAACACGCGCTAACTGACTAAATAGTGTAGATAGTTTGGTTATTTTCAGAAAACAAGGTTTAAATACCATTAGGTATATAAAGTTACTTTCATTAATATTTAAGGACATTTATACAAAGTTTAAACAACCTTGAAAACACACAATTTAAAAAATATAATGAATGTAAAATATTTCGGATGAATGTAGTAGGCCTTAGTTATTATTAAGCCACACTTTCCAAAGCACTTCAAATAATGTGTTAGCTTCGTCTAAACTCTTTAGAACGTTTGTGTACCGGCGCACTTGTGTCTCATGTTTTATGCATTCTAAGGCTGCTAGCAACACCAAAAGACAACAATGAAACAAATGAATTGAATTGAATCGATGGACAAACAACAAGCTGTCAAAAAATAATTTCTTCTGATTTTGGAAAACAAAACAAAAAACATACAAATACACATACAAAACTTTCACCTAGTCGTTGTCCGTCATTAAAAGTATATTAAAAGGCGAGCAGTTACTATTGCTACACTTGTTTTTGTTTCTATGGTTGCAATTTTATGATTTTGACAGCTGATTGTTTGTCCATCAGTTCAATTCATTTCTTCCATTGTTGTAGTCCGGATGTGACGTCAGTTGCGGGTTCTCAATACGTTGTTGTGAAGACCCGCTTATTGACCAAACGAGTAACTCAGAGTTGAGCAACCAGGGCCAAATATGTGATTTGCAGAGCATTCGTACTACTCATCTCATTTCTACATTATAAATTTGATCACGCTCATATTTTGTGTCCGCGTTCACAGTGACACTGTGCTTATACATTAGTTGCGTTTTTGTTCAATTTAAAAATAGTTCGGACGTTAACAAGTTTTGAACAGGGGCTAAAAATTACTAAATAAAATAAATAAATTCACATTTCGAGTCTACCCACTCAGTAACAAGCCTGATTTTCAGTGGAAGATTTTAATTTAAAGCGACTAAACCAACCCTGTAGGCTCCGAACACAATCGACGAGGGAGCGATAACCAATTTAAAGATCTATATTTCAAATACGAAACATATGAATCAGTGGTTGGACGGTGCGTGGGAACACCTGCGGACAAATGCCAGAGTCAACAAGGCCGATTCAGAACAACCTTGAATGTATTGAGTGCTTTGTTGCTAGGACGGCTCCAAAGTCACCGTTTACTTATTCCTAAGACAAGAAGTAATGGAGCTTACTCCTTAGAAGTTAAAAACCTTCTGTCTCAACCGGGATTTGAACCCGGGACCTTCTGCATTGGTTCAGGGATGCTAACCACTGGACCAATGAGCCACCTAAAAATGAAACATTTTAGGGAAGTTTAGAACCCCCATTAAAAAATTATCTGTGCATTTATCTAAGAAAAGCGCAACGTACGTAAAACAACAGTTTGGTTATCTATGTTTTGGTCCAAACAGAACCGAAATAAGTAGATTTTTTATGCTTGTAGTTTGAGATATTCAAAGAGATTGATAAGATCAGAGTGATTGTCTGGCCGCACCCAACGCACAAGCGAAGGGTACTCTACGTCAAAAACCGCTGAAAATTTTCATTTTTTAATTACATCTCAAGATTGAAAGATAGTCTAAAATCTGAGTCAACAGCGCACTGTGGTTCTTAAGCCCTACAGACTGAATGAAATATTACAACCATTAGCGTATTTATTTTGATTATTAAATCAATAATTACTAATAAAATTAATTATAAATAAAAACCACACTGATTATAATGTAAACCACAATTTTAAACATTTAGTATGAAAGGCTTAACAAACCACAGTGCGCTGTTGATTCAGATTTTCGATTTCAAGTCCATTTTCCAGATATAATTTAAAAATGAAAATTGTGTAAGGTTTTTAACTTAAAGTGTATTGCAATGAATCTGTGGTCCTAGGATCCCGCCCCCCTTCCCCTACCTCACTCCATACCTCGAATCGCCGGCTTGAGCCAGCCGCGAGGGGTACCCCGCCGAGCCGGCGATTCGAGGTATGGAGTGAAGTAGGGGAAGGTGGATCCTAGGACCACAGATTCATTGCAATACACTGTAGACGTGTTTTTTCCTGTTAACTTTGCTGTAACCTTGAGATCCTTGCTGTGTTCACAGGAACCCCCTGCACCGGCGGCGAGGGAGGAAAGGGAGTGGGTGTGTCAGTAGGAGTCCAAGGGTTGAAGGGTGTGGTCCTAGGCGGAGGGGTGACTGGCATCAGACCGGCACTCCAAGGAGGAAAGCGCGTCTGATTGGTGCAGCCCATGGACCAATCACAACAAGCCATGCCCCTCACAAACAACCATTGACTACTTGAACAAACTCTTTTTTTTATTAATTTAAGTGATAATAACTAAAACTATGTGCGTGATTACATTCAATTAAACAAACTCTTATGATTTCTTGATGTTTGTGATAATGTAGATTGCAATAAAAATTTTATGGTGACGGATTTTGGTTGTGTTTTGATTTATTTGATTCATTCCAAATCTAGCTAGAAATGCTTTACCTAAATATATATCTATAGAGTGAGCCAACGGTTTAGTCGCGGCCGCTTGACCGGTTCACATACGAACACCGAAGTTAAGCAACCTTTGGCTAGGTCAGGAGGTGGATGGGTGACCACTCTCCTCTGAAACACTAGTTACCGTTGGTTAGAGCAGATTGGAGAGTTCGAAAGCTTGTGTAACAGCTTCGTTCTTCTCGTCAACTGCTCGGCAGTCCAGGTTAGTGGAGGAACCTGTATGACTGGTCAAAGTTACACCGTCCTTTCGAATGGGACGTAAAGCCGATGGTCCCATTGGTACTTTTCGACAGGAGTAGGCTACGTGCCGGCACCAGGCTTTCCCTCCACCCTTCCTCATAATCATTCATCAATCATCACTCATCAAGCTAAAGAGGGCATTGTGTCGTATACACTGGCCTTAATTACAGTAAACTAACTAACTAACTTAGTAACTATAGAGTGTATTAGAGTGACGTCGTGTTTGCCATGTCTAGGGAAGTGTGTTTTCCGGAAAAATTCAATATGGAAATGGAAAATTTCCGAAATTTTTTTGGGAAATTTTCCGAAAAATGGAAAATACATTTTCCATGATGTTCTGCATATAGCATGCATAAAATATTATTAATTTCTCGCATACTTCCTACATTGCATGGATTAATATAACTCAAATAATATCTCAATAAATAAAAAAATATACAAAAACAAATAGATTCAACTCATTACATTTTCCAAGTAAATCAAGTCAACCACTTCAATTATCCTGGAACTCAAATATCTTAGTGTTTACGAACCAATATTAATTGAAAAACAAATTTGATCATAATATTTACGAAGTTATAAATTTTCCGGAAAAATGGTAGGAAAATTTCCACGAATATTTTCCAAATTGGAAAATTTTCCGTCGGTCATTTTTCGGCCCACATCCCTATAGCCCTTTTCAACCAATGATAAACGCTATTTCTGGTTCCAAACAATCGTGACAGATAGTATTGCTTTTGCAAACAAAATAGCGAAGATTATCAGTTCACATATATCGTTTTCCTGAAGACAAAACATGGAAAAAAGTTTAGTTAAATAGCACCAGACTCAATTCTAAAAACAGTCATGTGGCCGTGTTTTGTTTCTGACACACATTGAATAAGCACCAATCAAAGAAAGATACAACAATGGCGTTGCCTAGCAACACATTGTTTGTCTGCGTGTGATGTCACAGCCCCCTCAATTGAGTCTTGTGCTATAGGGACCACGCAACTGACGTCACATCAGGATTTCAACAATGGAACAAATGAATTGAACTGATGGACAAACAATCAGCTGTCAAACTAATAAAATTGCAACCATACAAATAAAAACAAGTGTAGCAATAGTAACTGCTCGTCATTTAAAACTTTTAATGATGGACAACGACTAAGTGAAAGTTTTGTATGTTTATTTGTTCGTTTTTTGTTTTGTTTTCCAAAATCAGAAGAAATTATTTTTTGACAGCTTGTTGTTTGTCCATCGGTTCAATTAATTTGTTTCATTGTAGTCTTTTGGTGTTGCTAGAAGCAGCTATTGCAGTCATAAGTATTGTAATTATACAATAGGGAAGTCTCATGTATTTTTTGAATTATTATTCTATATTAGGATCAACTGGCAAAACACAAACATATTTCATTTGTGTAACTAAGAACAAATTTTCATTGATAAAAACGAGGTTAAAGTTTTCCATATAATTTTGGCGGCAAAAACGGGCCATGGCGTCACTACTTGTATGATGCAATCAGCCAATCATACACACTATAACTCCTCATTCCAAATCTTATCAGTGAGAAGCATACGTGAAATCGTGACTTGAAAGAATACATAATAATATAGATATAATAATAATAAATAATAATGGTAATAATAATAATAATAATAATAACATAATAATAATAGTAATAATAATAAAAATAACAATAATAATATCATAATATCAGACCGCCTTTTGTTTAGTTATTCATTTTCTGAGGATTTGACCATATTTGACAACCGCTTGCCAGTTTTGACAACGGCTCGAGTCATAAGTTTCATTGTTTCATCTAGGAGGCAGTGGCGAGTTTGTTCATAAACAGTGACTTGATACAAGAGTCGCGTGCCAGAATTCAGCCGCTAGGTTCGCTATGTTAGCGAAGCGTTCCTATTTCAAGCAGCAAAGTAGGCTATGTTCTAGCGAGCCGTTCCAAAGTTCAGTATTCTAACGTTGCTGAGCTAGCGCTTCTAGCCAAGAAGAAGACCGCTAACCTGCTAACAACCGCGAGAAATGGCGTCAGATTTGATTTTGGAGATTGTCGAGTTGCAAGTCAACTATAACGATGTCGACATGGTACTTTCCATTGACAAAGAGACGGCCAATAAAATCATTCAAGGTGAGCCAGAGAGCTCAAATATGATTCAAGCTAGGCATGTCATATTAAAATGTAGGCGTCTAGGCCATCATAACCTCTAAACATAACCTCCAGCGGCCAGCCACATGGCCTAGGCCTAGGGCCTAGGCCTACACTCTATGGGGGCTTATCCTAGTGCCCATACCAGCCATAACCTAGGCCTAGGATGATGATTCACTGGACGATGATTCGGCAATAGTGCAACTATTTAAAATAACCGCTGCAGCTACCAGCACAATTTCTCGCTCGTCCATCTTTCCGTTCCAATATTCTTGGTTAGCGAATCTAGCGTGACGTCATTTTTCGCTTAGCTAGCGAACCTAGCGGCTGAATTCTGGCACGCGACTAAGTAATGAGGTAACAGGCCGTTTAAAAAAAAAAGTGCGGGAAACAGAAAATCGAAATCTTTGAACCCTTGTAGGAATTGAATTAATTACTTTAAACACTTTTAGATTACGGGGTTTGTTTTTTTACATGAAAATCTATTTATTTAATATATTTTAACACATATTGGAGACTCATGAGACTTCCCTATTACAACATTAAGTACTACGTTTCAGAAGTTGAACAGTTATAGTCCAGAGTATATTTTTCCGTACATTCTTATTAAATTATCCTCCACTTTGGAAAAGTTTTACACTTATGTACTTGTCATATTTTGTCACGTACAACAAACGACTACTCGCAGCACTGCGAGCGTTCCGGCCACTGAGCTCCGCCTGTTAGAAGTCACCGAAAACCTCTCTAGAAGCCAGTGCACTAATTATCATTGGGAACATATCTATCGATTCCAAAGAAGTCAAATAGTCTTTCTAATAACTTAGAAATTCGCAAAGTCCGTCGATCCCCTGGCGGAGGTTCGGTAAACCTCAAAGTAAGGTCTTCTCATGGGCACGAAAATCGCCATTCTCGTGCCCACTACAAAAACTGGTTTATTACTTAAATATATACTTATGTATTATGCAAAATTTGATATCAGAATACTTCACTAAAAAATGTAGATAGACTATACTACAAGTATAATTAAATTATTTCATTTAGATGTAATGCGGTTTTGAGCAAGAATTGGTTTTGACGGATCAATTCATTTGTTTTTCTTAATGATTCTCTCATTTGAATAACATATTGTGGTTTTTAGCATTGTGGTTATGACGAGCCCACGCCAGGGGATTTACGAACCTTAAGTAATTAGTATAGGGTACGCACAACACCAAAACACAACAATGAAACAAATGAATTGAACCGATGGACAAACAAGCTGTCAAAAAAAAATATGAAGTTCTGAAGTTGGAAAAAACAAACGCTCAGAACGATTACAAACTTTCAGATAAATGCTGTCCATTACTGAACATAAATTTTAACTGGCGAGCAGTTACTGTCGTTACAACTAATTGTTTCTCCTCATTATTTGCAAAGATACTTCTTTGACAGCTTGTAATTGTTTGTCCACCAGTTCAATTCATTTATTCCATTGTTGTAGTTCGGCTGTTACGTCACTTGCACGTTCCCTATTGTTGAAAGTTGTGTGTATCCAATATTCAGTGAGTGGCCGGATCGCTCGCAACGCTCTCTGTACGTTTGTTACGCTCCCCATACATAATAATTTGCTGTTTTTAAATTTTTACCTGAATACCCCTTAAAACTCTTTTCGCAATAAAGCGATGACTGGCCCCGCATAATTCACCGTCTCAATTGTATGCAAAGCAGTTTATACATTCTCACTATAAGGAACATACGAATATATTAAAATACGTGCACAATTCTGAATGGGACCGGATGTCGCTTCATTATTACAACAGTATTGTTGCACTTTTTATAATCCAGACAGTATTGAACATGATTTTTCTTACCCTGCAGACAATCGTGATTAATAATGCATTGATTTGTGTTTTTACTGTCTACAAGGACTTTTGTCTTATGTCTGCTGCTATATAAGGACAAGGGCTTTGGTCAGTCGACAGTGAACCTGTTTGGAGTGCTTTGGAGATCTTCGTTCATCATTGTGAAGCGATTTGGTGAGTCTTGAAACATTTACATAGTAAGTAAGTAAGTAAGTAAGTAAGTAAGTTTATTTCCAACACAAAATGCATACATAATATGCACATACATAGTAATAGTACCTATAGTACACATACACATACATAGTAAATACACATTTTGCCTTGACCCTTAAGGTAGTTAAAAAACAAACCTTGTTATTTAGGGTGTTTGGAAGGCGGTGGACATAATTAAATGACAATGAGAATATAATTACAAAAAGAATGATAGCTGTGATTAGTAACATGATTTTAAAGTTCTTTATCTTGCAGGAATTCTTCAATCGAGTAGTAAGCTTTGTTGCATAAGATTTGTTTAAGTTTATTTTTGAAGATACTGATACTAAACTTTGCCGTAGCAAAGCTGAGAACGCCTCTGGGCATTAATTTTGTTTAACTGCATTTATAATAAGTTGTTTGTACAGCCCGAGTGCGACCACAGTTTCCTTGAATTTGTTGGGTCAAAACTGTAAAAACGTAATCATATGTTATCGTTTGTTTGTTGTGTGGACGCCTATTATTTGACTAGGTGTTGGGTTTCCAAGAAATGTGCGCATGGTTGAACTTCTGTTACGGTTTACGATAATAAATTCGGGGTTTTCGCCCCATGTTTGTGCTAGCCAAGTAGTGGGGGTGTACATCATTTGTGAAATGCCAAGATCGACTGATTTTCTTGTTCTCCACTTTAATTAAGCCACGGCGACCCACTCTACATTATTTTATTTTATTGTAATTAAAGCCAGTGTATAAGGGCACAATGCCCTTTTTAGCCTAATGAGTGATGATTGATGAATGATAATGAGGAAGGGAGGAGGGGAAGCCTGGTATCGGCACGTAGCCTACTCCTGTCGAAAAGTATTAAGGGGACCATCGGCTTAACGTCCCATTCGAAAGGAAAAGACGGTGTAACTTTGATCAGTCATATCATTTCATATAGGTTCCTCCACTAACCTGGACTGTTGACGAGAGGAACGAAGCTGTTACACACGCTTTCGTCTGAGTAGAGAAGTATCAAATTGATGACTTTCATTATTAAAACACAAGATAATTATCTTGAAAGAGTATATATACAAAATTATTAAATGAGTAAATTTTTACACAATGCAGTTTCAATGTGTACAAATTTACATATTTAATTTTTGTTTATTTTTTTCCAAGATTAATGTATTGTGTTTTCGTAATGAAAGTCATCAGTTTGACACTTTTATACTCGGACGAAAAATTAAAGTCGATCGATGATAACTGCACATGTAATATAAATCATTCAAATTGTATGTAATGCAAGTTGAGATTAAGCTTGTGAATATTGTAGAAAAAAATATGCACCTACCGCTTTAAGTTTTTTATTTATTGAGTGTTGAAATGCGTTGGAATTCCCTATGTTATACATTGTAACTGAACAAAAACCTACACTTTCAATCGTATAACTTTGCGTACCACCTTCAAAAAGTAATATATTGTAACAAATTTTCGTCCTAAATGTAGATAACTTCATGACTAACATGAATACGTTTGAAAAAGATGGTTGAACGCGATCCGTTTTCGAGATATTCGCGTTGGTGTGTCAATTTTACGTCAAATCTACTCAAATAAGAAACTATAAATATACTTTATTAATACAAAAAATATATGATTACAAGAAGTTCAGTATTAAATGCTACTCATATGTAATAATTCTTGAAATTCATAATTTAGAATAAAAAAAAGTATTTTTTCATGTCCATTTAATTTGAATAGTTTAGTTGTTGTATTGAATGGGTAGTTCACTTCATCGATCGACTTTAAAGAGAAATACTATTATCGGTTTAGGCGTGAGGAGTGTAAGTTTAGACGCATGTTTTAGCGGTAAAATGACTACTTCCGAGGTGGCTCGTTGGTCCAGTGGTAAGCATCCCTGCTTCCAATGCAGAAGATCTCGAGTTCAAATCCCGCTGCAGGCAAAATTGTTTTAACTTCTAATGTGGATTCTATATAGTTCTAATATGGATTCAATTCCATAACTTCTTGGCTTAGGAATAAGTAAACGGTGACTTTGGAGCCGTCCTAGCAACGAAGTGCTTCTGAATCGGCCTTGTAGAATCTGGCACTTGTCCGCAGCAAAGTCAACTTGATCTCCGCCTAGCGGAGGCTCGTCGAACTTGCAAGTTAAACGAGCCTCCGCTAGGCGGAGATCAAGTAGAGTCTATTTGGTCTAGAGAAAAGATCCCCGCCGTTAAAATTGTCAATAGATAGCGTTAGTGTCGTCGCGAGAAGTGAGTGATTGCAGCTACGATGAGGTCGGTGAAGCAGCTAGTACTGTTGATTTCTATATATATGAAAGCCAATACCAATGTAGAAGACCCGTGAGCCATTCATATACGATAAACATCCATAAATAACGATTTGTTTTACAAATATAACCTTGGATATGTAGTCTCGGCGTGCGGTTGGGCCGTGTAAATACGCACCTTGCATTTTAGTGCATGCTACGAATTTGCGTTCATGGCACTTTCTATCTACAAAGTTTATTTTGTTATTGTCTACAAAGGCTGCTACGCATGTTTGGAGAACTCTCGAACAAATCTGATATTTAGTTTTTCGCCAATTGAGTCTGAGAAAACAAACAATTTTCTACAGCTGTCCATCTCCGATGCGTGAATTGTAACAACAAGTGAACTTTTGTTGTATACAATTTTTAAACCATCTTTACAACAATAATTGATATGCGAACTAAATAAAAGATCCTCGCCTTTAAAATTGTCAAGAGATAGCGTTAGTGTCGCAATACCAATGTAGAAGACCCGTGAGCCATTCATATACGATAAACATCGGCGTGCGGTTGGGCCGTGAAAATACGCACCTTGCATTTTAGTGCATGCTACGTGCGGTTGGGCCGTGAAAATACGCACCTTGCATTTTAGTGCATGCTACGAATTTGCGTTCATGGCACTTTCTATCTACAAAGTTTATTTTGTTATTGTCTACAAAGGCTGCTACGCATGTTTGGAGATTCCTAGCGTGACGCAAACCTTGACATTTTACAACAACCTCACCCTAGCGCTTCTCGCTTTGTCCGCTTGGAGCGTGTCGTTTCTTTTTAAATGTGATTTGCCCAATGATATTCAACAGCTATAGGCGGTTAAAGGTCTCACCAGGAGCGCTGCATTCGACGCTCGAGTGCGTATACGTTCAACGTAAACATAGGGCGTAGGTTACAAAATCGTCCGTTTTAGGTGCTAATAAAATGTGTGTACCGTGTTGTATCTAGATGTATCACATTATGAAATGTATTAGGCACATCCAGCATCCATTTGTCAATGGAACTGAGGTTTTACAAGCCAACAATCTAATGGAATATTGGCTTGCAATTCGAAGAACTGATTGAGACTCGCTGGGTCGCTGAATTCAATCAGCAACTGTTAGTAAGGAATACATGTTGGCGGTGAGGGAGTTGTGATAATTATCAGGCAATTGACAACTTCGCAGCGGTCGTCCCATGTTCTATGTAGTGAGGAAATAGGGAGCGGGCTCCCATAACAGAATTTGATTTATATTATGTTGTAAGTGAGGGTTAATTGATTATTTGTTGCTTAACGACGTACTCGACAGCTGAAGTCATATGACGTCTTCCGAATTAGATAGATCGCGGAGGTCATCATAAGGGGAGTCCAGCATAGAAGGGCAGGGCCAAATGAGAGATTTTAAGTGGGACAGTTGAAGGGAAAGGGACAGGGTTTAAGGATGTTAATAGTATGGGTACTCTGCTGAATGTAGTAAATAGGCGAACATCAGGTTTGTGATGTCCATTTAACATTGGCAATTATTTGTATTTTGTATTGCACATTTAGGCCCTTATTAATAGTTGACTCCTTGACCGTTGGTTCTACCCCTTTCAAAATAAAAAAAATCCCTTGAAACAGTGTGGGCAGGTGTTTAAAGAGTCAACTATGAGTATAAACTTTAATGTGCAAACAAAATAGTGTCCTAAGGAGCATTATTGAAATCGTAACAGTAAGGGTAGACACGAAATGATAATAATATTATATTATTTATAATTATATATATCCAGCTGAAGCTCACCCCCCCCCCCCCCCTCCTCCAAATGCTAGATAATAATTTGTTGAATGTTGTTGTGACTTGTATAATATACTATGTAAGCCTATTTCAACAGTCAATTTTATATTTTTAATTCCAACAAACAATATCAAATAATAACAGCAGCTGACATTTCGGTAAGCTCTCACTCCCCCCCACCCCCCCCCCCCCACCCTTCAACCTCCCCATCGTAAGCCAAAATACAATCTGTACTTATTTTCTACCCACTCATTTACATGAACTGATTTTCAGTGGGGGACATCAACTCCATTATCTTATATTGTGGGTTGTTGCTATGACAGCTGCGCAAGTCACCATTTCCATCTACACCACTATATAGATAGATTAAAGTAATTTTCCAAAGCTAAAAAAATCCAATCCCGAGCCAAGAATCGAACTTTGGACCTTCTGCATTGAAAACCCAACCAGAACAATGAACAACACAACGAAATCATCACGAAAACAATTTGCTCATACGAGCTGCAACACAGCTGAGGCGGTGAGCTATACGCACTGCGTTAGTGCCAAATTCTCTCACCAGAGGTCAGCCACTTTGAGTTTAAACGCGTATAGTAGGCTAGATCGCCAGTCCCCCAACCTTCCACTCAGTAGCGAGCGTAGCAATTTGAAGCCATTTTGAGACTGGCAATTTACACGCTAATTTGGACCTTTCAGTACTGCTAGAGCTGCCATCGGCAGAAAGTCGCACTAGAGACTCGTATTCCCGCTTGTGTTATTTGTTATTTGTTATTTGTGTTATTTCAAGATGGCTTCTAATTGACACGCTTGTGGTTGCTAGGCTGCGCATCTTGCCTACTATAGCTGTTGAATATCATTGGATTTGTCTGAGACGCCCTTTTGTTTTAGACAGAGTCCACCATGCGAGTTATCTACGCGCTGTCGACTGTGGCGCTGTTGTGCGGCGTGTGGCGTGGCGTGGAAGCTGCGAAACACTTCGAGACCGTCTACAGTTGGACGCAGATTGACTTTGTCTTCCCCTCTGAGGAGGTCAAAGCGACCATGATTGCCGATAAGGCCTTCGTACCAGGTCACGCAGTACCGGCGGATATGGCCATAGACGAACACACCGGCCGAACATTCGTCTCCACTCCAAAGTGGGAGTAAGTTTTTTTCAGCGGGCGTAGCGAGCGTCTAAATTTTACAATGGAATAAGCGTTGGGAAACATAGTGGATGAATGGAGCCTCGATCTGTTCTTCCCTCTCGGCCCATGTACGCTCTTTCCACCCCACTCAAACGGCATCTAGAAAACTTTGACCTCCACCATTGTAACATCACATTGCTCTGTAATTGACCGCACTTTGACCTCCGTAGGTGAATGCTTTCGAGCTTTCTGTTAACCTTCTTTTTATGACCGCTTTTGGCGGGTACAATAGGGTCCGACTTTATTCATCTACTGTGGTTCTCAAGGCTGATTGAACTTTAAATTTGGTTCCAACCTAAGATGCACCCTGCCAATCACTAACCTCAAAGGGAGGCGGTGGTGTTTTGGAGACTCTAAATGTCAATCGTCCCCATTATTCAGCAAAGCACTCACCTTCTCAGCCGGAACCCCCGACAGCTGAACGTGAAGAATGTCGCTTCAACTCGACTACGGACGGGTATCGCTCCCTGTATATATGGGAATGTCCCCTTTTTGTATCTGTGTGTCCGGACCCCGTTGACTGCCGCTTGAGGTTTTAGACAAGATTGACATTTACAACTGTCAACAAAGGAGGCGACGGCTAAGTCGCCCTTTGTGTGTAGTGATTGGCAGGGTGCTTCTTAGGTTGGCACGCAGAGTATGCGAGGCGTGTGGTGGGGGGGGGGGGGGGGGGGGGGTAAATTTTCAAACCCGCCACTGCTTTCAAATTTCCTTTACTAGTAAACTGACAAGTGTTCCGGTACAAAAATACTATTAAAAATGATATTTAGGCAAACATATATGTTCAAGAAATGTGGACGTGTAAGTATTCGATGTTGACATGTTTATTGTTTATTCACAGCCGGTCAATTGATGTCAAGTTAAATTCTAGAAAGAGCGGAGTTTAGATAAGCCCGGCCCCTTCTGCTTGTTTCAGCTCTCATGCCACCTACTTTTGTGACACACAGAAAGCTTTATTTAGGCACTTAAAATTAAACCTTCAAAGCAATATTTCCATGCCACTTCAAAATTAAGTAATAGATTGTACCCAATTTATTCCCCCGGGGGGGG